>CM072512.1:88306655-88701169 GCA_036898135.1 Oncomelania hupensis
TGAAGATTTCCATTTTTATTAAAAAGATTTCTTCTTCTGCTTCATGTTCTCGTCGACTCTCTCTCTCTCTCTCTCTCTCTCTCTCTCTCTCTCTCTCTCTCTCTCTCTGTCTGTCTGTCTGTCTGTCTCTCTCACTCTCACTCTGTCTCTGTCTCTCTCTCTTCCCTCCCGCCCTCCCTCCCCCTCTCTCTTGTTTAAAGACATTATTCCAGGGCATTCTTGCTATCTCAGATCACCACAACTATCATTATTATTAGAGAATCAAAGAGTACAGGCTGCTGGGATTTTTTAAACACATACTAATGATGTTGAAATCCCATCCACCCTGTGCTGATGTCATCAGACACCGGTTCAGGCCTACAATATAAACGGGTAGGGCTGTTGAGCTGGTTTTCGTCGTAGAACCCAGATAAAGGTATAGGGTGCTCCTTGCACATTTTTGCCCCGCAAGTTCCTTGGGGAAAGTACATCACAGTAAAATGACGTATCTGTCTATTATGTCTTCGTCTTATCATGCACGGGAAGACACTGTAGCCTACTGACCTGGCGATAATCCGGATTCAGTCGACATAATAATCCTTGTGGTTTGGGGCTTTCTTCATTCTAACATTATCGTGTGTAAACAAGTATGCAAACCTCCCTCCTACTACTTTTACAGTTAATATTTGTACAATCTTTGATCTATACATGGTTGTGGACGAGTTATCGCCTTCACTTACCCCAAGAGAATCTGTTTGAAAGAAGAACGTAAACACTGTTCAACGCACGTTTCCATCTCCCTAGTTTCCCAACAACGATGAACCTCTGAAGTTAAAAGCGTTAATCTACTATTCACATGCTCGATTCTTTCCCAATAAATGATTTTTGAAAATGTATGCAAGCATGCAGACGTGTAGATCACTTTGCATTTTAGACCCTGTAGATTTTATATATCCGGTAGACAAAACTACGCGAGACAATTACTACATACAATGATGTGTCCCCTTACAGAATTTAGCTTCCGCGGATATCTTCGTCTATTGTTATTGTCCTCGGTCGACTCAGTCTGTATGCATTACTTGGTCCGCATTTAAACTCTGGAACCCGATACCTAGGAACACCTTTACCCCACCTGTGACTTTCGCATCCCCACAGCACCTGAAAATTGGAAATCATATAGGACGCTCTGCTAGAGACCTTAAGCGTGCCTCGGGCTGAGTTCTTCCTATATGCTCAGCCGAGTTCATATATATACCCGGCAGAAGAAAAAAACACAGACGTATTTGGGAAACATCAGCTGTGATCCCCATTGCCCCACCTTCTCAATCAGACACAGAAATGTATACTTTAGTGGTCAGGATAACATCGGTCGTATTGTATTACCTAACTGCGCGACGCCGAGTTTTTACTGAATGCATCTTGTAGGCGGAATTTGTTACGGGTGTATTATTAGTAAATACTATATAAATATATTTACGTTATAAAGGCATAGCTGCAGGGATTCATAGTGCCGAGGTTATTAATCGCTTCTTGTATTCAGGTGTTTTACGGAATTCTATGATTTTAATCTAGGATTGTATGACGACATGAAATATATTGATTGTTTAAGTAAATATACCAAAAACAATAAAACACCAGCGACAGCTATTAACTATCCGAAATAACGTTTTTTATTATTATTATTATTATTATTATTATTATTATTATTATTATTATTATTATTATTATTATTATTATTATTATTATTATTATTATGTACATTAGCATTATGCACACCTTGTATTCGGCTGTTTTAATGCAAAACATTCTAGGGTTTTGAGTCAATAATTTGATCTGTCGTAAGTGCTTGTTGTAATAGGCACGCCAGTTGTTTTACGGAGTGAAAATTGGGATTCCGTGAAGGCACTGATTAAAAGTTTTACGCCCACATGCACAACCTGAGTGACTTCACCAATAAAACCAAGATGCACCTATTCGAAATTATCTGGATCTGGTGATATGGGATCGCCCCGAGATGCAGATGTTGTTGATGCATCTCTTTTTTTTTTCGTTCTTTCCACCGAGACTTTTCTCCTTCTCGAGTGATTTTGATGTCTTGGCAAACCTCCATCACCTGGTGCATGTAGCATGCAAGTGGAGCGAAAGGGACGACCACTCCTACCTGTATTAGAATTATCAAAGATTGCGTCCGTTATATTAGATGACTAAAGAAAACAGAAGATGGAAATTGGAGTTGCAACCCTTGTTTTGATGCTGAGTTGCCTGTCTGTTTTACATCATTACATTACATCAGTATTGCTTTAGGTCCAGCGGACTCTTCCGAGCCAAATCAGGACCGGACAACCCCCGATCAGCATAAAAGATCTGCTGAAACAACCCTAGTGGTAAAACTGAAATCTTCCACCAGCCAGTCACTTTACAATAAAGACATCCCACGCAGGGGACGCTGAGGCTGTACTCTAATTTATCGAACCCCCGTTTACAAAAACAAAATAGAATACAAACATCATTATATATTATCAGCAAAACACATACATATAAAATGCATACATTGCTAAATAATAACATCATAGGAAGCCCTAGTGACCACCTGGCAGAAAGCGTCCAATATTCCCAAGCTGATCCAACAGACCCCATACACAAATAAGGAGTCTTGTCCAGGAAGAGTTTTCAAGAAAAAAGGTAGGTGACTGGTCAAGCTAAAAAGAAGATAGTATAGCAGATTGATAGAACAGAGCAGGAATGAGAAAGAGCAAATGAGAAAGACAGCGACAGTGGGAATTTAAAGCACTAAATTTCCAGAAAGTGGGGATACTATTTATACTGAAACCCCCGGCACCCAAACGGAGGTGCCTGTCTGTTTTAGGGATCATCATTTGTACTGATGAATTATAATTTCCATACATAGGTTGACTGTCAGATTGGGTATATGTGGATAATGTTACCAGATATCTTTATCTTTAACAACAACAACAACAACAACAACAACAACAACAACAACAACAACAACAAACAATTGTGCAATTATAGTAAACTCGTTGGTTGACATACTTCTAGAACATTGCAGAATTTTCAAGCGTTGGTATGTTCTTAGAACAAGAACGTTTTGTTACTATTGTTGCTGCTGTTGTTTCTGTTTTTCCTGCTTTCTCTTCCTGCCTCCTTCTCCCTCCACCCTCCCCCTCTCTCCGCCCCCCAACAATAATTAGTAATGTTACAGTACGCAGGCTTCCAGCAAGTGTGTGTCTCCTGTAGTATGAGCTTGATAAGGCCTTCGGCCAGCGCCATGAGCAACTCTTTTCATATTTCACATGCACTGTATTATAAAAGCAAGGTTGGTTTTTTCTTTCTTTTTTTCCCCATGTACCTTCTCTTTCGCATGCTTAGCGAAAGCATTGTCAGCTTCTTGCCTAATATATATTGTCAGCTAATGCTCCCGTTAGTTTTTCTTAGTGCTTGCTAATTATCTCAGTAACATAATATAGCATTGATGTCTTAGGGCGAGAGAAAGAAAGAGGCAAAATGATAAGATGATGCCACAGGCCAAGAAACAAAAATCCTATATCTACAGGTTTTGGATAATGCGCCGGGCCTATGATTTTGCCAGCGCGCCTCGCTTTAAATGTCACGTGCAATCGAAACAACATGGGAGTCAGGTTCGACCTTTCTAACTAGGACAGTCTTGCTCTGTCTGATACTCACCTATACTTTTTCTTGTCTTCTTATTAGAACTTCTTTCTCTTTCTTTTTTTACTTCTTGCATATCTTCTCTTTTGTTCCGGTTGTGCTTTTGCTACCAGCGTCTGAGACCTCTCTCTCTCTCTCTCTCTCTCTCTCTCTCTCTCTCTCTCTCTCTCTCTCTCTCCCTCCCTCCCTCCCTCTCTCTCTCTATCTCTCTCTCTCTCTCTCTCTCGCTATCTCTCTCTCCCCCCCCCCCCTCCAAGGCCTGTGTTTGTGTTGTGTTTCTGGAGTCTCCTGATTTTCCTGCTAGAGCAAATTTTTATTATGTCTCTGTCTCTGTCTCTGTCTCTGTCTCTGTCTCTCCCTCTGTCTCTCTCTCTCTCTCTCTCTCTCTCTCTCTCTCTCGCTCTCCCACTCCCCTGTGTATTTGTGTTTATATGTGTGGCTGTATAGGATTACAGCTTTCTTTTTTCTCATTCCCTCCTGGGCATTTTTTGTATTCGCGTTTGTAGCCAATGCAACTTGCATTTCTTTTTCCTCTTTAGTTTCTCTCTTCGGGGTTTTCCTGCAGCAATTTGACTTTTTATCTCTGTTTCTTCTTCCTCTTTTTTTCTCCTCGCTCTCTCGTTCCGTTTTCCTTTCTTCCATTTTAGATTTCATTCATATTTTTGTTAGTTTTGTTTTTGCTGTGGCTTTTATTCCTATTTGTTTATTTCTGTTCTATTTCCCGTGTGTGCACCTTTCTTTTCCTTCCTTCGCTTTTTGATGTTCTTTAATCTTGATAAGGAGATCGTCAATATGATGTTGATGATTGCATCTAAGTGATGAGAAGGATCAATTGTTGGGTTGATTAGTTTGAAGAACGATGAAATCTGTGTCCGTCTGCAAACATTTGCTGCATGGCCCAAAGCGAACTACTTACATTTTAATGTGTAAAAGAAAAGAACTGATTATTGATTTCAGAAGAAACCCGTCGACTTTACCTGACCTAGTGATTGATGGAGAGAAGGTGGAGAGAGTTACTGAATACACACGTATAGGAACAATACTGGACAATACACTTACCTTTGATTCCAACCCTACTTCAATCCATAAGAAATGTCAGTCCAGAATATATTGTCTATAAAAATTGCGCTCTTTAAAAATCAAGTCTGTTTAACTTATACAGCCGTTATATTCAGTCTGTGCAGACCTTTGGTTCTTTTTGCTGGTTTGGAGGTCTCAGCTTGAGGAATAAGAATGTGTTGAATCGAATTGTAAATGTATGCGGGAGAGTGATGAGTGAAAGGCAGGAGAGGTTGTGTGTGTTGTACGAAAGTCAAAAAAGAAAGAAAGCGTGGGTAATTGCAAGAGACTCCACTCACATCCGAGCCCAGCACTGCCAACTCCTTCCCTATGGCCGCCGTTTCAGAGTGCCAAAGGTTTCCACAGTTAGAGCTAGAAACAATTTTGTCCCCAAATCAGTACACATTCTTAATAAGCGTTGACTGAAAGCTGGGTGTGTGTTGGTGTATGTATGTGTGTGCGTGTGGCGTATGGGTGCACTGCATTGGAATTTTATAATTTATAATTCAGCAATTTTACCACTATCCGGTATTCCGCGACTGTGTGATACTTAATTGAAGCATAATTTCTAATAGCAAACCTGTGATTTGGCATTGTGTGTGTGTGTGTTTATGACGTTGAAATATAATGAGCGAGATGTTTAGTTTCCAAATATTATGGAATATGCATATAATGATACAGTGTGCCTGAAATGTTCATGCTAATATGTACATTCGTGTGAGTCAGAGCACTATGTGTCTTTGTAAATGATTTTTAATATTATTGTTCCCTTTTTAATTGCTTTTACTGACAGCTATTGCATGTTAAAATTTGGCTTGTGAGATAATAAAGTTTTCTGAATCTGAATCTGAATTATTTATATATTTCCTATTTCCGCTGCTGTTTACCTGTTAGTTCTCTATTTGGGTGTTTCTTTATTTGGGTAATGAACTTTTTAGTTTAGAGTTGTCTGTTTCCTTTTTAATTATATGCTTATATGCTATATATGCGGTCCTAAGTTCCCACACCATAACTTGTTTATTATTTTACAGCCTTTGTGAGCCCAGAACATTGTAGAACGAGGATTGACGTGATGAGTGCGACTTTTCATGCTACAGAGTCTTGCCATGACAAGACGCGCTCTATGATGCAGTTTCACTTCGACTTCGTTTGATATGCAGCGACAATTCTACAATACAGTATACATAACTATTTATTGTCCCAATACACATTAGGCTACAAGGAGATTTTCCCTGCTGTGTCCGTCTGCAAATGCACATTCAAAACAATTAAATTAAATATTATAGCAATATGAAATTGAAAATAAATAATGATGTTGATATTAACAGTGATTACATTACTTTACATTACATTACATGGTTATTGCTTTAGGTCCAGCGGACTCTTCCGAGCCAAATCAGGACCAAAACATTGATTAAAACTTATCGAAAATGACACTGTTACATAATTAAAGAGGACTCATATATACAGGTACACGTGTAGTAGTCGTCGCTATACATCTCAATATATAATACAATAGGTTATGTACTATCCAGGACTATGCTGCTAATGAGTGGTATCGTATCAGATCCACCTATATGATGCGCTAATTCAAAGGGGATGATGATGATCAAATGATTGTCAAAGACAGTCGGTATTGGTCAGAGTATCAACTTCTAATCTCCGGTGAGGCATTGCCAGTAGTTTGGTCTGTTGCTGGCCCCAGAACCTGCCTATAACCTAATGCTTGTTAGTCATGCTTATTTTATGGACTTGCAAAATGAGTCTGTTATGTCTAACGAAATCAAAACCATAGAACCAAATTTTCGGCGTGTCTCGTACTCATAGATTTATCCCAAACCCATTCAGTCTGGCGTGGGTGGGTGGTGAATTACTTTCTGTTGGTCTCCGCTACTGCCTGTTTGGATGCTCGCCGATTTCGAGATAGAATCCACATATTTTTACTAGGATTCACGCGAGTAAAATTTACGTCCCCGGACACATTAAGCGTATAGGGGCTAGAATTCACTATTTAATCCCTCTATTTATGCGCTGGCTTGTATAGCAAGTCGGCTACAGCTGCCTCTACTGGTCTCTGACACTCGTGTGTGTCCGTGAGAAGGATGGATGACCAGCTAATCATGTGATCACGGGCGAAGAAGCGCGATCAATGACCACTCGTGACCGAGCAATGACGCCGCCAATTATCCAGCATTGAGAATGATTAGACCTTGTCGCATTACAATACTGGCGTCAGCCATACTTAGCTTTGAAGACAATTCAGTAATATTAGCCCCGTCTGCCTAGTCAATGCACGGGTTGATCTGAAACCCAAGCAGACCTCAACATTAACATAATAATAATAATAATAATAATAATAATAATAATAATAATAATAATAATAATAATAATAATAATAATAATAATAATACTGGATGCTATATAACATGGAACTGTACAACCAGTCCAGCGAACCTGGTCGGACCAGACTTTGATTTGACATGAGCTTTCATACGACTATAATTCCTGAAGATAGGGCTTTACCACATTCTTGGCATTCTGTAACTGCTAAAGAGTTCTTGTCGGTTCCAATTTTGAAATAGATAAACCCCGGGGAATGTGGTTCATTTCTTTCCCTGGATTTTATTGAATCATTTGGATGAGAGCATAAACCAGGGTCTAGCCTGTACACGAACCCATTCTATCGCACGGCCTTTGGGGATCCGGAGGTTCATGTCCTAGATGCACCCAGAAGCACTGTGTCTCTTGTCTGCTTCTGCCTCCTTCCTGGTCGCCCAGGAGTTTGTTCAGTTGTCTGTGGCGTTAAATGGTGTGGTTAAGCTGCAAAGACGAGAAGAACGCTACGCATCGGGCGGCTTGAATAGTTCTTGTATCGGCCTGCATTTCGAGCAGCTCTTGAGCTGGCAATGCGCTATATCATCATCATCATCATCATCATCATCATCATCATCATCATCATCATCATCATCATCATCATCATCATCATCATCATCATCATCATCATCATCATCATCATAAAAAGTAAAAACCCTCATGCACGCATAAACCCACACAACCATCACGCATGCTCACAAAGTTAACCATGCAGAGCGTTTCGGCATACACATACTCACAAGCACAAACACGAAAACAACAACAAAAAAGTTATTCTAAAAAACAGAAAAATTTGTTTTTTAACAACGTGGGGTTGTTAATACAGTAAAACCTCCGATTTACGACCTTTAAATTGCCATTAAGACGAGGTCTTAAATTGGAGGGGTCTTAAAAAGGAGGTAAGATATTTTCGAAAAAATCATTTAGAAAATTAATTAAGTAAAATAAATACATGTACAAAAAGTACACATACCATTAAGTATATGGAACATCTACGATCTTTCACAAATATAGATTAAACTCTGTCTCACAACCAATACAGTCAATATCTTCTTGTTCCTCATTATTTACAAAATAACAAATCAATATTGGTATGATAGTTGTTTAAAATTGTATGTAAGTGCTGAGTGCATGTTTGGAGTTATAACTATATATAAGATAACCCCATTAATATTGTTGTAATTATTTTTATTCAATCGTTGAATAGTTGGTTTTTTTTTGGGGAAAGAAAGCGGTTATTTCTGTTTGTTTTCATGATCCCTCCCCCCCCCCACCCGTGCATGTCCTCTTACTATGTCACTTTGAACACCAGACATGATGTCGGCAAGATCTGACAGGCCCCTGCTCAGGGTAAATCTGGTCAGCTCCTTAGAGTATTTTAAGCTGCTTTAATGCATCGTGTGCTGTTAAAAGTTGTAAACGAAACTGTTTTCTTCCAGCGTACAAATAGTATGCGCTTTGGAATCTGAATTTTTCAGATGCTAGGTCGTAAAATTTAATTAATTGAAGGTCGCAAGTCGCGTTTTAGAGGTAGTCGTTTAAGAGATGTCGTTTATGTAGTACAAAGCATCGGTGATTTTTTTTTCCGGTCGTATGTTGGAGGAGTCGTTTAAGAGAGGGTCTCAAAACGGAGGTTTTACTGTATAAGACATCTGTTCGTTTCTCTTGTCCTTTGATCAAAGGGTGATTGTCAACGACCGAGTTATTTTTGTTTTCTGTTTAAAGGTTGAACTCTCATCTTTAATACACTCGTCTTGAAAAGTTTACATTAATTTTAAAAATTAAAATAAAACACACAAAACAATCACTGCATAGTGTGTATATCTTCCTCTGTGTGTATATGTATTCGAGCACGCGTTTAACATAAACTGTATTATGAAGTCCACAGTTGTAAAACTTATTCATTTATTTTTCTGCCATTTTAGTGCAATAAGGATGATAATGATTTGCGTATTATTTCTGTTTCATGTGCGGTTCCTGAATATCTTACTTTATCGGAATAGGTAAGTAAAAACTGGTCAAACCACGCATTGTAATACCTGTCTGTCTCTCTGTCTCTGTCTCTCTCTCTGCCTGTCTATCTGTCTCTCTGTCTCTGTCTCTGTCTCTGTCTTTGTCTCTCTCTCTCTCTCTCTCTCTCTCTCTCTCTCTCTCTCTCTCTCTCTCTCTCTCTCTCTCTCTCTCTCTCTCTCTCTCTCTCTCTCTCTCTCTCTCTCTCTTAAGCCTTTCAGGACCTTTTCTTCTGCAATTTTCTGTGCGTACTTTTCTTTCCCTTCTGTAATTATTCCAGCCTTGTCCTCTTAACCCAGCATAGGCTGCTTTGTTATTTATTCTTTTTTCTTCAGCTTACAAAATGCATATGTTTTCTCGTCTTCGTCTTCTTCTTCTTTTCCATCGTGCATCTTCGTCTTATTCTTTCATCGTGTGTCTGCATCTTTATTTATTTATTTCTTTACTTCCTTCCTTCTTTCTTCCTTTCTTCCTTTCTTTATTTCTTTTCTTTTCTTTCTATTCTTTCTTTCTGTCTATTCTTTCTTTCTTTTCTATCTTTCTTTCTTTTCTTTTCTTTTATTCATTCATTCATTCATTCATTCTTATTCTTCTTCTCCTCCTTCTCCCTTTGGATGAGGGTATAAACCGAGGTCTAGTTTGTGTACTCATGCATACCATCGCATGGACCTTAAAGATCCCGACGCTTATGTCCGAGACGGGTGAATGCCAGAGACACGCAATGCACCGAGCATGCATTATAGGGCCCACACCCCCTTCTCCACACCCTCAGTCTCGCACCTGTACGGGTTGGCGCTGCTCTTGCTGCTGCCTCGCTTTCGCTGAGTTTTAAAGCAGCCCTAATTTCGCTTTGCATGGGTGAAAAATCCTAACCTTCTTCTGCTTCCCCAGATTTCCGATTGTGTTTATTAGCTCTCTATACGCCGACGTAAATGTCTAGGGTTCTAAGCCAGGTTTCCAAGACTTTTAAATTAAAAGAGATAGATTCTCGACGAAACCACAAGAAGAAAAAGAAAGCATTTTATTGGGCATTTCAAATTGAATGACTGGAGCGGGGTTATGGACAATCGCCTCTCTTCATCAGTTTTAAGCTTTACATTTTTTAGGTTAAAAAAAAAGAAAAAAAAAGAATACCACGGTCTGTCTTTAAGAGAATAATCCAATACCACCAACCCCCCAAAACCCACTCACATCTGTCACTTTTAAAACAAATGCTTTTTTTAACTTCAGCTTAGAATATTGTTCGTAAGAGTTCCATGCCAACATTTCTAATTCGTCTGGAGTTTTAGTTCTGTATTTTGCTGAAAAAAATACACTGCGGTCAATTGTTATTTCGTATTTTAGTTTTGCCTCGTATCGATTTTGTTTTCTTGACACACAATTGTGCATCCGGAGTTGACCCTGTGTATGTTGGGCTCTAACGTTTTCTGTTATGCGTAAGAGATCTTGGTATCCTATCATCCTTTCGATTGAGGAGCTCCATGCACTATCAGGCATACTAGTGGTATATTAACAGGATCCTGTTTGTTCTGTAATAGAAATGTGTGTGTGTGTTCTGGACTCTAATTTCCTGCGTTATACGTAGATCTTTTAGACTTTTCTTTTCATTTTCTGTATAATAACACATTCGATCATGAAGCATAAATCCTATTTTGTTTCTGCCATTTTACGGATTAAACTATTGAGGGAATTTCCCCCATGCCCTGTTCCTATGCCTGCATACCTTGGTTTTCTGTGTTACATTGAAGAGTGAGTCCTAGACAACCCATTTTTTTTCTCATTTTCAAATTAGATCATAAAGAAAGCATCTCACTTTTGTCATTGAGGGTCAGTGCGTCTAACTGTTCACAGCATGATCATACAGCCTCCCCCCCCCTCCCTCTTCTCTGAATTCTAAGTACAGTTTCGTGTATGCTAGTCTTAGTATACTTATTCCTCTATAACGAGTGTGTATAACATATGAACAGCACATTCGATCATAAACCATACATCCTGTTTGGTTTAGCATGGCCGTATTGCCTCTAAATATGGACACTATTTTCACATGTTCTCTTGCATTCTGAGCATGCTTCTGCGCGGTTCGGGTCGATGTTTTTACATTGCCTTTTATGATATATATATTTTCCACATACGCCCATGCATTTTGAGCGGACCTCTCTCCTTTGGGTCGATCTTTTCACATTGGCTTTATGATATATTTTTTTAAGTTGTGGGGGTCGGCCTTACGCCGACGTGGAGCACACTGGTGTTATGAGCTTTGCGGTGCATCGGTGCTTTATGAGATTGATGCGGGCAGCCTGGATTCTGGTCCCAAGGGGTCAGTAGGGACATACCAGGCTATCCGCAACTTGCAGAGTAGTCTTCTAAAGTTCCTTTTGTAGGCAGAGCGTATGGGTTTGTTGTGTTAACAGTGTGGTTTGTATTATGTGTGTAAATGAGAAGGAAAGGAAGAGAGAGAGAGAGAGAGAGAGTGTGGGTGTGTGTGTGGGTGTGTGTATGTGATGTATGTGATGGCACGGTATTTCCCTCAGGAATGCAATCGACGGTGTTGCCTATGCAGCCACCCAACAGAGACTGTATCCCAGGTGCTGAATGGGTGTACGCGCTATCAAACCTTCTATTATGCTAGGCATAACAGAATTGTTGATGTTGCATTTTCGTACATATCTATAGATAGTCAATCTGTGCAGACCATCAAAGACACTTGCCTAACCCAACGCGTGTCGGATGTTGACTCTGATGCCTTTGTCATCATTGCCGTAAGACCATAATTATATATCACAGCCATCAACCGTGGCAGCCGTGAATTTTTCATTGTAGAAGTGGCGGTGCCATCGAAACATGCTATGCAACAAAGCTGGATAAGTACCTGCCACTCTGCATGGAAATCAACAACTTTGGGTTTACTTGCCGGACGGCCTGTGCTTATGATCTTCGGCAGCCTTGGTAACGTTCATAGAAGAGTTGAATCTGGACTAAAAATGATATGCGTGAGGCAAAATACGGAGAAATGGCTAGCCCAATATCTTAGTGTCAGTGCCATTATTGGGGCCTCTCGGGTCTGACAAAAGAGATGTGGTGACCTCAAAATGTAACGATAATTATGTATAATCTGTACTGCATTGAATTGGACTCTCTATGTAATCAGTGCCCAACACTGCACTGAATAAAATGTGTACTGCATTGCATACATAATCCACTCTACTTTGTACCAGCGGGCGTAAACTGTAGTTTACTTTGTATACATGTGTACATGTATGTACACTGCTCTATATTTTCTATGTAATTTGTTCTGAACGTTGTATTTCCTGTGGTCTGCCACTGCATAGTTAAGCTAGGAAGAATTCTGTATGTTCATTTCGGTATTTATTTCCTTGTTTTGCTACTGATCATAACTTTAAAATGAAAGTATTGTTCTACCACTGGCAATTGTGTGCGTGTATGTGTATTGCCTGCCTGTGTCTGTGTCTGAATGTCTGTCTGCGTGGTTTAGATGCAGTATCATTTATCAAGGATCACTGTCCGCCAGAACCAAACTTCGCAAATGTGGTTTATGCAGCAATTATGTGGTATTTAGCCTATGCGTACCCACCTTTTGGATTTTATTATTGTGTCTGTTGATACCCGCGTATACGGGGGGTTTTTCCCCCAAAGTCCAGCTAATTTGCTTTATGATCCCGATGATGAAGATACTAAGCAGTAGGATGATCTGGGTTGACAATGTCGATACGATGCTGCTGTCCTTCAAGATAGATGATGATGATGATGATGATGATGATGATGATGATGATGATGATGATGATGATGATGATGATGATGATGATGATGATGATGATGATGATGATGATGATGATGATGATTATGATGATGACGACGTCGACGTTTCTTTTATTCAGTAATATTTCCCCCCTTTTTTTTTTTAAATAGTGTTTTCCTACGCCGTCTCCCAACTTCTTCCTATTTTTCTCTTTCCCCTCCCCCCACCCCCCTTTCTTCTTCGTCCGCCATCCGAGAATGATTAGATTTAAGAAGCATTATGCTAAAGAAGTTATCTTTGCAAAGTGCATTGACTGGCTCATTCACTGCATGTCTATTGTTAAAACACTCCTCTCTCTCTATCTCTCTCTCTCTCTCTAAGTCTCTCTCTCTCTAAGTCTCTCTTTGTCTTTCTCTCTGCCTCTCTCTCTCTCTCTCTCTCTCTCTCTCCCCCCGACTTAATTCTATCTCTCTCTCCGATTTAGTCCTATAGTCCTCTCTCTCTCTCTCTCTCGCTCTCCCTCTCTCTCTCTCCCTCTCTCTCCCTCTCTCTCTCTCTCTCTCTCTCTCTCTCTCTCTCTCTCTCTCTCTCTCTCTCTCTCTCTCTCTCTCTTTCCGACTTAGTTCTATCTAACTCAATGCAATTCGTTCTGCTTCCGTCTTGCCTCACGTTTGACGTCATCGCAATAGACCGCCTCCACTGACTTCCAGCACGTGCCAAGTCTGAGTTACCTTGACAAATCATGGAGCGGGAGAGAACAGGGTGTGTACGTGTGAGGTTGCGGTGGGGATCGACTAAGGAGCGAGAGGGAATGAGAAGAGCGCTTGTCGGAGAGGGTGGAGATGAAGAGATAGGGGCGAGGATGGGATCGGGTATGTGCATGTCGTGGGTGAGAAGCGCCTGGGTTCGAAACTCTGTATACATTTCCCCACTCCTACTATCCTGGGATGGTTGGTGAGCGGGTAGGGGGAGGTAAGGACAGAAGGATGAGGGTATATGAGTATGGGTTGTAAAGGGCGCGGCGCGTGCGTAGCATGCATGTACAATCCTTATGGTTGCCTGCTCGTCTTACCCGAAGGCGAAGCCTAAGATAAAGATAAGCCTGGAAAAGCAGGTTTGTTTGCTGAAGTGAAGGGTTTGTATGTTTCTTTATCATCGTTGAACGTCTTTTAACACAGAAAGCAGTTATCACAACACAGTATTCGTTTCCTTTCCGTCAAGGAGGACCTCTCTCTCTCTCTCTCTCTCTCTCTCTCTCTCTTTCTCTCTCTCACTCTCTCTCTCTCTCTCTCTCTCTCTCTCTCTCTCTCTTATAACTATACACTATCAATTCTATCTTTTTCTTTCTTTCACTCACTCACTCACTCACACACACACACGCACACACACACACACAATGCCATCTTATTCTCTATGACATTTGCGCTTGGATAATTATATTAGATCTAGTCTGCGCATGACGTTCAGTTAGACGCAATATTGATTTTAAAAAAATTTTGGTTGGAACTTCGGAACTTTGTCCTTTTATTTCCGAACCAAATCATAATGCTGTATGTTGATTTGATTTGATTTTTGACTCTTTGTTGTCTCTTTTTACCAAGAAGTAAGTAAGGAAGGGATGGGATGGGTATCCAAAAAGGAGAGATATGGGATTTGGGGGTATACATAAACATTTACATGCAAACAGGAGGATTTTTTTTACTATTTCACTGGCCATAACAGGCAATGATAATTGTCACGTGGGGTTTATGGGCTCTGCACCATGGAATTATGGACCCTCACGTTTATTCGGTGGGAACTGCTAGTAAGTCACCCTATGAATTACTTTAATAAATTTATTTGTTTAGCTCGTTCTGTGTTAAGGTTGGGGTACAGAAATAGATAGAAAAAAGGTAAAAGAATACTGTCACACTAGCTTTCACACGGCTATGAATCATATGTAGTCCAGCCTTTTGATAACAGTTAAAATCACACATTTATTTCTTCTACTCTATACAAGGTTCTCTAAGTACTAATCTAACTTAAAAAGTCTCTTTCAATGCTAATAGTTCGATCGCTGATAGTCTATGCAGCTGTTCTATCTTCATCGGGCACTCGCTAGTATATCTCATGTAGATTTGGACTACTGTGGTCCGTTTTAGAGTTTCTGAATAGTTGGACTACTGTGGTCCTGTTCTGATCAGTTTAAGTGCACTTGGGATAACACACTTAACTGGCGGGTGGTGCGGTCGAAGTCCTTCTGTGAGGTAGCTTCTGGTCCACCTGTGTCGTTGTGTAGTTGGGTTCCCTGGCAACGCTGTGGGGTCTGACAGGGAGTTTTACCGGGTCGCTCGTTCCGACTTGTGCGGTAGAGGTTCCTCAACCAACTTGTTTCTGTGGAGTGGGGTTCACAGGATAGCTCGGGATAGCTCGGGATAGCTCGCCTGCCCGTCTGTAATATAAGAGACGAAATTCTGCACAACCCTGAATAATCGGTTTGTGCAGAGCGTCTCACTGAAAGCCAAGTAGCCCTCAGTGATAGCTCCACATCTCTATACATAAGCGACGAACATTCTGCTACTTCCGGGTTCCACTGGAATCTCACTCTAAATTCCTATACATACATAAATATCAAACGTGGCTAACTATACACATACAGAATTAATAATATTATAAACATTCAGTGGTACAGCCACTGGTCTGCAAACATACATATAAGTTAAACAACAGTGGTTCCGTATGGTATGCAACATGGCGGCGTAACCGGTCGTGTTTCGCCTCGTGGTAGGCTCTTCCACATGGTCACGCAAATTCGGATTAACAATTCACATTTATGCATAGCAAAGTCTTCAAACATAATTTCAACAATACTACACATATATCACGATGAAACAGAAGGGTGTTCATTTACCTGTTTGACAAGTTCAGGCCCGTGTGACTTGATAGAATTCTACGATTCCTAAGTCCTGCTTCCTGGTCTAAGTGTAGAGAGATTTCTCTGCCAGCTTTCTAGCTGTTAACACTTCGGTGTATTACTCCCAACTGACCAAAAATGTGTTAGGCTCGGACCCAGTCAAACTGGCTCGAACCGCTTTGCGTAAGCTCTCATTGGGTAAAATGTTCATATTCAAAACTCAAGTGCTGACGTCACTGCGCTGTGTGTGTGGCTCAGGCTCGCAGTGTGCTGTAATTTACTTGCTACTGTGTACTGTACTAACTCTCTACTGTTACAAAGGCTACACAATGCTAAATAGTCGATAGGAAGAGTTTAAACTAGCCAATTCGTGACAGGCTCCCTCAACTGAAAAAAGGCGATGACTACTGGATTCGACCTTTTTCTACTACAGAGCCTAGTTTAACACTGCACTATCCTAGGGTCCTATTTACAAACTAAGTAAGTTGCTCTACCTGAGCTGCAATGCTGTGCCAGGTAGCTATGGACACTAGTGACAGGGTATTACTGGGCGGGGACGAATTCTGGTGCTGTGGCCCTTAGTTGTGTTGGGTGGGCGACAGCTGCTGTGTCCTCCACGAGATGGCGACTGAGGTAGTCGGCTCCGTGGTTTTCTTTGCCGGGGATGTACTCGATTTGGAATGAGTACGCCTGAAGGGTGAGTGCCCATCGCATCAGGCGAGAGTTCAAAGACTTGGAGGCTGCCAGGAACGATAGTGGTTGGTGGTCCACCTGAACTGTGAAATGGGTCCCATACAGGTAGAGTTGAAACTTCTGTATGGCCCAGACTAGTCCAAGGCATTCCTTCTCCGACGTGGCGTAGTGGGTCTCGGCGGGTCTCAATTTTCTGCTGGCGTAGGCGACAGGGAATAGCGTCTCTGCATTCTTGGGGTCGCGCTGTAGCAGTACTGCTCCGAGTCCTAAGTCGCTTGCGTCGGTGCGAAGAACGAATGGCTGAGTCAAATCGGGTAGGTGGAGTACTGGCGCCGATGTCATTCTGTCCTTGAGTGTTTGGAATGCTGTCTCGCATTCCGCTGTCCATACGACTTTGTCCGGGGCGATTTTCCGGGTTCCATTTGTCAGAGGTACGGCGATGCTGTTGTAGTTGGGGATGAACTTCTGGTAGAAGCCGCAGAGTCCTAGAAATGACTGCACTTCCTTCTTTGTCTTGGGCCTAGGAGCGTCGAGTAGGCGTTTCACTGTCTTTTCTACCGGTCGCAGGCTTCCTTGACTGATGGTGTGTCCCAGAAATTCTAGTTCTGTGAATCCAATCTGACATTTGGTGGGTCTTGCCGTCAATCCCGTGTCTCTGAGGCGGGCGAGTAGTTGTTGTAGGAGCGTGACATGTTCCTCCCACGTGGGTGTTGCGATGAGGATGTCGTCCATAAACGAATGTAGGTGCTCGCTGCTCAGGGGTGCCAGGAGTTTTCGCATCATGGCGCTGAAGATGCTGGGTGCGTTGTGGAGTCCGGATGGAAGTACATTGAACTCGAAGTGTCCTTCCATAGTGCTAAACGCTAGGTACTTTCGGACTTGCGGTTGCACTGGTATCTGGTAGTATCCTTTGCTGAGGTCGATGCGTGAGGAGTACTTCGCTCGCTGTAGCTTGGCAAATAGGTCTGTCTGGTCCGGGAGTGGCTCTGGCTGGAACTGCGTTACCGCATTCAGGAGTCTGAAGTCGATGCACAGTCGATGCTCTCCGTTGGGTTTTCGCAACAATACCGTGCCTGCGCTGTAGGGTGAAGTAGACTCTGAGATGATTCCGGCTGCCAGTAAGGTGTCTATCTCTTCCTTGATGGCTCGCTGCTGCGACAGTGGCATCGGGTAGAGCTTCTGGCGGACGGGTGTTGGGTCGGTCACCGTTAGGGTTACTTCGACGAGGTCTGTCCTCCCTGGTCGGTCTGTGAGCACAGTCTGATGTTGTCGAATGACCTGTAGTACTTGCTGTCGCTGTTTAGCGGCTAGGTCTCCGTTGAGTATCACGTCTTTGTAGGTTTCTTTGGAGTGCAGGGGATACTCTACTGCATTGGTCTCCATGCTTTCTCCTTCTTCCGCGATGGCGATGGCTAACAAGTTGTGAGTGCTGGGGGTCGCTGGTCGGTCCGTGTATTTCTTGAGGAGATTGATGTGGTGGTATCGGGCTCTCCCGTTCACCTCTACTTGGTAGACTGTCTTGGATTTCTTGGCAGTCACCCGGTACGGTCCTCTCCAAGCGATGTCCAGCTTGTTGGTTCCACTTGGAAGTAAGAGTAGCACTTGATCGCCGACTTGCAGTTCTCTGTCCTTCGCGTGGCGGTTGTAGTACTTCGCCTGACGGGCTCTTGCCTTCTTCAGTGCTTCACCAGCTTTCTTCCACGTTGCTTTGAGGGTTTCCTGCAGGTCTGCGACGTACTTGGTGGCACCTCTGGGTGTGTCGTCTATCTTGGCTTCCGTCCAACTTCTGCGTAGGGCTTCTAGCGGTCCTGCTAGAGGTCTGCCGAATAGCAATGTTGACGGGGTGTAGCCTGTGGCTGCATGGGGCGTTTCTCGGTATGCGAACAGTGCCGCATTCACGTAGGTGTCCCACGCTTCTGGATTGTCGTCGGCGACTTTCCTGAGTATGGTGAGAAGGGTTCCATTCAGTCTTTCTACTTGTCCGTTGCTGGCGGGGTGGTATGGTGGTGTGCGAATGTGATGGACTTGTATCAACTCGAACACGTCTTGCATCAGGCGGCCGGTGAACTGAGATCCGTTGTCCGTTCTAATGCTGTCCGGGAATCCGACTCTGGTAAAGATGGCGATGAGTGCATCTGCAATCTTCTTGGTGTCGATCGCTGGCAACGGGACTGCTTCGCACCACATCGTACATGCGTCGACGAGTGTGAGTAGAAATCTGTTCCGCTTCTTGGTCATGGGCAGTGGTCCTACTATGTCTACTGAGACTTGCTGGAATGGCACGCCGACTACTACTGATGGTCCTAAGGTAACTGGTACGGTGTGATGTCGCGGGGAATATCGTTGACATTGGTGGCAAGATTTCACGTAGCGCTTGACATCCTCCGTGATTCCTGGCCAATAGTAGTGTGCGCTGATTCTCTGCACTGTGGCTCCAATTCCCATGTGTCCGCTGAGTGGCATGCTGTGGCCTAATTCTAGTACTTGGGCTCGAAGGGTGGCTGGTAGTACTAGTTGGGTGTGATCTCCATCTCCTTGTCGATGTAGAACTCCCTGTTCCATGTAGAAGTCTCCCTTGTGCGGGGGTGTGTGCGCCTTGGGTAGCTTCTGGAAGCACTTCGCTATCGAGGTGTCTTCTTTCTGTGCTGTTTTGATCTCTTCGAGTCCTGGATTCGGAGCGAACTCGGGCTGGGGTGGTTGGGTTTTAGCTTGGGCCCTGGTTTGCACTGCAGCTATCTCTACAGTTTTTGGGGGCGTGCCTAAGAACACATACCTACAACCTAGCACTAGATCATACAGGGGTTTCTGTAAAACAGCTGCTTGGATTCGTCCTGTGACGTACCTACTCTCTACTTCGATCCAAGCTATTGGGCAAGTAGTCGTCGGTTTCGTCAAGTCTGCTCCTTGTAAGTCGACTGTCTTGTCTGTCAAGTCCGCGCGCGATACAAGAGACTCGCTGACTATCGCGTCGTATGATAGACCTGTGTCATACAGACAGTTCGCTTCTTTTCCGTTGACCTTGACCGTGTCTGTCACCGATGGGTGATCTCCGATCGTGTGTGGCTTATTACCGCTACTTTGAGTTAGAACTCTGTGCGCTGGCCGGCTTTCGCGCTCTTCCCTACGTTGTGCGGCCAACTTGAAACATTCTGCGGTGGAGTGATTGTTTCTGTTGCAGAACGAACAATACCGTCTCTGTTCTGCGGGACCTCTTTTCCCGAATTCCGTGTTGGGTCCTTTAGTTTGCCCAGGTCTGGGGTTATTCGGCTTATTCGCGGTGCGCTCTTCTCGGTTAGGGCTTCGTTTCTGTGCCTCTTTCCCGTTAGGCTTTAGGTCTCGCCTGAAGCTCTTGGCTTCTCCGTGTGCGGCCACGTACCTATCTGCGACCTTGACCAGATCTTCTAGTCTTTCCGCGCCCTGCTCTACTGAGAAGGTTCTCAGCTCGGGGGTCATGGTTTCCCGTAGCTGTTCCCATACTAACAGTTCTGTCAGTCCATCATACGTCTTAGCCGTGGCTGACTGGCTAATCCACTTATCCAGCGTTGTGGACAACCGATCCGCGAACTGCGCATAGCTCTCTCCTTTCACTCTCCGATTGGTGCGGAACTTTTGCCGGTAGCATTCTCCTGTCAGTTCGAATCCCGTTAGGAGTGCCTCTTTTACTTTGTGATAGTCAGTCACTCTGTCAGTCGGTAGCTTACTGTAGATGTCATAAGCCTTTCCTCTAAGTCCTTGACTAAGCTTGAAAGACCAATGAGTGGGATCTAGTTTATACTCTGTTGCTAGGCGCTCAAACCTAGTCAGATAGAGATCTAGACCTTCTTCTCTCTCATTGAATGTTCCCAGTGGAAATGACATTCCTTGTACAGGGTTGGATGCTACCTCTAGCTGATCTGAGTGGGAAGGGGTTGAGGAAGAACTTGAAGCTCCTGATCCCAATCTTCTTAGCTCTAACTCATGCTGTCTTTCTTTTTCCTTTTCTTCCCTCTCTTTTTCTTTCTCTGCCCTCTCTTTTTCTTTTTCTGCCCTCTCATACTCCCATCTCCTAACTTCTGCTTCTCTCTCTGCTGCTAATGCTGCCTTCTTCTGTTCTCCTTCTAATTCTAGTTTCTTCTGCTCTGCTTCTAATTTCTTTTGCTCTGCTTCTAATTCTGCTTTTCTCTGATCTGCTTCGAGTTTCTTCTGTTCTGCTTCTAATGCTAGTTTCTTCTGCTCTGCTTCTAAGGCTAGTTTCTTCGCCTCCCTTTCTGCTGCTCTCTCTGCCTTAGCCTCCTGTTTCTCTACCTCTGCATTTATATACGCAATTAGGTCCGCCCCTGCTAAGTGTAAAGCTTCTCCCAATTCCTTGAAACGCAATCTCAAGGCCACTGGGTCCGACATTGCCAAACGTGTCTATGAACACCCTCTGAATCACGTGGAATACCAAAACACTAGCAATATTGCAAGTCAATAAAAACAATGCAAAGACAATCAAATTCGTAATCAATAATAGAATAAAACAAGAGTCAAATGGCATACAACAGTTACTTAAGCAAAACCTGCAAAAGAACAATGCAACATACAGACACAAAAATAATTGAAGCAAAAAAGTTTTTAACTAAAGAATAGTGCACCCAAACTGAGTCAATGTTACCACTATTCTAAGTTATTCTACTACTCCTACTGTTATCTAATTTTATTGTACTTAGATCCGTTTATACCCAATTCCTATTATACACAGATCCTGGCTAGGCTCGCCAATTAAAGTGTCACGTGGGGTTTATGGGCTCTGCACCATGGAATTATGGACCCTCACGTTTATTCGGTGGGAACTGCTAGTAAGTCACCCTATGAATTACTTTAATAAATTTATTTGTTTAGCTCGTTCTGTGTTAAGGTTGGGGTACAGAAATAGATAGAAAAAAGGTAAAAGAATACTGTCACACTAGCTTTCACACGGCTATGAATCATATGTAGTCCAGCCTTTTGATAACAGTTAAAATCACACATTTATTTCTTCTACTCTATACAAGGTTCTCTAAGTACTAATCTAACTTAAAAAGTCTCTTTCAATGCTAATAGTTCGATCGCTGATAGTCTATGCAGCTGTTCTATCTTCATCGGGCACTCGCTAGTATATCTCATGTAGATTTGGACTACTGTGGTCCGTTTTAGAGTTTCTGAATAGTTGGACTACTGTGGTCCTGTTCTGATCAGTTTAAGTGCACTTGGGATAACACACTTAACTGGCGGGTGGTGCGGTCGAAGTCCTTCTGTGAGGTAGCTTCTGGTCCACCTGTGTCGTTGTGTAGTTGGGTTCCCTGGCAACGCTGTGGGGTCTGACAGGGAGTTTTACCGGGTCGCTCGTTCCGACTTGTGCGGTAGAGGTTCCTCAACCAACTTGTTTCTGTGGAGTGGGGTTCACAGGATAGCTCGGGATAGCTCGGGATAGCTCGCCTGCCCGTCTGTAATATAAGAGACGAAATTCTGCACAACCCTGAATAATCGGTTTGTGCAGAGCGTCTCACTGAAAGCCAAGTAGCCCTCAGTGATAGCTCCACATCTCTATACATAAGCGACGAACATTCTGCTACTTCCGGGTTCCACTGGAATCTCACTCTAAATTCCTATACATACATAAATATCAAACGTGGCTAACTATACACATACAGAATTAATAATATTATAAACATTCAGTGGTACAGCCACTGGTCTGCAAACATACATATAAGTTAAACAACAGTGGTTCCGTATGGTATGCAACATGGCGGCGTAACCGGTCGTGTTTCGCCTCGTGGTAGGCTCTTCCACATGGTCACGCAAATTCGGATTAACAATTCACATTTATGCATAGCAAAGTCTTCAAACATAATTTCAACAATACTACACATATATCACGATGAAACAGAAGGGTGTTCATTTACCTGTTTGACAAGTTCAGGCCCGTGTGACTTGATAGAATTCTACGATTCCTAAGTCCTGCTTCCTGGTCTAAGTGTAGAGAGATTTCTCTGCCAGCTTTCTAGCTGTTAACACTTCGGTGTATTACTCCCAACTGACCAAAAATGTGTTAGGCTCGGACCCAGTCAAACTGGCTCGAACCGCTTTGCGTAAGCTCTCATTGGGTAAAATGTTCATATTCAAAACTCAAGTGCTGACGTCACTGCGCTGTGTGTGTGGCTCAGGCTCGCAGTGTGCTGTAATTTACTTGCTACTGTGTACTGTACTAACTCTCTACTGTTACAAAGGCTACACAATGCTAAATAGTCGATAGGAAGAGTTTAAACTAGCCAATTCGTGACAATAATGAGGAAAAATGAAAAGAAAAAAAATAGAGAAAGAGAAACAAAACACTGACGTTTTATAGTTTGCCCAATAAATACAATGTAGCGGCAAGAAGTTGTGAAAGGAACATTGTCATTAGTTCACAGGAAGAAGTAGCAATACGATAAAGCGCCAGTTCATCAAGACATTGAGACATAATTAATTTATTAAGGAACAAAGAGATGGTTATGCTTTTGTACTTAAGTTAACAATAAATACTGCGTTAAACAGAACGATAGCGTTTGTGGGTATACATAACATGTAAGCCGGGAGACGCAGGTCTGGGTCTGGAGAAAAGAAAGAGAGGAAGAAAGATGAAGAAAAACAGTTTGTACTGACTGTAGGCTTCTCGGCGTTTCCATGGAAACTGAAAAGTTTGCGGCCACTAAGGCGTTTGCACCACCAACCTGAAGAAAGAAAGACGGCTCTTTCTCTCTTTCACTCTCTAACACACGCACGCACGCAAACATACACACAAACACACGCGCGCGCGCACACACACAATATTAATGTTTGAAATTTAAATATCAATTCGTGATTTGCATCATTATGTATTCTATTTTGGCTCTGCTGCCACGTCAAGTGTAATTGAAGCTTTTGTAGGATCTCTCTCATTAACAATATGATTGTTGTTGGCATTCCAGAGAAGCACCTACTCTTTCAATAGTCTTTATAACTTACTGTTGATTTTACTGAGGGAATTATTATCGCAATGCAGTTCCGTAGTGTATCTTATTGTTGATTCCTCGAGAAGTTTTTATATTTACAGGGATTAAGCTAATTTTAAGCATCACTTTGGAAGTTTCCTGGAATCATATTTTATTAATATTTCACCGCTGAAATGCACACATTTCAAATAATATTTGTATAGCTTGAGTTTTTTTAATGTTATTTAAACCTAATTATGTACAGAGAGGTTTCAAATATTAATTCGACACTTAACCAGGGATCAAACATTTATTAGTATTGCGTTGTATGGAAAATGCATCAATCGAGTTAATTGTTTTTAACTTGATTCTTTTGAGGGTGATCATATTTAAAGAGCTTTGTGGAAATTTAATTATCCGTTAATGATGACCAACAATACCAGTGGCATCAGCACACGGACATCGAAGTCTAAGGCCAATCTCTCAACACAGTGCATAGCTTCAAATATTTAGGAGCCAGTATATCAGACAATGGGTTCCGACAGGAAGACCTCTTCAGGATCGCACAAACAACCGCTGCCCTGACAAAGTTGAAGCCCATTTGGAAAGACAGGACCATCAGTCTACACTCCAAGGTAAGACTGCTGCGCTCCCTTGTCATCTCTATCTTCCTATACGCTTGCGAAACATAGACCCTCACAGCAGACCTACAACGAAGAATACAAAGCATGGAGATGAGGTGCTACAGAAGACTTCTGGGCATTTCCTATACTCAGCATATCCTAATGACGAAGTCCGACAGACTACCACACAAGCCATTGGACAACAAGATGACATGCTCACAATGGTGAGCATCAGGGTTCGCAAAGACCATCCTGCAAGGCACGATGCAAGGAAGCAGAAGAAGAGAGAGACAGAAAAAGAGGTGGGAGGACAACATTCGAGAATGGACTGATTTGACACTGAGCGAAGCCATGAGGGTTGCTGAGGACAGAGAAAAATGGAGTACGCTGGTGCCCCAACGATTTTCGAGTTACGTTATAGGATAGGATAGGAATTATCCGTTCGGAACGTAGTTTTCATGAATATAATACTATACAATACAATACAATATGTCTTTATTCATCTCTACAAGAGAAATTACAAGCATGCATGACTGTGTGTCTATAATTTTTTTTAACATGCAAAAAATAACAGATTCACATCACATGTTCATATCATACCATCACCTACAACTTTATACCCACTCTCTTACTAAGAAGAAGCCTAAAAACAATGCATTGGATAGACCTAATAAGGGAAATCTATAATACATACAACAACAAATTAATACTACATACACGACACGATATCATTCGCCCTCAATGTAACTAAAAGAGACACAGACTGACAACAAAGTGTAAAAATATCTAGTATCACAAAAGGAAAGAAAAAAGGCCCCCTAAATCCGT
Source organism: Oncomelania hupensis (assembly GCA_036898135.1). Lineage (NCBI taxonomy): Eukaryota > Metazoa > Mollusca > Gastropoda > Littorinimorpha > Pomatiopsidae > Oncomelania > Oncomelania hupensis. The sequence continues at coordinate 88,331,508 of CM072512.1, forward strand.
TGTCACAGCGACAGAACCACCACTTAACGCCCCATCTGGGAGATGAAGATGTGAATTGCAGATGGAATGAATGATTTTCTGTATCGTGTGGTTCTCGTTCATGTCTGCCTGAATCTTCAGCTTCTGTCTATCCGTCTTCTGTCAAATACAGGATTGAGTTAGTGCGTGTCGTCGGTCAAAATCTTATGTAGCTTGTCGGTCATTCGTCGTTCCTGTGTTGATGCAAAAGTGTCCTGTCTCCTCCCAACCACCCCCTTGCTTTCTTGATGAACTTTTCTAATCTATATGTCCTGCTTGCTTATGCTGCCACTCCAACACACGGATCCAAAGTACAGAATAATATTGCAGATTGACGTATAAAACATAGGAGAATTTCCTGCCTTACATTAAAAGATCTGAGTTTTCTCAAAACGTACAGGCGAGAGTGCATGGAGCGTCTTCACAATGGCATCAGTGTTTGGTTTTCATGTCAGTTTATTGTTTATAATGATCCTAAAATGCTTATACTGATCTACCTTCTCTACAATGTCCCCCTTGATCATTATACCCCCCATGTACATGTTTCTTCCTCCTATTGTCAATAATCATTTCCTTGGTCTTGCCTACATTAAGTTCTAAATAACAATAGTCACCACAGCCAACAAACCTATTTACCTCCCGCCTGTAGTCAGAGTCGTCTCCGTCAGTCAAGAGTCCAGTCAGTCCAGTGTCATCTGCAAACTTTGTCATAAGACAGGAGTCGCTAGAACTTCGCAGAAAAAAGAAAAGGGAAGAGAACTATGCCCTGTGGAGCGCCTGTTTCGTGTACACGGTGTCTGACACTAGGTTATCTCTCATCTTCACAAACTGAGCCCTCTTCGTCAAATAGTCCATGATCCAGAGAATGGAAAAAGCTGAAACATTCATCTAAAAACGTTTGTTTGCTGTTAAATGAGGCTGGGTGGTGTTAAAAGCACTGGAAAAATCGAAAAAACATCAAACAAACATAAGAACCAGGCTTGTCTAAATGAGAATAAATCTTGTTAAGAACATACGAGACAGCCTCATCAACACTCCACTCATGTTTCGTCTATAAACAAACTGTAATGGGTCAATAAAATGTTTCACAAAATCACTAAGCTTAAACAAGAAAATCTTTCCAAAAACCTTCGTTTATACAGAAGTCAGTGCTACAGTGCCACAGGCCTCAGGTCATTCATGGTCTGCACAGACTGTTTCTTTGGAACAGGCAAAATGCATGAGGTGTTTGGGTGTTGTTTTTTTTTTTTTAAATAAGATAATAGTTCTTGATATTATTTCTCAGTGGACATGCACTCAAATACATTAGGATGGCTTGATTCTTAAATGTAGTATTTACCGAGGTATTCGACGTCCTATCCATCGGTTCCGAACTTACTAGGCACTTAGTACTCCTTTCTCGATTTTGCTATATTGATATTAAACCGGGCAAGTTCGTCTGATTTTATTCTTCCAAATGTAACATATATTTCTTAAATAGAGATTGCGGTGTGACTGTGCAAGCACAATTCAGAACTTTCCCTGAATACAGGTTTATTAATATTATTGTCTTGGGAAAAGAAACATACACACACAAACACACATACACACACCTACACACAAATATATACACACTCTCAAAAACATCAGCCAATGCATTTCTTAAAAATGCCCCAACAATGTCCTTTTGTTCACATTTGTCTGTTTGATTTAAAATTCTAATTCTGGATAGTGCTATAATTTTCTTACGGACCTATAACGATTACATATAAATTATAAGGGAGGGGAATAACGCTTAAGCTTGGTTTAATTATAACATACAGTGTGAAGTGCAAAAGGCCGAGTGCCAAAAGAATGGCTGGGATTGATAATCCTGAAGACGTGGAAACAGTGCACACAGAAGCACTGAGTGCGAGAGAGAGAGAGAGAGAGAGAGAGAGAGAGAGAGAGAGGTGCCTTATCTCCCGTGAGAGTGACAGCGTTAGTGCACCAGTGTAGCATCTTTCTCTTGGTTCTTGGTTATGTTGTCTCGACCAGGCTCTCCCTCTCTCTGCATTTGCTATGAAGGTAGAATCAGCAATAAAACCAGTAAGCTACTATACTATGATTTTTCCGCTTTTCATGTTAAGAATTTATCCTCATAAGTAGAGAACGTTTTAGTTTCTTAATTGGGAGAGGGGGGAGGAAGTAGGGGGGTGGGGTGTGTGTGGAGGGTACACCTTTCAGAATGAAATCGTTTCACTCGATGAAGTTTCCCAACAACAAGGTTTTAAGAGTCCTTCTGTCCCTATAAAGTCAAGCAGGTGAAGAAAAAAATAGTAGCACGCGCTAAATGACGAGCCTGGTAGCCTCATCCTGTCCCATCTTGTCTTCACCTCTCGCATGTTGTGCCCGCCCTTCCCTCTTGCTGGCTGCCGACAACGTACGGCACCGGCGCGCACGCACAAACCCACGTTTGTGTAGTGCACGCATAACAGACTTGTGAGACTGATCCGTGAGTGTAAGAAGGCGTATTGGTGGCTTGTGTATGTACTATGGCCAGGAGGCGGGAGGGGCCCACTGATGCACGTTTATTCAGACTTACTCACCTCACTCAGCATCGTGGGAGTGGGCCTACCTGGAGATGTTAGCACGTGTAACTTCGGGTTAAGGATGCATTTTTAACCGGACCAGGATTTAGTTTACCTTTATTCCACAAGAGGTGATCGTTGCATCTTCTCAACAACACAAAAAAAGCCTCTAATTCTGATGAATTTGTGACGTTTACTTTGGAGTATGTGAAGATTATTTTTTAAGCCTCAATTTAACAAGTCGGTTATTGTTTATTCCCTTTAAGTTGTGTATTAAAGAGAACTCTTCTTCTTGCAGGTATGAAGTTTTGTTGGTGTCAATACTGGATGTGAAACTTCTGGTGGCAGGCAGTTGTAGATAACGTGTCTGTTAACTGCGAGTGTTCCGACGTTTCTAAAGCGGTTTTTTTTCTTCTCGTTGCACATGCTTTTTTGTGTGGCTTACGCAATACTGTATGACGCCTCGGCTGTACAGTAGCTAGCAATTAAGAGTAGCACAAAACGAAAGTTCAGCGTCAAGGCAACAGTGTGTTTAACTTGCGAGTGATTCTACTATTCTGGAACAGTATTTGCCAATAGCATTATTTTAAGGTCCGGGCAAAAGTTGGAGTTTGGGAAACATGTGTGGTCAAAGTTGTACACAGCAGACGAGTGTATTACCTGTGTAATTTGCTCTAGTACTGCCTTGCTGACAGTTGTGTGATCTGTTTGTCAGAAGAAACAAACACCTCCAGTTGCTCCTCTGAACATTTTTTTCCAAGTAGGTTAAGGGACTATATAGGAATTGCAATATATGTCATTATATTCTGCTACTGTATCGTTTTCTTCAGTTCTTAAGTCTACTCACTCAGCTTAATCTCACTGAGCCTACATAACTCATAGTGAAATTGTTGTCTTGAAGGATAGATGATTTTGTGCGTGAGATTATTGCCAGTATTTACACTTCTCAATGTACCATCCTGTTTCTGCTGGGGAACAAGCGAGGTCGTGCCCGACGGTCGGGACGACTACGCCCCGGGGTAGCGGGGTTTGAAGCAGCACTGACTATGGTAGCTGTCTGGAGGTACCTTCCCTTCATCCACAAAACTCAGGAGTATTGCCCCCATCGTCATCGACGTCGCCATCCTCCTCATACAACTCGTCGTCGTAGTCGTCAACAACATCAACAACAACAGCGACAAATACGACAGGAGGAGGGGAAACATCCAGACAGCACCGAGGACTTTGAAACAAGCCGCCGCGAAGATAAAAAGTAGGGAGGAGTTTTTAGAAGTTTTTTTTTTCGTTTTTGAACTACCCTCCAGATGTTTTCCTGGGCTTTTTTGGCTGTTTGGGTTTTTCTTACACCGTCGCTTGCTTTGTGAGTTTGTCTGTTGAGCTGCATTGCGGTGCCAGGTCTTGCAAGATACGGATTGCTAAGAGATTGAAATCTAGAGAAGACATTGTATCTTCCCCCTCCTCCCCCAACCCTAAGCTTGTGCTGTCTACCGTTTCTACCGTTACGCTTTGATGCCTTTACCTTGCCAATGATTGCTTTACCTTCACCTTTTGCTTCCTTGCAAAACTCTTCCCTCTGGCTGAGGGTTGTTAGTGATGCCATGTTTCTTCCTCTGCCTGTGTTGCAAATATAATCGTGTCAAGTCACAATGGTATCAGTCTTCCAAACATCTGACAAGTCCTTAATGTCGTTTCACTCTATGTCTCTGTTCTAAATCCATCTCGATTGTGTATGCCTTTTGTTGTCCTTCCACTTCTTTTCTCTCTTCATTCTATCTCTTTGTATTATGACCTTATTCGGTCTCATAGCCGGTCCTGTTTTTACATGTCCTATTTCGGCTCTAGTACCTATAGGCAGTTAGTCTTTTTTTCTGCTCAGCTCTGATTCCTGTGCATAGAAGCTGTTGCATCGATCTTGCTTGCGGCTTCTCCATGCACCGATTTTGATCCTTGTGTCTGATCTGATTTAATATATTTTTGCTTTTATTCCATCTATTTCCCCCTCCACCTCCCCTCCCCTCCCCCACCCATTCTCCCTAGCCTAATCCATGTACATAAAAGCTACTGCAACATGCATACGGGCTCGCTTCCTCCCTGCCCTAATTTCACCGTCTTTATTTCTGCTCTGATTTATTTCCTGCCTGTGTCCTGATTCCATATCTTTAGCAGTCCCGATTCTATCCCTATAATTATATGTCATGATCTCTCTGTATAGACAGAATTTGTTGCACAGTCGGTAATTACGGCTCTTTCCTTCAACAGCAGCACACCCTTGACTGAAGCGTTGACGCATCGACCATTATTTTCTGTCCGTGATTGCAATAATATCATTGGATCTCAATGTTCAACCGTTGTTCGATATTACTTCGTCTGCACTAATCCCATCCCTTTATCTGCCGTGATTCTACAAGTAGTAGTCCCTAATTCATCTTTAGCCATTTATATACTTTGTAGTAGTAGTAGTCCCTAATTCATCTTTAGCCATTTATATACTTTCGCTTTGAGCTTCTCCTGAGGGAAATGCGTAGAATTTTAAATGAAAAATATACGATTGTAGCTTGTTTTCATCGCGTTCGTCCTTATCAGTACCGCTGACCTCGCGTTCTGGCTGTGGTTTGGTTACGTGTTTCTTCCCCCAGATCGATAATTTATAACGTAATTCCACTTGTTTGTTGTTTTCGGTCTTGATTCCACCTATTCCTATAAAATCACTCCAACCCGTATCTGTCCAGTTTCCTCTAAATCATTGGTGTAACCTTGAAGCTGCTTCCTTTCAACAACAGTCCTTCCCTTATCAGAAATGTTGACCCCCTTTCTGCCCGAGATTGCAGTTTTCTTGGATCGACGCTAGCAATCATCGACCGGCGTGGGACAGGGAAGAGGGCAAATAGTGATTGATTGACCTGGCGCTGCAGGCACGAGTTGCCCACTAAATCACTCATGCGTGGCGGCGGTTCCGTCTGATGTGGCAGGTTCTTGAGCCATTCAGATCTCTGGCACCAATTTTTTTTTCCCCCACAATGGAATGACGAGGTATGCTACAGGGTGAGTAAAGTATTCTGCAGTACGACGTTTGTGGCCTTTGCAGATTCCTCAGTATCAATGATGCAATTAAATATATTGTCGGCATTACCGAGGTAACGACTTTATTAAATCACCAGGGGAAGGTTAAGATTTAAGTAAATCCAGTTTATGTCCAAACTTGGCCTAATTCTCTCTCTCTCTCTCTCTCTCTCTCTCTCTCTCTCTCTCTCTCTCTCTCTCTCTCTCTCTCTCTCTCTCTCTCTCTCTCTCTCTCTCTGAGTTCTGATGATAATGCACCTGTACTATGTGGTGATTGAAATATTCTGTCTCAATTGGTTTGATGTGATGGCCTTGGCTTCAGAGAGTCTCCGATTCCCTAATTATATAGCGGATGTGGTGTTCATTCAGATTGCAGTATTGATCATATATGCAACCTTGTCCAACCTTGTATAATACAGTTATGCTGTCCTCGTACAGTACATTATATTCTGCGGTAATTTGTTGTAGTTGTTGAGTGTGGTAATTTACAAAAACAATTAATTATTTATACGCAATTTGTTATTCTCGGCATCAGCAGGTTAAGATAATCTATTATTGTGGTTTTGATAGTTGCAGGTTCCGTTGAAGTTCAGTAAATAATAACCAAAAGACTTTTACTTCCATTTTTGACGCTAGTGGTAGTTTAAGAATATATCAGCAAACGTTGTCGTTCCCATTGTATGCTGATGATGCTGCTGACATGCAAATCAGACGTGAAAACAACATCTCAGACATGCGATTTATTGTTCACTCATTCATAACCTCAGACTCGGTAGATACCAGATAGTCTGGCTAGTGTTGTGGCCGTCAATTTGCTGATGATGCCAGTGACGGTAGTTCTAGTAGCCGGGTCTGACCCTGAGCACAATTCTTCTTCTTCCGCATCAGTGAGCTCTATGATGGAATTCAATCATTATTACGCATGTTTCCGTGTTGTAGCCGGATTTCCTTTCTTTACTCACCTATGCCACTGAGGTGTCTTTCCCATGGGCTTGGCTCCGGCACTACACTACAGATGTGCTTTTCTTTGTGTCTTCATGTCTTTATTTTTCTCTTGGTTCCTATCTTTGTTTGTATTATTGTTTGGTTTCATTCTTTCGACGTCCTACTTTTAATGTCTAACTAATTGTTCCTTCATGTATTGTCATTGCTCCTTCTTTTAAAAAAACGAAAGATTATATATAATTTCGTGTCTGTGTGTGTGTGTGTTTGTCGTCGTTGTTGCAAATTTGTCCCGTTCGCTTTTTTGTCTGGAAATATTGGTTCTTTTTTCTTATGGTCTGTTTCTTGCTTTCAAATTCAAGATCCGTTCGTTTGAAACTGGAGAATTTTAGTTTTCCTTGCGTTTGGTCCCAACCTCCAAACCTTTTGCACAATTTCAGAGATGTCATTGACAATTTTTATTCCCATCTGCCTTTTTCTCATTGACAATGTGTATTTGCAATTGCAATTTGGTACGAAAATGGCGAGTGTAATTGCAGCACAGCGTGAGCGGAATATTATAGTGTTTATTTGTTTCTCTCATGGACAACTGCAATTTCTTATTTCTATTTAATTTATTCCCTCCCCTTTATGCCAAAGTACAAAATATCAAATATATTGCACCCTGTCACACGGGGTGGTGATTTTGAACTATGTGTGAGGCAATAGATTTTTCCCTTGGGGTGCGCCATGTACGACATTGGGCAATCTTCGACATGAATTGCCCATTACAAGGCTTCTCAGCAGGGTTTCCCAAATTAGTGGGCGAGTGCACGGTAGAGTATACCTTTTGTCTGGACAATCGATTGCCTACAGAATTGATGCCTTTCGGCAGCATAGGTATCTATCATCTGTTCTTCGCTATTCTTCAGGAAGTTTGAAATAGTAAACCGGTCGACAAAAAGTTTCTTTGAACATTATGCTCTTCAAAACGTTTTAATGATTCCCGTAACGCAGTAAGCTTTGAGGACCACGAATATTCTCTAGGGGGTATCGACGGAATCACCTCATGATTCTTACATGCAGCAACATAGCTAGAGTCGTTTTGGGAGTATCCGGCGTCCAACTCGCGACCTCTGGGAAACGACTTTACCGATTGAGCTCTTACTGCCCACCGCCCCATGTTTGGAAAGATTTATGTTTTTTTTTTTTGTGTTGTACCTAATGCCCCTGGGGTTTTCCAGTAGGTCATTGCAACACTGTGTAATCAGCTGGCGTTTTCATGAGATGTGGATGGGTTATACAATACAGTCTTATAAAATATAATGTAGGTGGACAACTGTACTCCTTATTAGGTGGAAATTAAATGGAAGATGAATTTAAGCGTAAACGAGTGCTTACTTTGGGAAGCCAAAGTGTGTGCAGGATTCTATGATTACACGTAAGGTTTTCAAACATGGAGAGATACTAGTCACCAACATTACGAAACATAAAATATTAATTACATGAACTTACTACTACTTTACTGGACTAACCTTGGAATTTCGAAGCAGGACTTTTTTTTCTTTCCCTTTTCGAATTTCGCTCTTATCTCTTAACGATCTGTAGTTGTTCATTCCCTTATATTTGTTTTTTCAGAATGTGACGATATGGTGACAATATCAACGGTGATGTTCAGATTTCAGTTACCAAAATGAAATTTTGGTTCATCGGAATGCCATGGTGTACACGACGTAAAAATATTGTCACAATTTGCATCACCTGTGAGGAAGAACTAGACAGCTTTGGCTAGACAGCACATATTGTTGCATCATCTGGTTAGGCTTCAGAATACTATTATCGAAACCAAGTAGACAGCTTCAGACAGTAGCCATCCTACAGCCTTTTGTAGAAGACTTGTGGGGAACAAAATGTGACCGTGTGAATATGTGCTTACGGTGGACAATAAATATGTGCTTATGGTGGACAATAAAATACTTGATGATCTTGTCCATGGAGAAAACGTTTCCAAGATGGTGACATTATTGTTTCATGGATTATGCGAGGTTTACACAAATGACAGAGAGAGCCTTGACACTTAAATAAAGAGAATCTCATGAGACTGAAGAAATCCACAGTTATCTTTCGATTTGTGTAGTGAATACTCAGTGTGGATTTTCTTCACCGATTTTCCCCTGGACTTGCTTATTTTGTTTTACCTGCTCTGGCATCTTGACTCGTTTTCAGTGGTGCGCATCGATACACTTCCTGTTCCATTTGCCTTATGAATTTGCGTCTTGGACAAATGATCATACATTGGCAAAGGCTTTGGAGTGTGCATAATTTCGTCACTCTGTTGCACAGTGTCACTACTGTACCGTCAGTGTAGAGAGGGCGTTTTAGTTTTAAGCGAAACCGCTTTCAAAAACTCGACAGTGAGCATCGATTTTACACAAGCTTATGACTTGACGAGAAAAAAAGGACATTTAATCGGAGTCTCGTTTTTGAACCAATATTTACATTTTTATGTACGCATTAACCGCGTTTTTAGTGACTGAATACATCAACATCTGTATCGCTTTAGCTATCATGCAAGTTTGACTGCCAAGTGACCGACAGATCAATGAATTGAAAAAGTTATAGACAGATAGCTTTTTATCAAACTGCTTTTGGTCAAACTGCATGCCATTCAACCATCCGTTTGGTAAATTGCATGCCATTCATATGTAACCAATTGAATGGTCCAAGATCGCTATGTGTATAGACCTTAAAATACACTAATCAAAGGAACTGTTCGATGGATTGTTAGAGTGATGAATTGATTTTTCGAACTGCCAGTTACCTGGTTCGTTCTGTCTCCCACACCATCTGATTGAGTGATTGCATGCTTGCTGTTAATCGATTGAGTGATTGATTCCGTGCCAGTTACCTCTTCGTCTGCTGAGGGTGTGTGTTGCCCAGCTTTTTACCTAAAGACGTTTTCGCTTCGTTGCATACAACCATCCTTGCATCATGTTTCACTGGCTGGGGTAAGTAATTATAATTTACTGTATTGATTGGGTTCCTAGCAGTCTGCTGGACCCTATAAACATTGATTATCTAATCTAATCATCAACTACTGTATACAAGTTACAACATTTTACTATCAAGTGCATGCGTCATCGCATTTTGGTCCACTGTTTATATACCCCCAAGTGTTTATAGCAGTTTTTATCTTCTGTCGGGCATGAATTCTCTTATTTGCAAGCCTGCTCATGATCCGTTTTGTGATCTAGCTCTTCCAGCTTGATCCCTTAATGAATAATTATGTATTGTCTTGTTTGTTATGCGTTATCGTCCTGTATCCCACGCTTCATGTTTTGTTGCCTGTAAGATTCGATTTCAGATTTTGTTTTTATTTTTCCTGGATAAGTACCATTTGACTAATGAATTGTCATTTTTTATGGACAAATAATACTTCTGCTGTCCTTGTGTAAGAATTCACTTTTAAATAAACAATTTTTTGGTCCTCTCCCTGTGTGCCACCTTACCTGCTAATGCTCCTTTTTTGTAAAAGGAGGTAAATAGCCTACATTTTGAGTTTACTTGAATTGAGCCTCTTTTATTTTGACATTACAAAGTCTTTTATCGGTGCTCTGAAAGTAACCTTTTAAAATTCGATTTGATCAAGATTTTCTCTCTTAAGAACTTGTGCTCTTATTTATTTATTTGTAGTCATTTATTGTGATCATGCAGTTTACGATGTACGATTTGATAAAATTTTATTCTCAAGGACATTAATTTGTATTTCTTAAAATTATTATTTCAACTGTATTTTTAGGATGACATTCAATGTGATCTTCGTATTTTTGTTGTTTTGTACTTCCTTTTCTTATTACAGCTGTTTCTTCCCCAGGATCTTTCTATATACACTTTCTGTATTCTGCTGTTTCTCCTGTATTAATAGTATCTTTCTTTCGTCTTGCGCTGGATCTTATAAACAATGACAAACTAAAATTTTTCTTCTTGTCATTCTTCACATTTGGCCAAAAAGACAAACATTGTTTATGATAGCTATCCCTGCCTTGCTATGATAGACAGGTTGGTTCGATATTTCTGTTTTGTGCTGTTATTACAGCCCCGCACGTGCTGTCGACTTCTCACCTGAACGTGGTTAGGAATCTACCTGCTGATGATGTTGACGCTTGGCATACATACTAACCCCACAGTGGCAAACCCGTTATTTACGAAAAGCGATCCTCGGACTATCAACTGTGTAACTGCAAATCAGTTTCTTTATGTTTTTCCTCATCTGTGCTGGTCTCGTTTAGCATTTTAAATTTCAAATAATAAGCACTCCACTGGCACATATTATCATCATCATCATCATCATCATCATCATCATCATCATCATCATCATCATCATCATCATCATCATCATCATCTTCTTCTTCTTCTTCTTCTTCTTCTTCTTCTTCTTCTTCTTCTTCTTCTTCTTCTTCTTCTTCTTCTTCTTCTTCTTCTCCTCCTCCTCCTCCTCCTTCTCCTTCTTCTTCTTCTTCTTCTTCTTCTTCTTCTTCTTCTTTCTTTCTTTCTTTCCTTCTTTGTTTTCTTTCCTTCTTCTTCATAACAGTATTGCCAACGGTATCCTCTGTCATGGCAGTAATACAAGGAAATCAATAAAAAGGGACAATAAAATGTCTCAATTCAAAAATCAATGAAGTAATATGTACATTCTTTAGATAAAGGGTTAGAGGGAGGAGAGAGAGTTGTGAGATGGGTCATGTGTTTGATGAGGTAGTAGATAAAGTTCAGTGTTTAACAGGGACAAGAACAGAATAAAAGGAAAACACAAGGTAAAGGAAAATGACTAGCGCCCAACCAATCACCGCCAATAAAGAGTCGAGGCTTGCAATTATGAGTGGGCCCAGCTAGCATTATATTGCACCTTCCTATTCTATCATATCCCGTAACTCGAAGGTCGTTGGGGCACCACAGATGATCGATTAACCAGCGTACTCCATCTTTCTCTGTCCTCAGCAACCCTCATGGCCTCGTTCAGTGTCAAGCCAGTCCATTCCCGAATGTTGTCTTCCCAGCTCTTTTTCTGAACCTCTCTTCTAACCACATTTTTTCTATCTCCCCCATCTTTTTCTGCCTCCTTGCACCGTTCCTTGCAGGATGGTCTTTGCAAGGCCTGGTGCTCTGGCGATGTGGCCATACCATCAGCGTTTCCGTTTCTTCAGCACTGTGAGCATGTCATCGTGTTGTCCAATGGCTTGTGTGATAGTCTGCGTCGTTGGTGATCTGGGTATAGGAAATGCCCAGAAGTCTTCTGTAGCACATCATCTCCATGCTTTGTATTCTTCGTTGTAGGTATGCTGTGATGGTCCATGTTTCGCAAGCGTATACGACGATGACAAGGGAGCCTTATCTTGGAGTGTCCTGTCTTTCCAAATTAGCTTCAACCTTGTTGGGGCAGCAGTTGTTTGTGTGATCCTGGAGAGGACTTCCTGTCAGGACCCAGTGTCTGATACAATGGCTCCTAAATATTTGAAGCTATATGCACCGTGTTGAGGGATTGGCTTTGGACTTTGATGTATATGTTGATGCCATTGATGTTGTTGGTCATCATTTTGGTCTTCTCTGCACTTATTTCCATTCCAAAGACTCTGGAGGTGGTGTCAAGCCTCTGTATAAGCTGTTTAAGTTCTTGTTTCTCTCTAGCCAATCCATCAATGTCATCCGTAAAACGGAGGTTGGAGATTGCTCTACCCGTCTATGCTGACAGTGCCTTCGTGATCTGCAAGGGCATCTCACATAATGCGCTCTAGGAAGATGTTGAAGAGTGTTATAGAGAGTAGGCATCATCGACGTACGCCGATTGTTGTTCTGAATCAGATACCGATGGCGCTGTTGTGGAGGACTGCACGGGTAGCTTTGTCTTGCAGACTTTTGATAACTTCAATAATGTTAGGGCTGATGTTGTACACTGTTATGGTTGCCCACAGAGGCACATGCCAGACTCGGTTAAACACTTTGTTGAAGTCTACAAACACATGTAATATAGATATTGTTAGTGCTGTAGGTATTTCTCGCAGATTATTCTGAGGTTCAAAATCTGTTCATTGGTACTTCGCCCTGCCCTGAATCCTGCTTTTTCTTCAGCTATGATTTGTTCAGCTTGCGGTTTCAACCTGTTTAGTAGTATTTTCAGGAGGACTTTGCTGGGATGGCTGATGAGGCTGATGCATGGTGCGGTAAAGTGATGACAAGCGACTGGGTCCATGGTGTAGATCATCTGTGGTGCCCCAACGACCTTCGAGTTACGGGATATGATAGAATAGGAAGGTGCAATATAATGCTAGCTGGGCCCACTCATAATTGCAAGCCTCGACTCTTTATTGGCGGTGATTGGTTGGGCGCTAGTCATTTTATTACAGATAATGGTGAGGGTGTCAATCATCGCTTCTCCTCCTGCTTGAAGCAATTCTGCGGGTATGTTGTCCACTTCCGCTGACTTCCCCTTCTTTAGAGATTGCACCTTACAAGAGGAAATGACCAATTCCTAGGGCATTGGTATATTTTACTACGTCAGTTGTTTGTATTTTTTGAACGTTTTAGATCAATTCTTTTATCTGTTAGAGTCGACAGATAGATGTTACTGCAAGTCGAGGACGCATCAAACGGTAGAAACTATCCAGAGATATAACCTATCCTCCTCAGTGGAAATGGGGTCGCGATTTCTTCTATTGATTCATTGCTGGCAGGGTAAGATGAGATTGTTATTGGCCTCTTTTCTTTTTAGTTTGGCGTGACCGCCAGCGGCGGGCTACTATTTGTGCACACAGTACAAAGATGATGGTAAATACGATTCGCCAATTAAAATGCTGTGAAAACTTTGCTGGATAAACGTATTCATCCAGACGATGACGGCAGAATGGTATAGCTCAGTAACTCTGTTAGTAGTTTTGCTTTGCTGGACGTGCGACTTACCGTGGTTCGGTTCTCGATGATAGTAGTAGATTTGTTGTTTCTCATAAGAGTCTCAGCGGGAAGTTAAAGATGCCGGTATGTTTGTCGTAAATACTAGATCTGGGTACCGTGGGTTAAAGTCGTACCGGTATATATTACCGCGGTATTTTGAAGGTGGTATCGGTATTTTGTACCGGTATACCGCGATTTTAAGTGTTACAATCAAATGGGATATGGCACTGACAATAGTGACCGACGCAAAAGAAAGATTGTCATACACTTCAAAACAGTTTCAAAGAACCACAATTCCATAGAAACTGAAGCTTTATTATTGCTTGAACGCCTTCAAAACAAATTATGATAAATCACTGTTTAGAACATCAGCAAACTTTAAACCACAAAATCAAAATAAAAAAAAACATTCAACGGGAAAGGTCTTTAAGAACTTTAAGAGTTCAGAAGGATTTACGACTGGTACCATGCTCAAATACGTGGATTAGCTGCTGTTCTTGTAAGTTCTTCTTCAAGAACAACTGCCTATCCACGTGTTTGGGCTTTAGACTCGCTCTCTGGGCGGACAAGATGTCGCCCACTGTCGCGTTATGTGTTATCGAGATTTCCCAGTAAATCGGACCTTGGATAACCGCACCGGTATACCGTACTGTCGCGTTTCCGAACCTGAATTAAGTTACGTACCGGTAAAACCGTCCAGCCCTAGTAAATACACGTGTCATGCCCACATATAATATAAACACACCTAAAGTACCTTTAAAAACCCCACTGCATTGAACATGATGTGGTAGCATCGACTGTTACTATACTTATAAGAACTCTACACTCTGGGATTTAGTTCTTTTATATAATTGTCTTTCATTATATTATCCGCCTTTTGACGTAGCCTTCAATGAAACCTATATATGCAATATGCGCGGGCTTTGAACATATTTATCGCTAGAAAATGTTAGAAAATAGCTGTACGTATATACCACTATTTATGAACATTTAAATAAATTCATATTGCTGCCGTTTGAAGGAGTCATACTGCTAATGCGCTTCATCTTCTAAATTATGATTAACCATTCGATCCGTCCTTTACCAAACAAACAATAATGGTGGTCTTTCACAGTTTCCGTTAAATTCAAAATCAAAATAAATGCGCGTATACTTTCTTCACCTTTGTATACATTAAAAAGCGGCATTAAATGTTCAATTATTTAAAGAGCGTGTTACCTGCATAGGAAAACTTTATTCCAGAAAGAGGAAAGGATAGAAGAAAGGAAGCTTTTTTCCTTTCTTGCCGAAAAAGACTGGCTGTTTAAATTCACGCACGTCAGAGACATGTGGACAGTTTAAAAGTTAAACAAAACAAATTGGCCTGATATGGAAACATAAAGGGGGGCTTTGTCAACTCCTTTAAAATGCCGCTCAGTAAACGGTACGCCGGGGGCCTATAAACTCGCTGTTAAATAGCTTCGCCAAAAGATGCAGCCACTGTTTCTCATCCGAGCCGGGAAGCCCACCAATGTTGCCTTTTCACCTCAAAGACTGTTTTGCCAGTGACGATTGCAGGTTTAAAATACAAGGAGTAAATTGTTTACGGGAGATGCGCACAAGGGTTCGGTTGTGCAACGGTTGCGCGTATGCTTTACTTAACCCTACTTTTAAGCTAACCTGGTACTACCAGGCTTTCAGGACTGCAGTGAGCCCATTTAATGCGCTTGCTGACCTCCTCCTTGACCCAGGAGGCAAAACGGTTTAGGTTAAAAACGTTAAAACCAAATTACTATAGTATTCGAATTGCTTTTGTATTAAAAAAACAGTTCTTGTATAGCTTATTATTAATATCTTTCATTGATTTTCGCAGCCTGATTTAAATATTTGGACTCTAAAGCTGAAACGTTTTGAATCTATTTTATATTTTGACAAAAAAACAACAACACAAAACTGCATTTATGAGGTGTATGTATCTGTTCTAGCTGTAGATTAACTGAACTAAGCACACTTTGAAGTTGAGGTGCCGAGGGCAATACTTTCTTGTACACAAAGGTCTCTGCTGTATTTTTTCCCTTGATGTTAAGTTATCCTTCATCCTTAAAGTGTCATTCCGCAGCAATAACCCGTGGTAAACATAGGTGCCTTTATGTGTTATTTCTTTTATAGAGTTTATCTTCTAAACCAGCTTTAACGTAAATGCCATTGGAAGCAGTAGTTTTAATCATAAAGAACGTCATCAACATGTCTATGAAGATTTTTTTTTCAGTTTAAAGTAAAACAAAACAAACAGAAAATTAATCAATTAATTAATTAATTAATGTTCTGTTTGTTTTGTTTTACTTTTTACTATTGTGGATCCTGCGTAAATAAATAAATAAATAAATTAATTAATTAATTAATTAATTTATTTATTTATTTATTTATTTATTTACGCAGGATCCACAATAGCAATAGTGTCAACATTTTGCAGCCACAACTACACAATGATCTTATTTTTTTTAAAAGCTATATAACTCAATGTCATGATACGGTTTTGTCCTAACAAATGGAATCCTCTTCTTTGAAAATCCATCGTTATAATTGTATGAAATGAAAGAGCTGTCCCGGCGGCGATATTTATTTTCCCAACTAGAGTCAAGGCACAAGCCCTAGTCAGTATATAAGTTCTACAACCGGTAGGGTATTACGACACGTGTCACTTCCGCTCTTTTGTCGACGATTCTTCTTAATGGCGGTCACTGTAGTTTGGAGACTAGAAATCGAAAGGCAGAAAAATAAATTTTGAGGAATTTTCGTTTGATTAATGACAAAATAACCCTTTAGATAAGCAGATTGCTTCAAAATCACTCAAATAATCAAAATTTACACTCGAACAGATTTTTGAATTCTTAAATAAGTTCTAAATCTTTCCGTAAAATGTGAATCGAGTGTACGCTCCGAGTGTAGCCGTCCGAACAACAGCCGCTATGCTCTGTTTTGTAAACCTTTTGCTATGAGACTGGTTGGATAATTTGGATGATGTAAAAAAAAGTTTTAAAATAAATATTTATTAGCATTTCGATTTATTGGCATCAGATTAAAGTTTGTCAAATTGTCACCTCCGCCAACTTTCGTATCAAGGCTGATTACAGACGACGCATGTACGTAGGCACACTGGCTCCTGTGAGTCCTGTATTAACAATAACATGCCAAAAGTGTATCTGTCGTCGCTCAACCTACAAGAAAATGATAATATTCTCTTAAATTACACATCATAGTTAATGCTAAAACTATAGAATAATAATATTAATTAATAGCTAAATAATTTGTTTAGGTAATTAAGTCAATTTGAAAAATATATTCCCTCGAAATTGGTACATAACATTGTGTAGTAGTAGTAGTAGTATTAGGGACAATAATAATAGGCTGTGAGGCCTTTTGGTATGTCCCATCTTTTTAAAATGTAAATCTTATTGGTCTGTCGCATGCATAAAAATTTTGCCTAATCATTATTCATCAAAATAGTAAAACCGTTCTTTAACTTAAGTTTAGGTGAAGTATCCAAGTAATTTTTAAAAGAGTCAGTGCATGGTTTAGTTTTAATTTCTTCAGGGAGGTTATTCCAATCGTTAATTATTCTGTTAGTAAAAGAAAATGTTCTCAAGTTACTGTTAAATTGATGTTTAAAAATTTTTCCTTCCTGATAACGTGTTATATCACAGACAGGTTTAGTAAAAAAATGATTCCAATTTAAATCAACCATATTATTATAAATTTTAAATGTTTGAATTAAATCCCCTCTTAGTCGACCTAGCAGACATGAATAAAGTAAATGGAATCAAAATTATTGTATCATGCAAGATCATCGAGGAAAGAGCAACACATGGACAAGGAAAGCGGAAGTGTAATAATTTTTCGTACCAGTTGTGGTACTATTGTACCGACATGGGTTTTACCCTGACTCTAGTTGGGAAAATAAATATCGCGTCCCGGCGGAATAATGTTGATGAAGTGCAGAAGACGAGAATGACAAGAAAACTTGTCAATGCCAAACCTTGTACATGCATGTACTTAAAATATGCAGTTTTTCGTGTTTCTTTGATTGATTTTGACATGTTGAAAGCATGATTGTCGAATGGGAAATAGTTATTGCACCACCTCACAAAATCGGTCTGATATTCTTGTTAGCTCGTTCCTTGAAGTTTTCTGGGGGAAAGAAAGTAGGGTAAGTTATTTTACAAAGTTATTACCCATGTTCTGATTTGAAAAGAGACATAAATAATGATGAAAGGGCAAACACTGTTACGAATGATTTTGTATTTTAAAAGAAAGGCAAATTTACCTGTTCGGGTTAAATAATTAAAACAACGATATTAATAGCTTGGAGGTTCCTGTGTTTCATCGCATTTGTATGTTGTCTTCTTGTGTGTTTTATAATAGTCTTGGGCTTGCATCTATTGTTTCTTATTCGTTTGCGAGCATATCACCCATGCATCACTCTACCTCTGTATGCATAACGTAAACAGTTTTTTGCAATGCATTGGCTGACAATCTACTGTTTTATCTGATGCAAATCATTTTTTCGTCACTTCTCACTGGCTCTCCGTGTGCTTCCTGTTTTTTGTAGGTCTTTTATAGGCTGCCTATGCATATGACAGAAAGACGCGCAGTGCGGCAGCAAATTGAGGCGCCCCTATGGGTCCGGATATGTCTTCGCGGCGAATGTTTCTTTTGCGTGGAACTATTCACACTTTTCTGCTATCCTATGCACCAACGGGAATCCCCTCAATGAAACATACTTCCGGTTTCTTTCTCCGCGTGGTTTAGTGAGTTATTTCCAAATATTCAAGAATAATAACATGTGTCACTGGCCACCAGTATCGTACCCTCACTTTTTTTTTGGGCTGCAGTTTATTATCCCTTTCTATCGCCAGTGGCGCGCCTAAACCCTACCTACCTAACATTATTTGTGAAATTTTGAAAAATATTCGGAAAAACATAACGCCCAGATGCTGGCTCGAACCCAGGCGCCATTGGTTTCTGGCTTGTGGACAAGGCAAGTTAGTCCCGCCTTAGCCCACTTGGCCACAACGCTCGACTAACATAGTCAACTACTTCGTGTTTTGTGAAGGTTGCGACGGCGAAGCTATGGAAAACTACAAGTCTTCAGCTCCTGTTTCACTTTCTGTCGATGATCGACGCACCTCCGAAGTCGCCACAAATACAGGCCTCTACGATTGTTTTTTGCATCCTTTCACTGAGCATGTACTTCCTCCACCGTTTTTATACTTATCCCACTCGTTTTCTGGCTCTAACAACCGTCGTTTTCGGCAATTTGCCATATTTAAAAGTCACGCATCAAGCTTTGATAAAAGCAAAACAAGTTAGACCGGAACTTGGTTTCAGTATAACCTCGTTTTAATGTATAATGGCGATACCCACGAGTTTTTATGAGAGGTGCCGGAAAGTTGTGAATACAAAATATATTTGTTAAAACCTCACAATAATTCGTACTTCACGGTGCCTCGATCGGCTGACGCTCCGTGACATTTTTTGTCTTCAGGATACATAGCCTAACGCTCACTGACTTGCTTGTATTGTTTTGTGATCTTTTGGAGGCGCAGCACACACATGTATAGCATTGTTACAGCTATTCCTCTCTATGTATGAGCTCTGGCCAAATGCAGAACATTCTTTCATCTCTTGACACAACACTGTTCATGTGTTTCACGTCTTTTGTACGTCTCCTGTATTAGGCCTCCCAGGGTTTGCTTTCATTGTTTCTCGGCAGGAAGGTTCCCAGTCCCCGGAGAAATTAACCGCCCGCATTTTAGCCTCGCTTTGATCAAGATGCCTCGCTTTCGCTGTCATTGTGGTTCATTGACACACTCTCTTCATCTCTCTCTCTCTCTCTCTCTCTCTCTCTCGCTCGCTCGCTCGCAATTCCATTACTACGTGCTTTTGAAACACTTGAGTCATCAGTTTTTGAATCCTTTGTTTTTAGGAAATCCGTTGTGTTAAATACTATTCTGCATGGTAGAATATCCCTCTCTAACTTTCATTCGTGTTTCCTCCCCAGTACCCCACACACACACACTACTTTTCCAGCCATTTTAATGTACGACCTCTTTATCTCCTTTGTTGTGAGAAATCCATTACGTTTGTAACCCATTGTGCAATAAATACATGTCTGTCTTACCCCTTCCTGTCCACCCCCCTCCCTCTTTCTCCATCCCACTTTCTCATTCCATCCCTCTCTCTCTCTTTCTTTCTTTCTCTCTCTCTCTTTCTCTCTCTCAGCCCAACCGACATCACTTCATTATCCTTTGTTTTCCAAAATCAATTGTGTTTATTGTATGCTGTTCTCCAAAGTTTAAAAAAATCTCTTCTCGTGTTGTTTTGTTTACATTTAGTATTGTAGCCCCCCCTCTCGCTCAGCTCTGCTGTGTCCTTAAGGGGTCCAAGAGCATTATTGTCTTTCTTCCAGGCTCCTTTCTTCTGTCATATGCGAGGAGCTTAGTTTTTGTTCCTTGTTTTCTCAACTTGATGTGAAGAACCCTTCGCCCTGCGCTACAATTTCTCCGGACGATTTCTCCTACCGCGTTCTCTTTTTCATTTTTTTGTTGTCTGCATGTTGGCTTTCTTCTCCTGTCATTTCTTCCTTCAACCTTCCTCATGTTGCTTGCTTCGCTTCCAGTCTTTCTTTCGGAATTCCTGGTTCTTCGACCCTCGTCCGTCTTTCTCTTCTGATTCCTTCCGTCGGTTTTCTAGAGTTTTGTCCCTTTACTAACAATTTGTTCTAGTTAAAACTGCGTTGTAAGCGTTGGGGTTGTCTTGGGTTTAGACCCAGACTTCCTATAGTCTATGTCTATACATCGCAGCATCGTCTGAACGCTATTGTGTTTGTTGGTTGGTCTGATTGTATGCAACCGAAACCTTCGAGTTTAGTTGGATATTTTGTTATCCATGAAAGTAACTTTAACAATACTGCATTGATATGCATATTTCCATAGCATGCATATGTTGTGTGGTGACCCTTATCAATGGAACATGCTAGAGTTGAATGGATGTTTCAAGTTGGTAACAACCTCTGCCTATTACTTTAGGTCGAATTTCTCTTATACTGTATATGACGGGAAATTTCTAATTTCCACATTGCATGGGTAAGAACCTTTTTGGTGGTGTGCAGGTGTAATGGTGTGATGGAATCCACTTACCTCCTACAGCATGCCCGACTCGCACAGTACATGTTCATGCAATTGCGATCTTTTACGAAGACTAGACAGCAGGAAGTTTTATTATAGTCGACGAGGTTCAATCCATCCACTCGGAGAAGGTGATGAGATGGGTTCCTATCCTATCATATCCCATAACTCGGAGGTCGTAGGGGCACCACAGATGATCGTTTAACCAGCGTACTCCACCTTTCCCTGTCCTCAGCAACCCTGATTGTTTCGCTCAGTGTCAAACCAGTCCATTCTCGAATGTTGTCCTCCCACATCTTTTTCGGTCTCCCTCTTCTTCTACCTCCTTGCACTGTGCAGGACGGTCTTTGCCAGACCTGATGATCTGGTGACGTGGCCATACCATCGGAGTTTCCGTTTTTTCACCACTGTGAGCAGGTTATCGTGTTGTCCAATGGCTTGTGTGATGGTCTGTCGGACTTCGTCGTTGGTGATGTACTGGGTATAGGAAATGCCCAGAAATCTTCTGTAGCACCTCATCTCCATGCTTTGTATTCGTCGTTGAAGATCTGCTGTGAGGGTCCATGTTTCGCAAGCATATAATAGGAAGATGGAAATGGGTTATTTTATTTTATTTTTCCTTATTTTTTAAATTATTTAATTAATTAATTAATTAATTTGTTTATTTATGTGCGTTGCTTCGCTTTCCTTTGTAATTTATTTATTTATTCTTTGTGTTTGTCTGTATTTTAGGCTTAACGTATCCAGAACTCGCGTGCATAGATTTATAATGGATTTGAAGTACGTCTGTCGCCCTTACGGGTGAAAAAGCTGCATGTGCTGTGATGTATGTGACAAAGGGAAATATGAGATGACTGATGTTCATAACTTTAGTTTTTTTAGTTTTATTGGTAATTGCAGATTATGAAGGATTGCTAGAGCCAAAACTGAAAATTAAACATGATCGTGCGAAGATATTTATAATTTTTCTATGATAATTGTAATTATCTCATGATATTTGTAATTATTCCATGATATTTGTAATTATCTCTTGCTATTTGTAATTATGAGGTTTGGGCGCTAGTAGGCCGTCATATTTGTTTTACCGAACAAGTGTGTATTTTGTCATCTTCCCGGTCGAGACTCCAACTACTGCATTGCAGGTTGTCTAGAGGGGCATGCGTACGCACATCTCAAGGATGCTGACGCTTGGGCGGCTTCTGCTGCTGCATCTTTCGTCAAGTGGCCAATGCTGAGCGAGGTGATGTCAATAATTGATGCCCGATCCTGTCCTGGGCTTGCCACGTAATTAGCAGACAGGACCCTCCTGTCTTTATCTATAGACAGTATACTCTACCTAGCCCGACCTTTCCATTTGGGACCATCTTGTCAGTCAGTGAATAATGCTGCAATGCAACTGCAGCATGTAAGTCTCTTTTTTATGTCAGTGAGTAATGTTGCTTGCATGCAAGACGTTAACTGTGAGTAAGAAGTTTATCTCGTACCAGACGGGATTTTTTTTTTAGTAGACTTTAGATTGATGAATGCGCAGATGTTGCACATGTGTGTCAATTGGGCTACACATTTAGATCAAGCGTTTTCTATTTGTGACCAAGAATATGACATTCTCTAATTTATCGGAAACACACGCAAATGTGTCTTGTCTTCATAAAGTTTAGCCATTGTGAAACGAAGATGGCCACTTGGCTGTGAACTGTAATTTGTTTTCCTGAGTGCACTTGTATTAAGACCTTTCGTGTAACGGCGAACATTGTGTGTCTAAAGCGTATTACTAAACAACATATTGCGTGTTTTAACATCGTGAGTTGATGATAATTGTGTGTAACTAACTTTCAATTGTTATGGACGAGATGGGATGTCTCGCCTGACTGTCCAAGAAAAGAGTGTAAATTGCCTGCATCTCTGTGCAATGTAGAAGACACGTTGCCAGATGTTTCGCATGGATTTGTTCCAAAAGAATGTTTGCTAGAACGTAGAAAATACACTGAATGTTCATCTGGACTTGAAAACACAGACGTCGTAGAAATAATGCAGATGCACCCAAACTAAGATCACAATGAAAATGTGAACTGAGAGATCTTGGTGTGAGGAGAGAGATCTCGTTGCACCAATATTGGAAATGCGTTCAATTCAAGATTTTCCAGAATCATAGTAGAAGTAGGATCTTCTTCTGTTAACATATAAGTCTCCTCTCTGAAAATCCTAATCGGGAAGAGAGGGGACTATAAACTGATACACATACATACATTCTGTTAACATACACGGAAGTTTCACGATTACCAAATCTATCAGAACAGAAATTAAATGACAATGTAGTTGTCCGTGCGACATTTTCCAAAGATTTTCTTAATGCATGCATAAGGTGCATCTTTGTAATGTCGTTGTGTTGAACGCTGCCGAGTGGAGTACCTGAAGTCTGGGAATGGAACGGCTATGGCTACTTCTATTGGACGTACTGGTGTATTGCAAGGAGGACAGTTACTTCGTATCTGTATGAATTTAGAAGGTGATCTTTTCTTTTCTTGTCCATTATTATTTCTAGTGTTTATTAATCACCATTCTTGTTCCCGTCACAGTGTAATAAAAGTACACGTATCTTTGTATTGGCAGACGGTTAAGAAAAATTCTTACCTGAATGCCTGACTATACAGGGTGATTAAAAAAATCTCTTTATATATCCATTTTTCTTTGTTTCGTTTCCATGCTCATTTACTTAACAATGCTTAATCTATAGCTTTACTACTGCAAGGAGGAAATTTACT
Organism: Oncomelania hupensis; assembly: GCA_036898135.1. Classification (NCBI taxonomy): domain Eukaryota; kingdom Metazoa; phylum Mollusca; class Gastropoda; order Littorinimorpha; family Pomatiopsidae; genus Oncomelania; species Oncomelania hupensis. The sequence continues at coordinate 88,354,929 of CM072512.1, forward strand.
TCTTACCTCGAATAAACCAGGCTATTTAAAAAAAATATTCCTTGTGTATTATTATCATCACTTATCTGTATTCATTGCCATACTTTCCTTACCTCTAAATGTTTTTGTCCTCAGACTGTATTTCCAGATCCCTCTTAGTTGTAGTTCCAGTGTTCTCGTAAAACAGACATTGTTTATTCATTCTTTGTCACGCTTATCCGCCCCGCTCTTGTCGGCAAGACAGAGTATTGTTTGCGAAAAACTATTTTGAATTTTTAGTATTTGAGAACTTCTAATTAAATCAAGCAGATTGACATATTCCTTGTGAAGCGTTCACGCGTTTACTAATGAAGTACTTATTGAATTAGAATATAGTTAGCTTGATTTTATAATAATTCAACCTCTGTTTATATCGGTATTAATGGCATACATTTCGAAATATTTGGTTATGTTATAGTGTCTATCAGTTATTCTCGGTCATCAAATTTAACAAGCAAAACCTTTTATCTTCTTCTTTTTTATTTTTTACAATAGTAGCATCAGAATTTTGTTTCTCGGCAACTCTCACATCTTCTTTGGTTAGATAGTCTGACGCTTTGCGACAGAGTGACCCATCCTAGAATATTCCGTTGTTGATTTGATTTGATTTCTTGTTTATAGGGTGTGGTGAACCTTTAGCGGTATATGCCATTGTTATGAGTCACTTTTATGAATAAAAGCATTGTTATGATTTTGTTTCGTATGAGAAACGTGTCCATCGTTTATGAGTCAGTTTAGTGTGAGTAACGTGTCCACTCAGCCCGCCCTCAATGACCGATAATAATAGCGTATCTGAATGGCGTGAACGCCCAATTGTACTGCTGGTCCTGGTCAGCCATGCCCATCTAGATTATGTTTGACCTACACAGTGATGTTCTTTGCTTATATGCGCATCATACTGGATGCACTGAGTATGACTTTTTGACTTGGTGTTTTGATCCCTACATGTCGACATGATGATGATGATGATGATGATGATGATGATGATGATGATGATGATGATGATGCACTATTATATCAGCTGTTGTATGTATAGGCTTAATAAAAAATAAAATAAAAAGCATTAATGCTACCATACAGACATAATTATGTAAAATACATGCTAGCATTCAAGGGATTTTAAAATTAATAGCTGATATTGATGGAACTATTGATTGCGATGAAAACACAACCTCTTTTCAGAGATTCACATTTCAAGTGATTTATGATTGTAATATAAAACAAAATAAAACTGTCCAAGAACGCGGACAAAGCTGGCAGCTTCAACAGCTCAACTGACCCCCAGCATGACAGAAAATTTGCCAATTTACGAAATTCGCCCTCAAATGCATCGTTTGAAGTCAGACGCACAAGAGCATGCTGTTTCTAACGTTTGGCATCAGGAGCCGGGGTTATCAAAAACGCTACCAATAGTCGGACGACGTTCAGTTTGGACGCCTGTGAAGTCAACCGAGCTGTGCCGCCTACTGGTTTCGGGGTATGAGCTTGCGACTTGGAAGTCGCTCAGCCTGTTCCATTTTTAGCACTATTTGTGCCATCAATCCCATCGCCCCGTGGCTTCGCCTACTTTCGAATTTGATTTTGCTGCGTAACATGGAGGGAGCCATGTGTGTGTATATGTGTGTTGTTTTAGGTTAGGTTGATTGCTAAATAATATGAGTAGTGTTTTTGTACTTTCTTTACATTAAAGTACTATTTTTGTTTTTAATTCTTTACTCATCTATTACAGTGTTTAAAAATTCCCTTCATTTGACTGTGCCCAAAAAAGATTCAGCCTTTGGGATCCTAATTTTTGGAAGTACAAGACATAAAAATTGCTAGTGCCAAAGCTCAATTTATAGCCTATAACTAAACAGATTTATAAAGAAGAGTGAGAGAGAGAGAGAGAGAGAGAGAGAGAGGGAGAGAGAGAGAGAGAGAGAGAGAGAGAGAGAGAGAGAGAGAGAGAGAGAGAGACTGACACTGACGATTTTTTTACTGACAGGCCACAACCCCTACAGTAATGGTCCACCTCCCTCTCCTCTATCCAACAGAGAGAGAAAGAAAGAGAGAAATAAATAAAAATAAGTACAGCTTTATGGTGACAACAGAGTGATTGATTTTCTTATGGAAAGTTTATTCAAATGTATGTTATATATTAGATTTGGGAAAAAGAAATGGGCATAAGACATAAAACCTTTCGCTTGAAATATTACTAGCATTTTCCTTGCGCGTCGGTGAACAATACAACGATAAAAACAGTAAATACAATTTAGATCTATTCACTCACATTCCACAAAACGTAATACAGGTGTGAAACACACTCGCACACGGAGTTCCAACAAAACGTAGGCCCAATGCAGAGTTTGTATGCCTGGGAGCTCGCTAGTCGAAGGTGGAGGGGGGAGGAAAGGGGGTGCCACGACTGTGTTTTAGCGACTATCAGTTCCGATGACTGCAGTAATCAGGGCTCATAACCCGAGCACCTTGTCGCGAGACTGAAAGTTGCTCGTCGCTGGCCTGAAATTCGCGCGCATAACCCCGGCCCCAGGTTTTCGAGCCCTCCTCGCTTTAAAAATGTTTGATGGAACCCAGCCAAAGATCCTCGGATCTGTTGTAGTGTGTAGATAGTTGGTTTAACATTCGTTGTACTATTACAAGTGAAACAACCATTAAATTTACGTACCCGATTGATCATTAATTTAGGGCAGTTTCTGCTCTGGTTTATTCGTGTGTTGTGTACAAAACATGTAGTCCAGATTGCACCCGTAATATTATTTTCCCCTCTGATTTTATTTCAAATCCGTTGTCGTGAGAATGATGAGGGTAATTAGGCATTGGATATAAAGGTATAATCGAATCGATTAATATGGAGAATTACCGAAATATGTGTTGCTATGACGGATGTACGCAATATCACGTCCCTTTCAACTGATTTGCTCTGCTGCTATTCTGATTTTCTGTTTATTTTTCTTATTTGCTAAGATTTTCCACCAGAAATGCAACTTCGAGCGTTCAGCGTGTGAGCTTGAGCGCTTATCAACCATTCTCGACTTTAAAGACATGTTCTGCTCCGAGATTTCAGGATTTATAATTTGAACCAGGAATGCCACCGTAACTTCGGCAGCTGCTTCTCAATCATTCTCGATTTTAAAGACCTGTTTTGCTGAGATTTAAGATTTGAAATTGTGGTACTGGGGTGTAATTTGGTCCATCAATTAGGGGTGGTTTAAAATGCGCTTTTGGCTCCATCATTATCTTGCCACATCATGAGTGCGTAGTGTTTGTGTGTGTGTGTTTTAAACAGCTTAAAACTTTAGCGGCAACGGGGTTTGCAACGTGTGCCTATGTGTGTGAGTGCGCGCGCGTGTGTGTGAACGCAGGCGCGTGCGTGCATTCGTGCGCGCGTGCTTGCATGCATAGACCCTTGCGGAGCTTTAATTTCTTACTAACAAATAGGGAATTTCCTGATCGTCGAGGCTTTCCTACCCCCATTCTCACCCCCTACCTCCTAGAAATGTTTTTTTTATCAAAGGCAGGGATGGATTTTGTATAGTACTCTGAGAAACATATTATTAGTCATTGCACATTCGCTGTACATTCGGTTTCCACACATCTTTGTATTTGTCCAGCGATGAGCATAAGTCTCTGATTGATCGATTTATCATCAGTAACTGGTGATTAGTTCTTACTTACTAGACAGTTTCCACATGTCCAGTTCAAAGCGTAAGATAATGATTTTACACAATGCAGAGCCTCCTTGCAATGAAATTATTGGTTTGAATATTTTGTAGTGTAGTTTTGGGTCCTTTCTTTATTTACTATATTTTTATTTCAAAACCATCGTTCCCCTCTATGTATATTTGATGCGTGACTGAGCTGACCGGTCATGGTTTATTCACAAAATATGGACATAGTAGAGAATACCCTTTGGCGAGGAACTTTGTTGTTATTGTATTAATTGTTATTCATGAGATTAGCGAAGATTATCAGATTGGAGAAAAGAACATGTATATAGTGGTTTGATTGCTAGGGTCAACATTTTCAATATAGGTCTCTACCACCCGAATTATTACTACTGCATTGGATCACTCCAATACACTATCGCTGTGCAGATAATCCGACGGAAAACATGATATGAAAGGCAGAATACTTTGTTTTAGCAATGATAAAGTATGGAATAGTTTCATAGGTTACTTGTAGACACTTAAACTGTTTGCTCCATACCATAGGAATAGATATATTGGGTATACCATTAATAACTAGATTGTTTTGTTAACGTTTAGAATATTCCGTTATTCGTTAAGTGTCTTCTGTTAGGCAGCGCTTGTTGTCTATGAGTTCAGGAAGTGCAGTGTTTGTTCTCGGTTCCTGCTAAAGTATCCTTACTTGCGTTTTTTGTATTATACTCTCAGCGCAGTTGATGCTAAAAAGTTGTTTTGGACAGTTACTCTGTGAGGCCACAACCCCAATTTAGTATGCTTTGTAGTCTCTTCCATTATATCCGTCTAACCCTGCTCTATGTCTGTCTGTCCGTCCGTTCGTCTCTCTCTCTCTCTCTCCATCTCTCCCCCTCTTTGTCTGTCTGTTTTTCTATGCCTCCTTTCTTTCCTTCCCCACTCCCGATCTCTCTTTGTTTTCCCCGTAGGTTTATACCTTCTTCTTTTTCTTCCGTCTCTCTCGCATTCTTTCTCTCTCTCTCTCTCTCTCTCTCTCTCTCTCTCTCTCTCTCTCTCTCTCTCTCTCTCTCCTCTCTATCTCTCTCTCTCTCTCTCTCTCTCTCGCTGCCCTAGTTTCCCCACCACTCTCCCCCTCCTCTCCGTCTTTCATTCATGGAGGAGAGCGGCAGGGATCCATAATTGAGTACGGTCAGCATGGGTAGTGGTATTCTAATTAGAGAACTTCTCCACTTTCCCTAGTTTCCAGTTTGTTCATTGTGGCACTATACTTAGCGTCTAACATGCACACAAGATGCACACAATAGAGAGTTCTAGGCCTATCGGGAATATATCTATATACATACACACTATTACAGCATATCGAGGAGCATCGTGCAAACGTTGACTCCTGTTACTGTGAAAGAAAACATATCTCCGTCTGCCAACATCGGGAATCAAGTTCGGGTACAGTCTCTATTTTATAATTTAGTAAACTGGTTCTTATAAATGCTTTACCAGCTCAGGAGCTGTCTGCTTAAGAGACCTTTACATTAATGCAGACAAGGAACAAAGCCACTATTCGATTCAGGTCAAGTCGCTGGACGAAACAGGTTCTAACTAAATCCATCGGGGGTCGCGCCAATCTTAGACGACCCAGTATAAAAAAAAACAGGACCTAGTTCTTGATGGATGTATTAATTTTATTTCACTGACACTCAACATGTCTAAAACTTGAACGTCAAAGATCTGTAAAGTCGGTGCGATTAAATTCGTGCGTACTGTGCACAGACAAAGACCTCTCTCTATACTCTCATCCGAAGCTGTCTGTTGCTGTCTGAGATGAGAACAAATGGTACAAGCTTGTCTACCTACCAAACTTGTGTAGTGTACTCACCAGAATATTAGGTTATTGCTTCTCTAGCGAAATGGACTTTCCTGAAAGTCTTGGATTGTCTGGTACCTCTCTATGGTAGAACAGCGGCATTGAACATAGAGGAGAGCGAGTCGTCTGTTAAATTATTAACAGAAAGGGACAAAGTCAGTCTATAAGGGAACCAGTTGCCTGGACATGGCCGAAATACGTGTAAGGAAGTGTACCGACGTTGGACCTACTTGTGCAGTAAATGCTAAAGGACGGGAACAGCGAGGAATCTATTGGTGCATTGCGCTAACGGGAAATGTGCAATGAGCAGGTCATCATTACACATAAATAAAGGACTTATCCCCCTTAGAAGGGATGTGTGCAACATATTCATATACAAAAATCGCTATACACCAGCAGTCAAACATACATCGAAACAATAAAATGAGAAAGAGAGAGAGAAAAGAGAGAGAAAGAGCGAGAGAGAGAGAGAGAGAGAGGGGGGGGGGACAAATGGTAAGAAGGACATTTGTGTGCTTCTCTCTCTCTCTCTGTCTCTCTCTCTCTCTGTCTCTCTCTGTCTCTCTCTCTCTCTCTCTCTCTCTCTCTCTCTCTCTCTCTGTAACAGTTACACGTACCTCTCCACGCAAACCCATGCTCACTAATATGTATTGCCTTGTTCGCAGGTTGGGGATTTCACACTTTAGCATATTCACACTTTTGTTGTCCTTTGCACATGTGCACATAGCAAAAACGGACAAAGGCGTCAATATAATATGATATTCCCAGTCGTCCAGACATTCAATGCATGCATGTTGTTATTATTTTTTTAGACTTGTTCTTTCTTATATAAAAGAGTAGAAAATCATCATTCCAGACACTCTCTTTAACTATGCAATAAAAAATAACAACATAAAAACATATACGATGAAAAAAAAAAAAAGGCAATGAAAAAAAAGTTTTATTTCTCACGCCAATCCAATAATTTGATTTCACTGCCGTGCATTTTTATTTCGAAATTTATATTTAAGATTTTAGCCGTTGGGGGCAATGAAAAAATTCAATTGATTTATTGATTATTTTTTTTATTCTTTGTTCCCCCCCCCCCCCTCTCTCTCTCTCTCTCTCTCCTCCTCCTCCCTCACCAACTTCCCTCTCCAACCTCACAACCCACAGACGCTGCTGAGAAAGAGAAATTAAACTTTGCTACCAATCTGCATGATTTTGATAGGGTACATTAAATATCGATGTTTATATATTATTTATTTCATTTTCATAATGACCGTGTTTATGCATGTGTTTGATATTTTTAAATAGAAAATGGGAGGAGGCATGTACTTAGAGTTATATATGTTTGTGTATCTGTGTGTCTGTGTGTGTGTGTGAGAGAGAGAGAGAGAGAGAGAGAATATGTTTGCAAACCATTCAGAATGTCTATGTTCACTGCTACATTATGTTCACTTTGAATCTTTAACATTTCAAATTAATTCCAGACTTCTTTCTCAGTGCCCTTCCAACCAGCCCCTGCTTATAATCTGCTAGCTACTTGTAGTATATTGAACTTTGATTTTTAATGCATTTTAATGTTATGTTTTGTTTCGTTTCGTTTTTCCTAATGAGTTTTGCAAACATTGCCAGCCAAATCTCGTTATCATCAGAATGTCATAAACGAATGTGTAACGTTTTTGAATGCTTGCAATTTTTGTTTTCCTTCATTTTTCTATGCTTAAGATTTTTTTTCTATCGATACGTCAAGCGATGTCATCGTTTCTTAGCATACTGCTACGCTCTAACAACTTAAGTTGGGTCGTATTTTAAATTAATTCAATTTTGTATGTCTACTATTTTTTCATAGCAGTTTTTCATTTTTGTAATTTGCAAAAGCATTCCCACCCCCCACCCCCCGCCTAAATCCCAAATCCACCCACCCTCATCCCCACCCCCGTCGTTTATCGAGTAATGTCATCGTTTCTCCAGTAGAAATGTGAATGGAATCTGATGATGAGAGAGTCTGACAGAGCGTTGGACGTTTCCGAAATTGATTGTCGACAAACTGTCATGAACGTCGACATTCTGTTTCCAAGCGTCTCCCTGCTGTTAACGTGTTTTTGTCATAATTTTGGATGGAATCTATTTCTTTGTGTTCGCGGTTTGTTCTTTGTTTGTTTTGTTTGTATGTTTGGTTTGATTATTGGTTGGGTTGGTTGGTTGTTTTTTTTTTTTGTTTTGTTGTCCGTAATGTCGTTGTCTTTGCTGGATGTGGTGGTGTAATGATGTACTTGTTGAAAAAAATACTGTATACAAAACCTTTGATATTGAAATCTTTAACAATTTAGAGCTGTTTTGCTCCACCTTACCTTCCACTCCGCGATTAATTAAATAACCATATTTTGTAACAAACATGACTTCTCTGTGTGGATTTGCTCATAGGCATAGTAATAATAATAATACAGGATGCTATATACGCGCCTTTCCCCAAATCAATCAGGCTCAAAGCGCGGCGATCTATACCAACATACACGCTCACCTGTCTCATCCACCCTCACACACATCAAATACACATTCATCACTCAAACAGGTGGTGTAAAGGCAGGGAGATCGCTATTAGAAGACGGAAAGAAAATCGAATTTTTATTTTTGTAATTTTTATATTGACTGCGTCCTGTACCATTATTGAAGGGAGGGAGGAAACCGGAGTGCCCGGAGAAAACCCTCGGTGACCTCAATAGTCTCTTACCTAAGTCACATACGTTCGCCCCTTGCGGGAATCGAACCCGCGACCTTCGGCATAGGAAACCGGCGACTTATCCACTGCGCCACGAGGCCACCCCAGTGATATAAAAGCTTACAGAGAAAGAGCGAGAGAGGGAGGGGGAGAGAGAGAGAGAGGGAGAGAGAGACAGAGAGAGAGAGAGACAGAGAGAGAGAGAGAGAGAGAGAGAGAGAGAGAGAGAGAGAGAGAGAGAGAGAGAGAGAAGGTGGCCCTAGTATCACCCGCGTGGGTAGGAAGAAGAATTTTTCCGTATACAAGCTATACCTACATTAATACAATATTTTTCTTTCCTTTTTTTAGTTTTAAATCCAAGCCCTCTAAAGAATGTGGACTTTTTGTACCGAAGTAAGCATTCAGTTAGTTGCCCGAGTCAGTGTACTCAACCTGAAGCTTTGTCATTGAAATCTTCTGACAGAACTGTCAGCTTCAGAAAGTTCATTCATCATTGACTGAGTCTGTACTTTGCTTTGTCAGTGTTCATGTTGTTTTTTCTTGGACCTATATGACAAATTTATTTAATTATGTTAACGTCTATTCACATCTGCGATATTATACAACACACTAAATTATAAAGATATTAACATAAAATTAAAATAAATAAATGAAATATGAATTTAAAAAATTAATATAACAATATATTTATCTAACAAACATCTATAGTTATTGATATATGATGAAGAAGAAAGCAAGACGGCAGCCAAACATGTTTCTTCCAATCATCGCGAAAATGCATTTAAAATAACAAGCATGAAAAAATAATGACAAACTAGTCTATGTATAATATATATCTAATTATAAATAGGACTTAGTTCAACTTCTTTTTTCGAACCCAAGCTATTTTGCTGAAACCATTGTTTAAATATTCAGTATATTTTAGACAATTAATTTCAGTGATGACTGGCACACGTTTGAATGATTACGATCTTGAAGAAGGCATGTCATTTTATAATCTATGCTTATGTGGGTTTTTTTAAACTTGACTAAATAAAATTAGTTTCTGTATGCATAGAACCAGTTTTGGATAAGGGGAAGAGAGTAATTTTTGGTGTAATGTTTTTTGTGTTGGTTTTGGATTCTCGTATAACATCGAGGTAAACCTATGTAGTGCCTTTAAGACTCCCCTGCATAGTCTTCTTTAATGTGAATATTCTCTCTCTCTCTCTCTCTCTCTCTCTCTCTCTCTCTCTCTCTCTCTCTCTCTCTCTCTCTCTCTCTCTCTCTTCCCTCCTCTCTCTTCCCCCCTCCTCTCTCTCTCTCTCTCTCTCTCTCGTTCTGGACTGAATTTCTCTGCCACTACTGTCATTAGCTGTGCAGTAAATATTTCGTAGTCGAGCTGTTGTTTTTTTCTTCTGTCTTTGTTTTTCATTGGATACTTTCTTAATATTGATCTTATTTAACTGTTATGCATGTAGATGCCGTTTGCAAAGCTAGCAGCAGCTGGAAACCCCGCCGTAGTTTTGCAGAAACGCAAGGATAGGTTACATAATATTGGTTGTGGAGTTTTAATGACACTGTTAGAATAAGGCAACTTGAAGTTTTTCTTGTGTGCTGCAAGTTTAGAAATCTTCCGTGCGCGTCATCGTTGTTACAAAGAATGAGAAACTGCAAGTGGTTGTTTCTGCTTGTGACGTAGATACAATACTGTTTCAGCAAGGTATTCTAATTGTAAATACATTCGTCACCAAAATAAATCTACTGCGCGCGTCGTCTGTTTTATGATGTATAGAATTCAGGTTTATTTCTTGACGATCTAAAATATTGCTTTAACGAATAATTCTAATTGGAAATACATTTTGTTAACGTCACCAGAACAAACCTTTTGAATAAAACTTGCAATGCCAATCTCGATGGCGAAGGGAAATGCTCTTTTAAAGAGGATGTTTTAAATTATTTTTATTTATGTTATTGTAAATTAGTTCGGTATCATCACCAGAATAACCTAGTGAATAAAATTAGGTATGTTTTGAAAACGATCTGAGACACTGACTTATGTGATCTTGGGGCCCTGTAAAGGATCGATTTGATCATGATTGTCTTCCTTACTCTATTTTATTCATATTTTCTCCATCCTTGCCTCCCCCCCTCCCCCCCTCCATCCAACACCTTAATGCCACCTCACTCATACTTCCCGTCCTTCTGGGCAACATCTGTTTCTTCACATCCGTCCTTTTTTCCGGGCTTTCATCCTCTATTTCTCCGAACTTTCCGGTCCCTTGCTCATCTTTGTCGTTTCCAGATGCTTTCTCCTTTCAGCACTTTCCGGAATTTTCCGTCATCTCCGTCCTTTCTGGACTCTTCCTTTTCTTCCGTCCTTTTCAGACTCTTGCTTCTTTCAGTCCTTTGCGGAATCTCCGTCATCTCCGCCCTTTTTCAGACTTTTTGTTTCCTGCTTTTTTGTTTCTTGCTTTTTTGTTTCTTTTTTTTTTAAAATTATTATTCACAGTCTCCGTCTTCTCCATCCGTTCCGTTCTGGACTCTTCCTTTCCATTTGTCCTTTCCCGACTCTTCATCGCCTCTGTCGTTTCTGAATTCGTCCTTTCCTCATCCCCATTCGCTCTGTCTCTCTCTGTCTCTCTCTCTGTCTGTCTGTCTCTGTCCGTCTTTCTGTCTCCCTCTCTGTCTCTCTCTCTGTCTGTCTGTCTCTCTCTCTCTCTCTCTCTCTCTCTCTCTCTCTCTCTCTCTCTCTCTCTCTCTCTCTCTCTCTCTCTCTCTCTCTCTCTCTCTCCCCCTCGTTCTTTTCTCTTCAGCTTTATCTACGGTCCCTTGCGGTACCTTTATGAAGGAGTGGTAGGCCTACAAAAGAGATACGAAATCAGTATTGATGCCTAAGGACCCCCCGACTCCCCCCCCCCTCCTCTCCGCTTCCCTCTCCCCTTACCCCTCCGCCTTAACCCATCGCTGTCCCCCGGAGGTGGCGTGATGGCAGCTTATTATTTCACATGTCAAGACGGCGAGAAAAACTGCAGAATATCTTCCCCTTGACTGCTGCCAACAGCGGATCGAATGGGTTTCAGCATCACTTCTCAATGTTTTCTGTTGTTTTGTTTTTTTTCTTTCTCCTTCTATAATTATTTATATTCCGTCTTTTTCCTTGTATAAAAAATGCTTACTTTTTTCTCTTTTATTGCTGCTACAGATGTTGATTCTTCTTCTTCTTCTTCTTCTTCTTCTTCTTCTTCTTCTTCTTCTTCTTCTTCTACAGCTGCTGCTACATCTACTCCTCCCCCTTCATTTACTTCCCTCCGTACCTCTCCCTCCCCCCTCTCTCCCTCTCGCTCTCGTTGTTGTCTCAAAAATCCTATCCTGCCCTGTTCTCCAATTTAGATATCATAATAACATGAAATTTTCTGGAAATGCAGATTCGGTAGGACAAGGTTTACAGGAAATGTGTTAAGTTGCTGTTATTTGCTAATTAGCATTTGCTACACGATAACTTTGAGTAATTCAGTCATTTAACCCAGTTAATCGATTCATCTCAATAATCGGATTTGCCACGAACCCTAACAGTTATTTCGTCGAATCACTTGGTTTATATGTTGATTAGCATGCGTTTGAATTTAGCTGAAGTTGACAATGAAATTGCGTTTACATCGTTAATGCACACCGGTTCATGGAGTAAAGAGGAAACATTTACATTCTCGAATTCACGTAAAAATGTGTTCATTTTCTTCCGTTTGACAGGGCAAGATATTCATTTTTGCTATATATCCTCAACTCACTTAGTGAACTTAAATAATGTTTGAAGTAAGTGGATATAGATATGCATTTGAAAGAACAAAACAAAGAAAGAAAGAAAAAAAAATAACAACAGTCCAGCAGGAGGACAGAGAACGGCTATGGAGAGTTTGGGATTGCGGTTAGAGGTACAATGGGGTGGGTAATTAATTAACTAATTCGTTGAAAATAGACCTAAGCCATCACGTGAGCCAAACCACTTACTTTGCGTACTATCACATTACTGACGTGTAACCTCCACATCCCTAAGCGTACATCATAATTATTACTAGATCTAGTACTTTGATTGAATTACATCTCTCAACCTTGACCTCAGAATCCATCACCTTTTTGCACGCATCCCACTCCCCTCCTCCTTTTCAACTTTAACTGCCCTTAACCGTAGATCATAGTAGCCGTCAGATTTACATGACTGGCATGTGACCTTACAGCCAGTCTCCGCCCCTATGCCCTCGCTGCTTTTAACCATACATCATGGTACTTTGCGGCAGTTTGTGTCACATGACTGACACGCGACCTCATTGCAGCTAAAGGGCGGCTCGTAGTACTTAGAAGTAGTTTGATCATAGTACTTAGTACATATGGAGCTGTCAGCTCGATCGAATGGACGTGGAAAGACAACATAGTGAAGGAGTAAATGTAATTTCCTTTTCCGACTTTCACTCGGACCTATCTGATAGATGTTTGTCTGTTTCACTTCCCCTGGTAAACGACGAACCACTCCCTACCTTCTTTAAAATAGTCGGGAGTCAGAACGAGCCGAATGTCGGTCTGTCTGTCTGTAGGACTGTCGGTCGTTCTGTTGATGGTATTTTAGTCACCTCTCAGCCCTTTGTATTCTTGACCTTTGCTCTTTATTAAAAGTCGTCGAGGTCGCTGAGGTCAACTATATTATAAAGACGAAGTTTTGCACTTGTATCTTAAAATTATGCTTACTCTATTTTGATATTTTGCTTGAAGATAAATAAGTTTAGATAGTGACCCTATCATTCTATCCTTTCATTTTATTTCCTTACGATACAACTGAGTATACAACAATCACAGCTTAATCATTAATGGCACAAACATCTCTTTCTGCTGGTTACCATCACATTGTGGTTTTTTCTATAATGAACTAGCAGATAAAGGGGCTAAACAAGGTGCTTTACAATTAAATTCTCGATACACTGAAGTTATGAAATCTTCAAAAGAAATTCAAAATGAAATTGAAAGTATAATGAAAAGTACTCTTGACTTTAAGAAACAAGTCAATCCATTACATGGTTACTCAAGAGCTGTGCTTACGATGACTAACAGAATTTTGCTCAATGCCATTAAAACTAAGCACTGTAAAGATGTAAAGTGTGTTTGTGATGCATCCATCTCATTACAGCATGTTTTATTTGAATGTGATCAAATTAAGCCCTTACTGCCATATGAATTGCAAGGGAAGGTCAGTTTCAGTGATGTAGATTTTCAACTCGGAATCAAATTGTCCAAAGTATTGCTGGACTCTCCTGTTGGTAATCTCATCTAAATTTTTTAATTTTATTTTTATTTTATTTTTTATTTATTTATTTAATTTTTTTTTTATAAATTATTCTTATTATATATATATATATATATATATATATATATATATATATATATATATATATATATATATATATATATATATATATATATATATATTTTTTTTTTTTTTTTTTTTTTTTTTTTTTAAATGACTTATTAGCTTGCTGGAAAAGACAATAAACAAACTGAACTGAGTCACAACATCGCCAAGAACATGTACACTGTCTTTTGAAAATGCTGATATCCTGTTTACAGCTTTTTGGAAAATACAGTTGAATGTCATGCCATCTTGTTCGTATGTCTATCCTGTGTTTTTGAAACCTTCACAGAAGTCATTGGGCGGAGCCTCGTCAGCTGCTTTCTCTTCTGAAATTGTCGTTGTAATGTTGAAGTTGTGGTAATGGTGGAGGTGTGCTTTTTGTTGGTGGTGGTGGAGGAGGTGGTGGTGGTTGTGGTGGCGGCGAAAGAAGACGGATGAGGTGGCGGCTGAGGCGGTGGCTGAGGCGGAAGAAGAAGAAGATGTCGGACTTATAAAAAAGGTGTATGTGGTGGTGGTAGTAGTAGTAGTAGTGGTAGTGGTGGTGGTAGTGGTAGTAGTAGTAGTAGTAGTAGTAGTAGTAGTAGTAGTAGTAGTAGTAGTAGTAGTAGTAGTAGTAGTAGTAGAAAAACAAAAAACAAACGGGGAGTAAGTTTGTCATGGAGACAGAGAAAGAGGCTGGAGTACAAACGATAACATTAGTGGTGATGGTGGTGGTGGAGGTGGAGGTGGTGGTTTCCAAGGCCGTAACTAATTCATACTTCTTTTCATTCCCCGCCCCCCCCCCCCTCCCTCTAACTATACCTACCGGTTACCCCCGTCCCAACTGCCCTGTGTCTTCGTTCTGCTCCGATCCTATCCCTCTTCATCTGTTTTACGAGCATTCGTCCTTTCTTTCCAATTATTCGCCTCAGGTTATATTATTAACCAAGTTGTTCCCTATACACTATACAATTATTCCATTTCGCTCCCTATCCCCCCCACCACCCTCCACCCACTCACTGTCTCTACCCTTCATCATAATCATCATCATCATCTTCTTCTTCTTCTTCTTCTCCATCCCCTCTCACTCATCCCCACCTTTAACAATTTATCGTTGTTGCATTTGTTTTTTTGGGGGAAAGCAAGATGGAGAGATAACTTGTGTTATTGGGTACTTCTATTTACCTATTTATGCTGTGTTATCACGTTTTAAATATAGTTATTATCTGTTTTAGTCATTTCCCAAATGTCATTTGTATGCCCCACCCACATCCCTATACCCACCCTCAGCCCTATCGTCACCCCACTCAAGCAAATCATGCGTTCTCGATAGCATAAAGCTAGGGGGAAAATACTCTTTTAGTTTATTTTTTTTCCACATCGCAGTGATTTCAAAAAATAATTTGCAGTGATTCGATACAATGTTACAACAAGGCTTCTTTGGTACATGGTGCCAGACTCACACATGTAATTGACCGATAACAACTGTCAACTGAACTTTAAAATGATAGAAGAATACCTTCAGTATTACTCGCGGTCGCTGTTCAGTTTACTGTTGACTAAACCAACAGACGGGAAAGCTACTGCAAAGACTGATCGTGCTGGACAGCGTGAAACGAATATCAATAATACGGGTGTTTGGGTTGGAAAAACATTAATTTGTGAGGATATTATAACAAAACAGGCGGGTGTTTAGGGGATGGCTAGATGTGAAAGGGGGTTGGGGGTGGGGAGAACAATTCAACAAGAATTGAACTGTAACAGTCTTCATTTACACATTCCATTATTGTATTACAATACCAACAGGTTTGATGTTTGCCATATCAAAAGCACCTTTTCATTCGTAGTTTGGTTGTTGTGGGTCTGGTTCAGGGTTTTTTAATGCTCTAGTCGACAGCGGAGTGAGTTTCGCAACCTGTAAGGGCATGGGTCATGCACGTGTTGCATTTTAATTAGATTAATGTGTGATTATAATAAATGCATGTTTAATATAATAGCATTTTCCACGTTCGGTCGTCAATGCATCCATCCTTGAAAGTTTTCATTTTGTGGCTGTGTTGGTTTTGACGCCAGAGTACGAGTCGCAAACTCACAGAGTTTTACGGTCTTCCATGGCACTAGTCTCTTATACATGTTTATGATTTTATTATGATATCATCGTGGTTTACGTTGACCAAGTTGGAAGCATCGATGCTTTCTTTGCAGTTTGAGGTATGGTTGTATCCTGATATGGATGATGCCATGTTCATGAGCATACTGACTATCAGAACCTGCTGCCAGTATGGAGTCGTGCAAGTATAAAGGTTTTCAATGTACAGCATCACTGAGTCATGAAACGGAGACCGTTACTTGTTAAAAAATACCCCCGTTGGGGTGCCGGGGGTTTCAGTATAAATAGTATCCCCACTTTCTGGAAATTTAGTGCTTTGAATTCCCACTGTCGCTGTCTTTCTCATTTGGTCTTTCTCATTCCTGCTCTGTTCTATCAATCTGCTATATTATCTTCTTCTTCGCTAGACCAGTCACCTACCTTTTCTCTTGAAAACTCTTCCGGGACAAGACTCCTCATTTGTTTATGAGATCTGTTGGATCAGCTTGGGAATATTGGACGCTTTCTGCAAGGTGGTCACTATAGCTTCCTATGTTATTATTTAGCAATGTAGGCATTTTATTTGTATGTGTTTTTTTGATAATTTATAATGATGTTTGTATTCTATTTTGTTTTTGTAAACGGGGGTTCGATAAATTAGAGTACAGCCTCAGCGTCCCCTGCGTGGGATGTCTTTATTGTAAAGTGACTGGCTGGTGGAGAGCTTTCAGTTTTACCACTAGGGTTGTTTCAGCAGATCTTTTATGCGGATCAGGGGTTGTCCGGTCCTGATTTGGCTCGGAAGAGTCCGCTGGACCTAAAGCAATAATCATGTAATGTAATGTAACTTGTTAAAAATACAGATATGCAGATATAGCTCCATATGTTTACACATTCGCACACGTCTGTATCTATAGGTCCGTGTTGTTTTTTTTTCATACTCTGTAATTAAAGCGTTGAGGAATGTTAATTAGTAGGAATTATTAGTGCTCAATAACGTGCATCAATATAAATGAATGGAGCTCATTCACCGATAGATTCGAATCATTAGGCCTTATAATTAACGATTTAAATTAATAAATAAGCAAGCAAGCAATCAATAATTCAATTTTACGTCTTTCACATGTTCGTGATTTTAGACCATACAATCTTTCTTACGCACGAAGAAACATTAAAGTAAATCTAAGAACTTAAAGTTGAACCATAATCATAAAAAAGTAACATTACTACAAAACTTTACCAACTGCGGACATATAACGTATTCGGGTAATGTCTATTATCGCGGGACTACAAAAAAAAATTCAATGGATTCTTCAATATTGATGTTACTTTATAATAAAGTGGAATTAAAATATGGCATTCATATAAAACCTGTTTAATATTTAATATATGTTGGATGTAAACAAGTACGAACTATATTTTTTTGAAAACTTGGTGTTCCATAGAATTGTAGGCCTTCATTGCTCCTTGTTTCGCCAATGCATCAAATACATCATTCCAATAAATGCCGGAATAAGAAGAAATCGAGCAAAGGGTAACTCGAATGCCTTTAGTTATAATAATATATAATATATTAAAGATTTAATTTCCAATAAAATATGTTATTGTTTTACAAGACCAGTGTTGCAGAGAATATAAAGCAGATTGTGAATCAACACATATAAAGATCTTAAAAAAGCAACTGGAGAGTTACAAACAATATTTAAAGCTATAAATCCTTACAATTGTACAATTCTGCTGCAAATCCTGAGACCTTCTTACCAACATAATATATTTTTTTCATTTTTTAAGTCCGGAATTGCAATACCATGGTCAATATCTGATTATTCTAAAACAGAGCCATCAGTATAGATTTTTAAATTGTTAGAATATTGTTTTGCCATATGCTCCCTAGTATCAGTAACAACTAACCGCAAATTTAAATTTTTCTTTGCAAACGAATAATCAATTTTAAAACATTGCCTTTGTATGCTCCTATCGCGGAATATGTGGTATAATAGGTAAAATAGGAATAGAAAAAAAATGTCAATATGACAATTTCTTATAATATCGCATGTGAAATTTCCTATTGGTTGGAAGATGCCCTAAATTTCTAGCTCGTTTTGGAAAAT
The DNA here is from genome assembly GCA_036898135.1 of Oncomelania hupensis. NCBI lineage: Eukaryota > Metazoa > Mollusca > Gastropoda > Littorinimorpha > Pomatiopsidae > Oncomelania > Oncomelania hupensis. The sequence continues at coordinate 88,372,727 of CM072512.1, forward strand.
CTACAATAACGTCCATAAATATTTCATCTGAAACAGAATTTTGTTATTAATGCACTTGTGACAACATATTTTGCAACTGGTAATTTTTGTTATTCCACAAAACAAGTAAGCTTCTTTATATGATTTTACTGTTATTTGAATGTACTGGACCATATAAACAACCACTAACTAACTATTTGGGACACCTAACGCTAATTTCACTGCTTTTCTGAAAATGCTTTGCAGCTTATTCAACAATGAATTTGATGCTGAAAAATGTGCTTCTTGTCCGTAACTAAGTACTGACCTCACTAATGATATTGCCAAATGAAGTAATGTATTTTTGTCTTGCCTCCATGTTTGTACACATAGTAATTTGAAGGAATTTAGTCTTTTACTATCTTTAATATGAAGTATCGAATCTGATAGTTCCATTTTTGTTTTGTAGTCAAATATACACCAAAAAAACACTTTACATTTTGCTTATAATTAAGAATGTTCCATTTAGTTCAAATTTAGGCAAACACTATACATTTGTACCATTATTGAACAAAATTAGATACTTTTTTCTTCAGATAACTGAAGACCATTTTCTGTCATAAATAAATTTAAGTAATTTAGTTTGATCTGATATAACCTTTGCACGTAGTTTACAACTCTCTTGTACGTATTTTTCCTTAAACTAATATAAACCCAGATAGCCACATCATCTGCATATTGGACAGCATTATAATGTTTTGACATGACATAACTTTTGGAAGATCATAAATAAAAAATAAAAATAAAAATAACATGGGAGCTAACATAGAACCTTGTGGAATACCCATCCATATCAATCTTCTTGAAAGAGGAATATATCTTACCAACATGGGTACATATATATTTCTGAGATATCTTTTTTAAAGTACTGATACATTTGTCCAGATATACCTTGTTTAAATTGTAAAGTAAGCGTGAATGCCAGACAGCATCATACGCTTTGTGAACATCCAAAAATGTTGCTAATGTATATTTTCTGTGAAAAAAATGTTTTTTTTAAATATGTGAAGTTAGTTTAACTAAATGATTAGCATTACATCTTCCTTTTAGAAATCCTGTTTGATTTAAAGAAAAAAAAAGATTTTTTTTCTCACAAAATTAAGCACTCTATTAGGAATGATCTTTTCCAATAACTTGCCAGCTTGTGATGTTACGAAATAAGCATTATATCGATACCATCGCTTTTTTTAACAGCTGCCAGCGCTCATTGATGAATCTCTCTCTCTCTCTCTCTCTCTCTCTCTCTCTCTCTCTCTCTCTCTCTCTCTCTCTCTCTATCTCTCTCTCTCTCTCTCTCTCTCTTTTTTTTTCTTTCTTTCTTCTCTCTCTTCCCACCATCCTAACCCTTCCTACCCCCCAAAACCACTCTACCTTCAGCTCAGAAAGCAGGATATTGTCCTCAGATCTTGATTTGTCAGAAAACATGTGGACCACGCCACAGATGGCTAAAGCTAACAGGCTAAAGCTAACACTACTGCTTGTCTAATGTCTGCTGTCAATAATGACGGTATAGGAAAAAGTTAAAATAAGAACAAAGAATGGTATTACGCAATCATGCTGGGTTTTGAATGTCCAGTATCAACGAATCATTAAATCACGTTACAGGTAAGATGTGATTGCGGGAAGTATTTGATTGAATGAATCAATTAATAGTTCAATAATTCAATTATCGTGGTGTTCACTCGCATGTCAACCGTATCAATACGAAAGAGGGGAAGTATTTTCTGTCTAGCCTGGTAAAATGTAATCGTTATAGTCTGAGGAGGTCACAGTCACTGAGTATCAGGCAATGTTAAAATGACATAAAAAACGTGAGTATCGGTACATTTTCCAGTAGCTTAGAACCTATTACAACGACTTGAACAAAGCCGAATTATTGTTTAAATACAGACAATCTTCTTCAACAAAGGGTACGAACAAGCGAATCGTGGCAAAGCTTGAAAATATATAGGTATTGAAATTTAAGCGGATTTGGAATGGTGTTGGTATGCTTTGAAAATGTGTATAAAAATTGTAGGGACTTGAAGTTGCCACATCATGAAAGATCGTCAATTTAATTCCACTAACTGTCGAGCTCGAAGACTGACAAGGGTTATTTTAAACAGAAAGGTATTCCAGAACTAGGCGATGTCTTAGAATGATAGGGTTTTCACTGTTGTTTTGTTGTAGTTGTTGTTGTTGTTGTTGCTGTTGATTTTTTTTGTTTGATAGTTTGTTTGTTTGTTTGTTTGTTTGTTTGTTTGTTTGTATGTTTTTCTTGTTTTTTTTGTTTGTTTTTTTTTGTTTGTTTGTTTGATTTTTTTGGGGGGTGGGGGGTTGGGGGGTGGGTGGGGGAGAAGTGTGTGTGGGGGTGTTTTGTTTAGAATAGGGTATTGGCAATACGTCTGTGTAAGTTGTAACCACATGAGAGATCGTCGCCGTAAATCGACTGTCAATAAAATTTAAAAAAAAACGTAATTCGATGTGATCAGTACAGAACAGAAAATGTATTGCCATTTCAACCTGTAGGCTATAGTCTATGACACACTCATGCAGATTATTAATAATTGTTATAATCACAGTACGTTTGGGGGACACTAACTACTACATAATAATGAACTAAATAGAGTTTGCTTTTTTATTTGGAAACAGTCACAACCCACGCGCGCGGGCGCGTGTGTGTGTGTGAGCACGCGCGTGCGTGCGTACGTGCGTGAGACAGAGAGAGTGTGTGTGCGTCTGAGCATTCCATGTGAGGTGTTTTATTGGGTAGACCCATTGACTAACAGTTACTGTAGCTACATGTAAGTACACTCTGTGATTCATTGTAGCATTTGCTGTTGGGTTGGCTAAAATGCCATTACACTTCCAATTACAAGGTCAATATGTGCTGTCAAACAGTGTAGTAGTGCACAACTGATGTGTGAGTAAAGCGCATTACCAATGGCATGTGTTTTCCTGTTTGCTATGACAGCGTGTCATAGTCTCCCCGCTTGCTCGACTTCTGTTGTTAGCAAATATAATCACGCGATAGCGATGACGACTGTTACGAGGAAACATTTCCACTGCTTCATACCGAATGCCTTACTATATAGGTTTGGGATCCATTGGGCATGGACAGTCATGATCGATTGTCCTAGACAATATCAGTTGCAAAAGACCGATCAATACAATACATCAGCGCTACATTGTTCCTTATCTGAGCACAATAGCTGAAGGTGGAAGGGGACCAGCACATTTTTTGAACTACACCTACTTCCGAACTTGTTTTTAAAAACCACAATACTGAAAGACGCATGCTAGATTCCTAGCCCTTAAAGAATAAATTCGAACCCCGTGTAAGTAACGTTCACAAGCGACCAGAATTGAACCTGCGACCTCTGGATGAAGACAATCTTGGCGCTCTTCCAAGAAAATCAGTTGAAACGTTCCAGGCCAGCATGGTTTTGAACCCACGATCGCGATCGGGAACACAGACAGGCCCGGCGTTTTACCGACAGACTCAGTCTGACTTCCACTCCACAAGTGTGCGTACCATGCTATCTGCATTGAATGTTCTGCTTTATGGGAGATCATGCGTTTCGGTATCCGGAGCCAAAACGCTGGCTGACATTTATGGATAAATATAATTACGGTTAATTTGGCGAAGCTAGCACGAACCGCGAGTAGAACGGAAGTCAGGATCGATTTTCACCCTTTCCTTCCCAACTCTTTCGCCTTTGCACTATTGCAGTGCTCGTTTTCTTTCATGTTCACCTTCTTTCACACTTCATCCCCTCCCCCTTCTAGTTCCAAGGTCTCTATATCCGTTTGCCTGTTTATCTGCCTGGCTCTCAGTCTCTGTCCCTGTCCCTCTGTCTCTCTCCATCTCTCTCTCCGACCACACCCCTCTTTGAAGTCAAGCCAAGCCAACAAATCAATTTTCCACATAAACTTTATCTTCTCTGTGTTTACACTCACTCACCTAGTGCCACCAATTTCTTCGCCAGTCTTTCTCAATTATTTGTGTTACATTCACTACATAGCTAGCTGTGTCTTGTTGGAACACCTTTCAGGACATTCTAAAATACTCAAGCAAATCAACATCTAGGCTATATACTCGTTATTTTCTACATGTCTTGTTCAATTCCAGTCCGGCATGGATGTACACACCTTTACATACTTCCATTGGTGCGACGAATTAAGTGATCAAACCCATCTTAAATTCATGTTCATTTTACACACGCATATATACACACACACACGCGACGAAAATCGCTAGTTATTCTCCATTTACAATTCATATATAATTTCAACCACTTTCAACAACATCAGCCTTTTTTCCAGCGAGACAGCTTAAACGCCATCCTGGGTGTCAGGTCTCTGAATCAGTATGCTTAGTTCGAACGTAATTTTGTTTATGTATTGCTTCAGATTTCGGTGTTTTAGGGCTGTCTTGTTTCAGCACACAGAACAAACATGTTTACTCCCCTCTTCAGTAAGAGTTCGAAAAAAAGGAAAAAAACACAAACATGAACTGTGATATTGCACGTTTGGCATAATTCCCCGCTGCACAGCGACATAGCCCTAAAAATTGAAATCTGAATACATGCAGCAATAAATAGCAATACGTTTGAACTAAAATAAACTGGGTTATGGAGGGTAATGGTGGGAGGTGAGAGGGGGAAACTAATTCAATAACTAATCTAGCGCTTACTAAAACTAAACATTGCACAGAAAGTTGCTACAGAGTAGACATTTCTGTTAGCGGTTTCAGACAGGTATGCCACAAATGCAGAACATAGGAAATAGCACGACTGTTCTTTACTTCAAAACAGGACCCAGACGGAAGTAAAAACGACCCCTATTTGATAAAGTGACAGGAAGACGGGTATTTTCGCCACGGTGCCAGACCATCTCATAGCTCCATTGAGTCACAGACAGAAGCATCCACACATTCTGGGACTTAGGGGGATATCTTTAAAATTGCATTGAGTCACAGTCACAGACTGTGAAACAAAATAGTAGCCTTTGGATATTATTGGGTTTGATTTTTCAGTTGTACTGTATTATAGAATTAATCACAAACAGAGACCACACAGAGACCGTTATTGGTAGTCTTTTCGAATTCCTTCTAATTCTAAAGAAATCTTGTATTTCTTTTTGAAGGGTTTCTTTTTATTTCTACAGAGGAATCTTTCTTTCTCTTTTCTTTTTTTTTTTGGGCGGGGGAGGGGGAAAGAGGACGTTTTTTTTTCTTTATCTTATTTGTAAAGAGTATTTCTTTTTGAAGCTAATTAAGGAACAACATGTTTGTCTGGGACTGCGAGAGACGCACTAATTCAGTTAATTGGATCGAGTTGTTAATTGTTTACATCAGTTTGGAACTGAAATGTCTGCAGGGCTGGCCTTTTGCCGACCCTGTAAAACGTTATGTTCAGAATACCGCGGAGGATTAGGATCCAATAAGGAATATAATCATCTAATATGCTATCACTCGCTACACACGTCTCATTTCTTTTTTATTTTATTTTTTTTTATTTTTTAGGCGAGTCAAATTATACTTGCGTACTTGGTGATATTAGACAGTTTTGACTCGTGTTTTTAGTTAAATGACCCAAGTGTTTAATTTTAGCCAAATTATATATCTTGGGGAAAAAGCTGTTGTTGTTTGTGAAGCACAAGACAAAACTTCCTTTTATTCTTATTTTGATTGTTAAATCTCTTTTCGGAAAATAAGAGAGAGAGAGAGGGGGAGTGGGGGGGGGGGGCAAATATAACTGATTACTGTATGTGCTTAACATGGAATGCTTTATTATTATTTAAGTTTGACTGCAATAATTTCCTTTCAAGTATAAATATTATGTCTTTGTTTCTTTTGGTTTTTGCTTTCGTATTTTTTTATGTACAGCATAGAATTATATTGATTTCAAACAATAGCCTCTAACCAGTCACAGCAGCCGCAACAACAACTATTACTTCCACTACAAGCAGCCTCTACTACAAGCAACCACTGCTGCTACTAATACTACCGATGCTGCTGTTGATACTACTACTACTACTACTACTACTACTACTACTACTACTACTACTACTACTACTACTACTACTACTACTAAAACACTAACCTTAAGCAGCTTCGTCTGGATGAGACAGTGAAGAGTACATGTACACGCAACATTAAAGCATAATATACCTAGCAGTAGCACAACCAACCCGGTCTAAAGAGATGACATTTCAGGTCCCGAAGCGGCAGAGGAACTAGACTTGTTTATCCTAACTTCAGATTAGGTAATCAAGCAGAAGTCAGTGAGAAATGCCATTCATCCGAAGCTCCGACATCAGGATACCGAGAGCTTACAGAACTGGTGAAAAGTGTAGACAGAGAGGATGTGGAGCTCTGGGAGGGAGGGGGGAGAGAGAGAGGGAGGGAGGGGAGAGGGAAGGACGGGGAGAGAGAAGGAATTGGAAAGAAGAGGCGACGTATGATTAGCTCAGTGCGTCAACAGCACTTTTTGTTCGAACGAAGAAAATAGTGGTAGTGTAGGAAACTATAGGGACAATTTCGCTTGCATGGGTGTCGAATCATGTTTTTAATGCAACTCATCTATTGGGCCAGGCAGTGGAAAACTGACAGAAAAACAGATGAGGGCTGGAATTTTATTTTAAAATGCCACTCGTACTATAGGACTAGGCATTGGGAAACTGGGAGAAAAAAAAGACGAGGACTGGTTGGGGAGGAGGAGTGGGAAGAGGGAGGAGGGAGAGGAGGAAGGTACAGGGTTTAGCACAACGGGTTAAGAGTAATATTTTTGGCGTGCAGCGACTTCTTCTTGTTTCTTTCTTTCTTTATTTCTTTCTTCCTTCCTTCCTTCCTTCCTCTTCTTCTTCTTCTTGTTTGTTTGTTTGTTTGTTTATTTCATTTAACGTCTATTCACCGAAGTGATTTTAGACAAGAAAATAAAAGGAAGGTGGGGGAAAAGGATATGCGCTACATGGATGGGGGAAAGGAAATAACATTTAAACAAAATGGTACAGTAACATAACATGAAATAAAATTAAATAAAAATTAAGTATTCAAACACAATATTTTAAAACTCTTTTAAAAAAATTAATTAAATTACTATGGAACATGTCAAACTTGCGAAATGTTCATGTACAGAAAAGTCAATTTTCTGAAATTGTCATATACGAAGTAATCATAATAAACTTGCAATTTTTATAACAAATGTCCTACAGGACTATAAATTATAGATTTAGCGATGGTTATCCAATATTTACTATTTTTATTTTGAACATTATGAATGTTCTGTGGAATATATTGTGTTATTACCCTGCAGTCATGAATGATATGATGTATAGTTAAGTTTTCATTGCAAATGCAAACAATATCCTTGCAATATTTTGTCCTCCAAGAATTTAAAGCAAGACGATGTGCTAAAGAGGTTATTGCTCGAGGATACTGTGAATTATCACTATATATTATTTTTAAAGGAAATTTTTTTTTTCTTTTCTATTATACTATAAATTTCTTTTGTTGATAAGGGGATGTCAATATGACTAACGTTGTGTTGATTTTTCGCCCCTTCTTTTGCTTTCCTGTCTGCCCAATCATTATTATCTAAACCACAATGAGATGGTATCCAACAAAACTGAACATTTGTGCCATTAATAATTAAGCAATGTATAAGATATTTTATTTCATATATAATATCACCTCTGCTTTTATAAATATTAGAGTCCAGACTCTGAAGAACAGATTTGGAGTCTACACATAATAAGATATTAAAAAAGGTCTTTTGTTGACTCAAGATTTTATGTAATGCCATAAGAATTGCGGTAAGTTCTGCAGTATAAATTGAACGATCTTTACCTAAATACAAGGATTCGCTAATTTTTAAAGCAGGTATAACATAACCAGCCCCAGTTTGGCCTGTATCTAAAACAGAACCATCAGTATAAATTTGCAAATAAGAATAATATTTTTTATCTATATGTTCATAAGCTTCTGTTGCTAACAATAATCCATTTTCTTTTTTCCGTATAGCAGTATATTCAAAATCAAAGTTTGCTCGCTTAAATTCCCAGATTGGTATAGGCATTTGTGGTATTTTTTTAGAGATTGATTTAGGAAATAAATTTGACCCCTGTAAAAGTTCATTTGTATAAGTTGCTATTGTTTGTAAATAACTGATACCCTGTGCTCTTTTTGGATAATCTAAATCAGATCTTACTTCTAGTTCTGTGTCAGTGAAATTTTCTACAGCAGAGGCTCTAACTATATATTTAGCGCATGATAATTTTCTCCACTCATTTAATGGTAATACTCCAGCTGCTTTATAAGCATCGTCAGTTTTTGTATGTACTGGAATACCCATAACAATTTTAATTGCTTTACTGTCCATACTCTGGAGTTGTTTCAGTAAATATTTTGGTGCCGAAAAATATACCTCTTGTCCATACGTTAATTTAGATCTGACAAGCATGCACACAAGATGAATAAGAGTTTTAGTATCACGTCCCCATTTTTGAAAGCTTATAATCTTTATTAAATTTAAACTTTTAACGGCCTTTTCCAACAAATAATGTATATGTTTTTTCCAACTTAATTTAGATGTAAAATATACCCCGAGAAATTTTATTTCCTGTACATATTTCAATTCTTTGATACCAATATAAAATTTTGGCAAACATTTGGGGTTAATCCCATTATTAAACAAGATCATGTTTGTTTTTTCTTCTGATAATTCCAATCCATTATCCTTCATGTAAATATCAATATTGTTCAGTTCATTTTGATATATCTTTTGAATATGTTTTATTTCATATATAGAAGTTTTCCTTTTTAAAGATACATTTACCCATATTGCAATATCGTCAGCATATTGAACTAGATGAATTTTATTACTTACAAATTGAGGTAAGTCATTTAACAAAATAGTGAATAAAAGAGGTGAAATTATAGAGCCTTGTGGTATACCCATGTTAATATTATATGTAGAAGAATAAGAGTGACCTACTTTGGCCATTATTTTTCTTCCATGCAAAATCCCTTTAATATATTGAAAAATATTTCCAGAAAGCAAAGCCCTATATTTTTTAATTTGTATAAAAGTCGAGCATGCCAAACTCGATCATAAGCCTTTTTAACGTCAAAAAATGTAGCTAATATATTTTTCCTTCTAGCGAATTGTTTCTTAATGTGTGTTGTTAATTTCACTAAATGGTCTACTGTTGATCTGCCTTTTTTAAAACCAGCCTGATTTTCTGGAATTACTTTATTTTTTTCACAATAATATGATAATCTATTCATTATAATTTTTTCCATAATTTTACCAGCATGCGATGTTAATGCAATGGGGCGATAACTTGAAGATTCGTGTCGATTTTTCCCTGGTTTTAAAAGTGGAATAATTATTGATGTTTTCCAAATATCAGGCAACACATTATTTTCCCAACATTTATTGATAATAGTGAGAAAATGTTGTATCCATTTTCTTCTTCTTCTTCTTCTTCTTCTTCTTCTTCTTCTCCTTCTCCTTCTTCTTCTTCTATTTTCCCTAAAATCTTCTCCATCTTTTTCTTCTTTTATTTTCCTTGAAATATTTCCCATACTATACATCGGATTGGATAGAGTAGGAATGTCGTGTTAAATCTTCGATAATTCGAACTTCTTTGATGTATGCAGCAGATTGCCTAGTTTTGACCCGGGTTTGATAGCCTAGTTCCCCTGACACAATGTGCAGTACACAGCCTGACGGCCTATACCCTAAAATGTGCTTGAAATCTAAACCTGTATGCATAAGAGAATCTCAGACAATAAGTATGAGTGGTTAGGGGAAAAACCAAAGTCTTATTTCAACGCTTTTAAAGCTGGATAGCTTTCGTAATTTTATTATTTCCGCCATTATTAGAACCATTTACCGTGCCGCATATTGAATTCTCTCTCTTTTATTTTTTTTTTGGGGGGGGCGCAAGGGCGGGGGGGGAGAGGTTGGTTTTTTTTCACAGAGGGGCACAAATAGCATTTTTATAAGGGTGCATTAAATGTTTCTAATTGTCTTCCATCCGATAACGCATGTGTTGTTAAAGCTATCTAGTGTCTTCTGTTCTGTCACGGAATTATATGTACGATAACACTCCATTTGATGTCTGTGAGTGCTTCATGTTCTTCACATAGCACACCAAAGCTGTTCATTCACATGCTTGGAATATAATGACTGCTTTTAAATGTTCAAGGCGTACCAAGCATGTGTTGCTTATTTATCTATTATACTGTACTAATTTGCGGAATTCTACATACTGTTCTACTCTATGTGATGCCTGTTTCATATTTCTCATGGCGAATGATGTCCCTCTCTTAGGCATGCATTAAATCATGCTTTTGATTTTATCTTGGCCTATTATGCACGTGGCGTTTTTGATCTATGCGTAATTTTATTGTCTGTGCGGTGTTAAAAGAGATTTTCACCTGTGTTACGCAGGTTAGCGTCTTAGTTTTATGCAGATGTGCTAATTATTATTTTTAGTGTCGTCTCCTGTCTTCACTTCCTCCTCCTCCTCTTGTCCTTATCTTTCTCTTCTTAATGCTTCCTCCATGCATTACCAACACCTTACGTCTTTCATCAGAATTCCACATGCGGTTTGCATCTTAAGCATTATATTTATCCACAGGTGTTGTCTGTAAACCTGTATTAAGAGTATATGATTCCCGGTGTCATGCCACAGTATGCAGAGAATGGCTTTCGTGTAGAGACTGGCATGCTTGTTTGGAAAATGCAATGCACATCGTTGTGAGGGATCCAAAATGCCAGGTGGTTTCACCCTTGTTCCGAAGCGATGCTGTAAACACGGGGATGCTATTTTAACACTATATAGCTTTCTTTCTATCAAAAATGCAGGCAGGCAGAATGATGTTGCTTTATAAGAATATAGGTTGAAGTTATCTGTTTACTCCTCCCCCTCCCTTACACCCACACACCTGCAAGAACAAAGGTAGTCTTGTCCATGTGCTCATTTGTTCTGTTTTAAGGGTGTTAATGTGAATAAGGTTCCTTTTTTGAGCAACAAAATCGCGCCTTGTTGTTTTATGCATGTTGTTTTAATAGGTATCGGTGTTTTGTGTTGTTCATGCTTCAAAATAGAGTGATGTATGTTGCATGTTGCATGGTATTCTCTTCCTTTCCAAATGAAGTGAACTGAATACGAGGAGCCTGTTCCAGGAGAAACTGTCAGTTGTCTAAAAATAAAGAAAATCTGTATTATTATTATCATTATCATTATCATTCTTCTTCTTCTTCTTCTTCTTCTTCTTCTTCTTCTTCTTCTTCTTCTTCTTCTTCTTCTTCTTCTTCTTATTATTATTATTATTATTATTATTATTATTGTTATTATTATTATTATTATTATTATTATTATTATTACTCTCTCTCTCTCTCTCTCTCTCTCTCTCTCTCTCTCTCTCTCTCTCTCTCTCTCTCTCTCTTCCCTTCCCCCTTGACTACCATTCTGCCTCGGATTCAAAAAGCAGAACAGAGCAGATAGTGTCACCAACGCACTTCATTTCACCATAGAATTAACCGTGGGTGGAACGATAAAAACTGAAAAAGAGCACAAAGTACGGTAAGGAAATGAACTAATATTGGTAACAAGGCTAAACAAATAAAATGTAACATAAAAGTGCAATGTAGTCTGTACCACTGTACTACACTGCAAACAATTGACACCGGATGTTCTACAATGCATTACCATCGGAGTACAGAAAACGTGTTTAAGCTAAACCATAAGGAGCCACAGCTAGCAAAGTTGCTGATCTAAAGCACATACAATCAAAGTAAATGTATGCATGAAGAAAAACCTCCGATACTCTCAACATGCAGTATAATTGGAAGCCAACCTCCTGCCGGCTACAAAATATGTCCAGATGCTGGCCTAAGCAAAATAATGATTTTGCTCCAAATTACTGCTTGTGCTTGTGCATTCCATAAAACGTTCGATGCATCCATAACTATAGATAATTAATTAAAGTACTTACAACGTGTGGGGACTTCTCATTTTAACTTTGAATGCTACTAGGATTTATGCCAGGGGTACGCAGACATGTTTGGGGCAAACATGAAGACATGCAAGGGCAAAAAAGGGAAGTAACCCTTCAACAAACTTATCGAAAGAACGTCTTTTTACTAGAAGGAAACAAACTCCGAATCTAGATACAGAACAACTACGGCAGGTATTTCAAATACATTTGTGTAATTCTCTCGGTCATGGTCTCTTTAATAGCACTGTACTCCCCAGGCCAGATGAGCAACAGTTCAAACTATGGTGGTTTTACTGCCACTGTATATGGTCATCTCCAAACTATCATGAGGTACGCCGTAACTCTCGTTGTATGGTGAACAGCACTCTGACATTGACCTTTATGTAGCAGTTCCACTTAAGCTGTCAAATGGTCGTCCTTTCGATTCGCTCTTAATCTGCCACAATGGTGGCCTTTGTAATCGGACGGGATCTTTTGTTTGTTAGCAAAATGTACACCAGAGCTAGCATCAGCGATAATACATATGTCCCATCGGGACGTGTCAGGCCAAATGAGTGAGCAGCTGCATTAGCATTAGCTGCGTCAGTAATGTACTGACCGGCACTCATCAACTCATGTCGACGAGATGTTCTTATCGTGGTCAGTTTATTTGATGCCCTAAGAACGTGGGTTCTCTTTTGGGTTCTTTAGCGTCATTTTGCCAGTGTCTGTTATTGTCAAGTTATCCATATTTGTAACTACTGTCAGTTACGTTTACATGCAAATGATATTTAGTCTAAAGCAGCGTAATTCGTTTATTTCACACATCTTCATTCGAACTTCAGTGCTATTGGTATATAGACATTTGTTCCTCCACCTTTGTCAGAACGGACGGGATGTGGTGTCTATTGTTGTTCTCCGCACAAAAGACAGTGAACAAGCTGTGAACAGGCCAATATCATATGTTAGGGAATCTTCAACAGAAAATTGAGACAGGTCTGCAATTAGTTGTCTTTTTATCTCTAGTTATCCATATTTGTAACTACTGTCAGTTACGTTTACATGCAAATGATATTTAGTCTAAAGCAGCATAATTCGTTTATTTCACACATCTTCCTTCGAACTTCAGTGCTATTGGTATATAGACATTTGTTTCTCCACTTTTGTCAGAACGGACGGGATGTGGTGTCTATTGTTGTTCTCCGCACAAAAGACAGTGAACAAGCTGTACAAGAGAACAGGCCAATATCATATGTTAGGGAATCTTCAACAGAAAATTGAGACAGGTCTGCAATTAGTTGTCTTTTTATCTCTCCTGGACACAAGCCCGGAGCAGTGAAGCAAATGTGTCTCGCTGCCTCTCGTAGGAACGTTAAGTTGTGGTTTAGCAAGACTTATTTAGAGTCTAAACTATACGTTAAAATAAAGAGAACAAAAGTACGGCTTAGTTAAAACGTCCACAGCTATGTCTTTAACAGCTGTCATTACTCTTTGTGTCTGGGACGATCAGGTCTATCAACTCTTTTGATCCGATCATTCAGCTCACAAATGTCAAGCCAGTAAAGTGCGCTAGGATTGAAAGCTGACTGGAAAACTTAACATTTCGATCAATCAGAGTGAAAATGCAGAAGAAGCTGCACAGAAGCTTTGATTGGCGTCTAACGTTGATAAACCCTGTCGTTTCTTAACCGCCATTAACAGCTCCATTCCTGGCACAGACAGCCGTACTTAGCACCTGTACACACACACTTAACTCTAAGTTAACAAGCGCTTTTCAAATCCATTTGTAAAGAAGGGGGGCTGGATAGCGAACTGGGAGTAGGGAGAGATGGATGAATCCTGGCATTCACATTCATGATGCTATTCACTCTTTTCCAGCTTTTCGAAAAACAACTCTTTAAATTCCTACGAAGTGGCGTCCCTCATCTCACTCTCCCTCACCCCTCACACCCAATACAGATACAGAATTTATTATTTTAAGTGACGACAGTGAACAGTGAACAAGGGAGTTGTTCTGATGTCGGTAAACAATATTGCGCGTGCACGCACACCACAGGTACCCAGTTCCTGGAAATACCTGTCATGCATGCTCCACATTATTGTAAAATATACATCCTGTGACCTGCAGGGAAATACTTCAAGAATTGTAAAAAAAAAAAGATCTCGTTTGAACATGTTCGACAAATACTATAAAAGACTAAATTATCCACATGAATATTACTAACGGTTGAAGTTTACACAATAAAAGCACTTTGGTGATGAGACAGCACAAACTCTTATGCTTGATTTAAAGTGCCGCGATATGCAGTGAAACCTACAATGGCCTCTCGCGTTTGAACATACACTCAGGTAGTGACTCTCTCTCTGTCTCCGTCTCTTTCTCTGTCTGTTTCTCTCACTTTCTCTTTCTCTCTCTCTCTCACACACGCGCACCCCCCACCCCATCCCCACAGATCCAATATATATATATATATTTTGTCCACCTTTGAGAGCAGGATAATTATTTTTCTTGTTTATATATATATATATATATATATATATATATATATATATATATATATAGATATATACTTTATACAAGAAGCTATTATAACGGCCTAACTGTCAAACGTTTGTACTGTGTAATGGTTTCAAGGGCATATTGGGGTTTTGCAGTCTCTGGCTTTCTCATAAGTAAGCACAGACCAAAAGAATGAAGTTAAAATCCATATTAAGTATGGAGTATGTCCCTAATGCGCTGATCAGTATCTAGTATTATCTCATACTGCCCATCAAAAGCGTTGCCAAGGTCTATTGTTTCTGCAGATGTAATCTCGTGGTGATGTCTTTCCGGCTCCACTTGAAGAGAGTAAACAAAGCAAAGTGCACCAGGCTGAAGTTCTGCCTGTACAAATTGCAAGACCCGGATGTGGCAGAAATATGTCAAGCCACAATTAGACCAATTGGAAGGAAATTTGCACAGCTGCTCAGTTTGGGAGTTGATGAAGTAGATGTAAACTCCATGACCACCACCTTCCAATAAGTAGTGACAGATGCCGCCACTGAGATCCTTGGCAAGCACCACCCAAGGAAAAAACTATGGATCACGCCTGGACTTTTGGATCTAAGGGACAAACGAAATGAGATGAAAAGGAAAATGAACATCTTAGAGGGAGCTGATACCTACCGAGAAATCAACAGTGACATCCGGAAAGGCATGCGCACATCAAAGCAGAACTGGCTAAAACATTATAGAACAGTCTGAACAAGAACAACAGCAAGAAGGTCTACGAGACTGAAGAGGCTGACTAGTGTTTAACAGTCCAAGGTCTCCACGATCCCAAGCAAGTCTGGATTGTGCCTTACAGACGAACAAGAAGTCTTGGATGATGAACAGAATACTGCTCTGACCTTTACTACCACACACCACATGGATACCCATCAGTTCTAGCATGTCCCCAGAAAAGAGAAGAAGAAGATATTCTCCCAATTCTCCGCGAAGAAGTTGAGGCAACAGTACAATAGTTAAAGAAGGAGAAATCAGAGAGAGTGGACAACATACCCGCAGAATTGCTTGAATCAGGAGGATAAGCGATAATTGACGCTCTCACCATTATCTGTAACATGATCTGGCAGAGTGGGGAGTGGCTACACCATTGACCCAATCGCTTGTCATCACTCTTCCCAAAAAGGGTAAACTTTATCAAAACTACCGCACCTTCAGCCTCATCAGCCACCCCAGCAAAGTCCGCCTGAAAATAATACTCAACAGGTTGATACCCCGAGCTCAACAAATCATAGCTGAAGAACAAGCAGGATTTAGGGCAGGGCGAAATACCGCTGAGCAGATTTTGAACTTCAGTATAATCTGTGAGAAATACCTATAGCACCAACATCTATAATCATGTGTTTAATGACTTCAAGAAAGCGTTTGACCCAGTCTGGCATGCAGTTCTGTTGGCAACCATGAGAGTGTACACACCATCAGCTTCAACATTATTAAAGTCATCAAAAGCCTGTATGACAAGGCTACCAGTGCAGACCTCCACAACAACGCCATTGGGAACTGGTTCAGAACAACCACCGGCGTGCGTCAAACATGCCTACTGTTACACTCAGTTTGATGTTGGTGTTTTCTATCAGTATCTGATTCAGCCCCGATGCTTGAATTCCTGATAGTTGTGTAACTCAGATTCGTTTATCCACGCAACCCGTCCAAACAGCATTCAAGTCACAAAGTCGACGTATAAAGTTTTCCGCTTTTATTCAGCACACATCAACAACTGCATACAATTCTCAACTCAACTCAACAACTTTCACAGCAACTCTTTAAATCACTATCAACAACTTTACTATCTCTCAACAGCAACTCGGCACACGATTAAATAACCTCTCTCTTTTCTGGAACAATTTGGTACATGGTAGAAATGACGTACTGCCACCAATCGAACTAAAGATCGTCATCACTGACTTACGTCATACCTATTTCCTCTACTTCCGGGAACATTCACGACCTTCGATATCCATCGGGAAATTTCTATCGACAGATCACGAAAATTCTTCAATAATATCGACCAACGAAAATTATCAACGTTATACAAAACCACTCCTAACAACAATGCAAACTCAAATCAAAGGTAAATAAACTCCATTATTGAATACTTTGCAAAACGAAACGATTAGATCTATCGTGCGCGCTTTAGACACACTTTCGTTCGTTTCAACGTAACATAACCTCCCACTCAAGAAGAAATTTACTTAATTTCTTTCAACAACGTTGAAACGTAATGCACAAACAAAGTCTTAATTCTGGACTTTCTGAATACTGTCATTGTGCTCAGTTCATTCACACAGAGTCAATGTTCTTCCATCCGCAAGTCTATCTGGATATTGTCAATGTTCGCAGTTCATCCACACAGTCAATGTTCTTTACTCACACACTCTGCTGAGGAAGTCTGCACCAACATTGTCTGATCCTTTAATAGATTCTACTCGCATGTTAAAGTTCTGCAAGTACATAGCCCATCTCATGATGCGACTGTTCACAAACTTGGCAGAGTTCAAGTAAGTTAACGGCTTATGATCAGTCTGCAGCACGAACTTCACTCCTTGAAGGTACAGTTCGAACTTCCGGATTCCCCATATGATGGCAAGGCACTCTTTCTCCATGGTCGAGTAATTTTTCTCAGCCCTGGACAGTTTCTTGCTGGCGTAACTGACCGGAAATAGTTTCCCTTCGTGTTCTTGCATCAGTATGGCGCCGATGCCTTCGTCCGCTGCGTCTGTTCTTAAGACGAATTCCTTGGAAGTGTCAGGTAGTCGTAGCACCGGATCCTTCGAAAGGAGGTCGCGCACGGTCTGGTATGCCTTCTCTTGAGACGGTCCCCACTGCACTTGGTTTGGACAGCCTTTCCGCACCAGGTCCGACAAGGGTGCTGTGATGGCGGAGCAGTTTGGTACAAACTCCCTGTAATATCCAGCCAACCCCAGGAAAGATCGCACCTGCTTCTTGGTTTGGGGACGTGGAGCGTTCAGAATCTTGGTGACGTTTTCTAGTAGAAGCCCGTTTTGTCCTTCTTTCAGCGAATGGCCGATAAAGTCTACGTTGTCAGTCCCCAGAATGCACTTACTGGGTTTCACGGTCAGGTTGGCTTCTGTGAGACGGTGAAACAGCTCCCTCAAGGTCTGCAGATGCTCTTCCCAGGTGCGAGTGTGGACTAGCAGGTCGTCCCAGTAACACACGACATTGTCCATCCCTTTGAGCATCTTCTTCATTCCTCTCTTCAGGGTAGCTCCGCTGTTGACCATACCAAAGGGCATCCTTAGGCACTCGTACGTCCCATCAGGAGTTATGAAAGCAGTCTTTGGTATGTCCTGTTGACGCACGGGGACTTGCCAATAACCTTTGCTGAGGTCAATCTTTGAGAAGATTCTACTCCCCGATAGTTGGCGGAAGAGGTCTGCTGCGGTAGGCATCGGCTCAGGGTCGAAGACGGTGATCTTATTAACCTTCCTGTAGTCGATGCATACTCTGTTGCTCCCATCCTTCTTCTTCACGACCACGACAGGGGACGCGTAGGGGGAACTGGACTCCCTGATGATGCCCATCTTCAGCATCTCATCGATGTCTTTCTTCAAGGATTCACGGGCCTTGAAAGGGATCGGGAAGGGCTTGGATCGAACAGGGATATTCGAAGTGAGGTGGACTTCGTGTTCGACCAAAGTTGTAGAGCCAGGGACATCGCTGAAGTTGTGGGGAAACTCGCCCATAAGGTCCTTGAGCTCCATCTTTTGACCTTCCGTCAAGCTTGGTCCTAGCTTAACGTCATCGATGCCTTCTTTGCTGTGGAATTCTCCCAGTTCCAACAGTTCCTCGCTGTCAAAGCTGTTGTCGATCTCAGCTGCTGTTGCTGCATGCACAGTCTCTGATGGCCTTTCCACGTACAGCTTAAGGAGGTTGGCGTGGTATATCTTGGAATGCTGGCCGACCTTCACCTTATAGTCGTTGATCCCCACCACGGTCTCCACTTCGTACGGGCCTTTCCACTGCATCAGCAACTTATTGTGGTCGGTAGGTAGCAGTACCAGCACTTTGTTGCCAGGTTTGAACTTCCTGTTCACAGCCCTACGATCGTAGTAGTGCTTTCCACAGTCCTGGGACTTCTTCAGGTTTTCTCTGGCTATCTCGAGAGTCTGCTCCAGCTTCTCCCGTAGCTCAAACACGTACTGGTAGCTGTTCTTCACCTCTGGGGTGTCTACTTCTTTCGTCCACAGTTCTTTTAGGATGTGCATCGGCCCTCGGATGGTTCTTCCGTACAGCAGCTCGAACGGAGAAAAGCCGGTGGACTCCTGCGGTACTTCTCTGTAGGCGAAAAGTAAGGCGTTGATATAGCGATGCCATTGTCTGGGCTGCTCGCTGCACAGTTTCTTCAGGGTGGACTTCAGCGTAGCATTGAACTTCTCGACAAGCCCGTTGCACATCGGATGGTAGGGTGTCGTAGTCAAATGCCGGATGCTCAGCAGTCTGTTGACCTCCTTCATACAGTCAGAGACGAACTGTGTCCCGAGGTCTGTCAGAATTTCTTCAGGCACTCCAAGTCTACTGAACATGTCCACCAGTGCCTCTGCTACAGTTTCAGTGTCAATCTTCTTCAGCGGCACTGCTTCTGGGTACCGAGTCGCATAGTCCACTAAAGTCAGTACCCACCGATGACCTTCTTCACTCGGAGGTCTTATTTCGCCGATTAAGTCTAAGGCCACCCTCTTGAAAGGTCGGTCGATCAAAGGCATCCTCTGCATAGGCACTTTCGGGACCCTTCCTCGAGGTATGGTCTTCTGGCAAATGTCACATGATCGGCAGAAACGGCTGACGTCCGCATGAAGTCCTGGCCAGTAGAACACCGCCTGGATTCTGTCTGACGTCTTCTTGATGCCTAGGTGACCTCCCATGATTGAGTCATGCGCTACTTCCATCACCTGGCGCCTTAGGGGTAACGGTACCAATACTTGACGTAGTGGTTTCCCTCCGTTGACCCTCGGGTGCTGGAAGATTCGATACAGGATCTTGGCCTTCACCTCAAAGTAGACCGTACCACTGCCTTTGGTCACGTGGTCTTGGCGGTTCCTGTACTTGTTTAAAGTACTATCAGCTTCCTGGAGCTGGATCAGCTTATCTCTATCCACGATGGCAGCTTTAGAGTTGTCAGCGACCTTCAGTGGCGTAGACGTCTTGTCTCTCTTGGCCTGGGCCCTGGTTGTAACGGCACCGACGATCTCTGGTCGGCAGGGCTGAGCCGGAGTAACCACATTGTCCCGTAGCAGCTCTGTAAGGTCTCCATCGGGAAATGGCAATGGATCCTCCTCCACAACTTCGACGCGTTGGGTTGAGGCAGGACTCCACTCTGGATCGGGGTCGTCGGGTCGTCTCGCGCCGTCGATATTCCCGATCATCAAATCGTACAGCGGCTTCTTCAGGCAAACCGCTTCGACTTCGCCTATGTAGAAAGGGGTGTTGACATGAATCTTCGCAACTGGCGCTTTCAAACATTTGCTGTCGGCCATAAGTGTCCATTTTGAATCGCCAGTGAACTGTTCTTTAGCGATTAGGTCTTCTCTGACGATGACCCCACTGCAGCCAGAGTCTCTTAAGACAGTCACTTCATGATTTCCGACGCGTCCCTTTGAAACAGGCATGTTCTGGACGGTCACAGCTGCGCTGGCGACGACGGGGATGGATTTTCCGTTGGCAAGGAGAAGTTGGCCATCGGTCATGCACTCTTGCACGTCGGCAGGGGTAGCTGTGCGCTTGGTCTCACTCGGAAGAATGACGCTCCCGCCGCACACTTGATGGTCAGATCTACTGGTTTGCCGTTGATTGGAGAAACGTCTCTGTCGGTTGCCCACCGCTGCATTGTCCGTACTGCTCCGCTGTACGCTATTTCTGCTTTGAGGGCAGCTGGCAGCTTTGTGGTCTGTAGCGTTGCAGATGAAACAGCCTCTTGAATGCCCTTCCCTGGGAGGAGGCGTGGAGTCCGTCTGTCTCTGGATCGTCTGGCTCCCTTGGATCTGGTTCACATGGTTTCCAGTCTTCTGAAAAGGTTTCGTCGCGCTGGGTGGCCCCAGGGTTTTCCCATGAGCGATGAGATATCTTTCAGCAGCCTCAGTCACATCTTTAAGCGTCTGCAGCTTTTGTTCTTCTAAGTGGGTCGCTAGGTCCTTGTGACAGGCATTGAGAAATTGTTCTTTCACAATCAGGTCATGGAGACTGTCGTAAGACTTCATTTCGCCTGATAACTCCACCCACTTGTGTAGATATGACGACAGGCGCTCCACAAACTGCTTTGGCGTCTCGTCTGACTTAGGCCGGCATTCACGGAAGCGTTTACGGTAGCCCTTCTCTGTAAAGTTGTAGCACTGCAATAGGGCCTCTTTCAAGACGTCGTAGTCTTTAGCGTCATCGTCCGACAATTTGGTGTAGACGTCGAGTCCTTGCCCCGTCAGAAGTGCACTTAGTCGAATCGCCCAGTCTTGAGGTTGCCAGTTAGAGCTTTTGGCAAACCTTTCAAATCTCGCCAAATAACTGTCGATCTGGTCCTTCCCGTCGACGAACGCTGGCAATTTTGGAGCTTTGTTGTCACTGATAATTTGTGGCGCATTCTGCTGTTGCTGGATGCGCGTCATTTCTAGCTGGAACTCAAGACGCTTCAGCTCGAATTCTCTGTCTTCACGACGTCGCTGCTCCTCTATTTCTCTTTCTTCACGACGTCGTTGCTCTTCTTTTTCTTGCCGCTGCTGTTCAATTTCTAGACGCTTCTGTTCTAGTTCTATTTCTTTTTCTAGACGCTTCTCTTCCAATTCTCTTTCTCGTATTCTCTCCTGAGACTTGACGTACTCCGTCAGCTGCTTGCCTTTTAGATTCAGTTCAACCCCTTTCTGCCAGAAGTCAGCCATCTTGATGCTTCTGGAAAGTTCTTTTCAAGAAAGTTCTTTTCTAGAAAGTTCTTTTCTAGAAAGTTCTTGACTGTAGAGTTCTTTTTTTCTGGAAAGTTCTTGACTGTGCTGTACCTTACTAGACTGTTCTAGAACAGCACGCTTTCTGCAGTAGCGCTGATGCTTGTCACTAGTCGCCTTCGCTGACGCAGGCCCCGCTGTCCTCGTCGTATGCGACGCTGCACCACGCTGGTGTTGATGTATACGCTCCTGTGCTGAAGTAGACGCGACGTCCGCTCGCCGCTCTCTGTAACACTGGCGATGTAGCTCCGAGACTGTCCCTCGACGTAGTCCTGCGGCAGCCACGTAGTCCTGATCTGTTGTTCGCTCACGAAGCAACTCTTCAGCGACTACACGCCCTTGCAGTCAACCCGAATCTATCGGATGTAGTCCCAGTATGTTGGCCCCTCTCGACGCAACTCGTTGGCGGCTACCCTCGATGACTGCCTCTCGTAACGTTGACTCGCTTGTTGTAGCAGTTGAACCCTTGGCTATGGCGTGAATCGCGGCTTGACCCCCAAAATGTTACACTCAGTTTGATGTTGGTGTTTTCTATCAGTATCTGATTCAGCCCCGATGCTTGAATTCCTGATAGTTGTGTAACTCAGATTCGTTTATCCACGCAACCCGTCCAAACAGCATACAAGTCACAAAGTCGACGTATGAAGTTTTCCGCTTTTATTCAGCACACATCAACAACTGCATACAATTCTCAACTCAACTCAACAACTTTCACAGCAACTCTTTAAATCACTATCAACAACTTTACTATCTCTCAACAGCAACTCGGCACACGATTAAATAACCTCTCTCTTTTCTGGAACAATTTGGTACATGGTAGAAATGACGTACTGCCACCAATCGAACTAAAGATCGTCATCACTGACTTACGTCATACCTATTTCCTCTACTTCCGGGAACATTCACGACCTTCGATATCCATCGGGAAATTTCTATCGACAGATCACGAAAATTCTTCAATAATATCGACCAACGAAAATTATCAACGTTATACAAAACCACTCCTAACAACAATGCAAACTCAAATCAAAGGTAAATAAACTCCATTATTGAATACTTTGCAAAACGAAACGATTAGATCTATCGTGCGCGCTTTAGACACACTTTCGTTCGTTTCAACGTAACACCTACTCTCTCCAACACTCTTTCTAGAGTGCATAGTTCATGTTCGTGGCAGATGCACTTGCAGATCACAACGGCACAGTCAATTTAGGGAGTAGAGCACTTTCCAATCTCCATTTAGATTGGCTGGAGAGGAACAAGAATTTGAACAGCTGGTATAGAGGTTTGACACCACCTCCAGAGCCTTTGGAATGGAAATATGCGCACAGAAGACTAAAATGATGACCAGAAACACCAATGGCATCAACACAGACATCAAAATCCAAGGCTAATCCCTCAACACGGTGCACAGCTTCAAAAATTTAGAAGCAATTATATCAGACAATGGGTCCCGACAGGATTTTTTCCTCCAGAATAGCTCAAACAACTACTGCTCTGACAAAGTTGTAACCCATTTTAAAAGAGAGGACCATCAGTCTACTACACTCCAAGGGAAGGTTGCTGCGCTCCCTTGTCATCTCCATCTTTCTATTCTTTTGCGAAACATGGACCCTCACAGCAGACCTACAACGAAGAACACAAAGCATGGAGATGAGGTGCTACAGAAGACTTCGGGGCATCTCCTATACCCAGCACATCACCAAGACGAAGTCAGACAAGACCATCACACAAGCTGTTGGACTTGCTCGTAGTGACTTGCCTACAGTGGTGAAGAAACGGAAACTCCAATGGTATAGCCAAATAACCAGAGCTTCGGGCCTTGCAAAGACCCTTCTGCAATGCACGATCACCTGTGCAGGTGCCCCAACGATTTCCGAGTTACGGGATAGGACAGAATAGGATAGAATAGGATAGGTGTGTCTCTTTCTTTACGTTTTGACATCATGCGATTAAACCAATGATGATGGAATCGGCTTGGAATCTCTCTGTCCAAGATATGCTGGAACTGTTGGAATTTTTTCAGACAGTCCAGCAAGTGGCGGTCTTTTAAGTATCCGATGACCAGAAAGTGTCCAGAGAAGGTGTAAGCCAAGAGATTTATATGTTGCGGGGGCAGAGTGAAGAGCGGTTTTTCAGAAGACAACCCCCAAAATGATCATTAGTTCGGATTCAGTGACTGGAGTCCGGTTGCGACATCTTCATCGGCCTCCGCCATTTTCTGTTCCCAAGCTATTAGGCCAAGCAACACAGATTGAAAGGAATCTTGTATCACATGTATATAGTCCTTATTAATATGTACTTTTCCTGCCGTTAGTTTGTGTGCAGTATTTCGACGATAAAAGTGCGAAAACTATTTGTTGTTGTTTTTCGTTCTCTCAGCGCCCTAAAAATGATTGTTGACAAAGTTATACGGTAAAGAAATGGACATTGGTTGGGACTGGATAACATTCTGAAACTTTGGAACACATTCTCTATTTCTCTTCTACCGGCTGCAGTTACACACAGTCGCTTTTTCACCATAGATAAAGGGTCAGGCTCTCCGCATAATCCATCCGTGGCTTTACCATTAGAAAGAGGGCCAGTCCTGTTCTGCGTTTGTACATTGAGACGTTATACCACTGGAAAGAGGGCCTATGCCTTCTAGCCTGCATCTGCAGAGTGTGGCTTTACCAAGGGAAAGAAGATCGGGGCGAGAGAACGTCAGCTGCTGTCAGGACGGGGCTAAATTTCCCCCGTCTGCGCCAACTCTCTTTTTGTCTCCCTTGACGAGTTGATGCTGGCAACGGTATTCCTGATTGCTTGATGTTTTTGTTTTGGTCCACTTTAACTTGTACTCCCTCCTCCTCCTCGTCATCCTCCTCCCCCTTCTTCTTCTTCTTCTTCTTCTTCTTCTTCTTCTTCTTCTTCTTCAGGATTCTTCTCTCCCTCTGTTCTCTTCTTCTTCTTCTTCTTCTTCTTCTTCTTCTTCTTCTTCTTCTTCTTCTTCTTCTTCTTCTTCTTCTTCTTCTTCTTCTTCTTCTTCTTCTTCTTCTCTCTGTCTCCATATTTTCTCCCTCTGTTTTCTCCCTCTGTTCTCTTCTTCTTCTTCTTCTTCTTCTCTCCCTCTGTTCTCTTACTCCTCTTTCTTCTTCTTCTTCTTCTTCTTCTTCTCTCCCTCTGTTCTCTTACTCCTCTTTCTTCTTCTTCTTCTTCTTCTTCTTCTTCTTCTTCTTCTTCTTCTTCTTCTTCTTCTTCTTCTTCTTCTTCTTCTTCTTCTTCTTCTTCTTCTTCTCCTCCTCCTCCTCCTCCAGTCGCATTCTTAAATTGATATGTACAATTTCGGCGGCACTTTTTCCTTATTTGAAGCCAAATGTTGATTTTAAGGAGTGAGAAAACATTTTTTATTTGGGCCAATGTGGTACCATTTCCTACGCACGGTTGTTAGATAAATTAAACATTCTTTGTTACTCCAATAGGAAACTTCATCCATTTAAGTCTTTTAGTGGTTTTTTTTTAAAGATTTTATATAACATGTTTATGCTTACTGGAGTGACAGTGATAATTGTGGTTTTGATTTACATGTAACTGAACGCCTAACAGTTTAAAGGCCCCGATGCCAGCGTATTAGAAATATAACAATAATAATCTTTTTATACGCAGAAAAAAACTTATAGAATCTAGATTGTGCAAACAGAGCAACAGTTTGAGACTACAATGTGCTTCTGAAAGAGAGTGAGACATATTGGAGAAATAAAATGCTCATTTAAACATTAATAATGATCAATCTTAATGCACTTTGATCTGTTGACTGATAAAGGACACTATCCAAGTTTTCTGTTTACCAATCCATTACATTTCTTTTGAGCACATTGACTACCTCGAGTGAGAGACTCAAATGTATTTTCTATACCGAAGAACGACCATGCATCATTGATCCAGTGTTTACGCGGACATATATTAAAAAACTACAAATTAGAAGAATAAATTTACACTCCCCATCCCACTCTTATGAATTCTGTATTTTAAAAAAAACAACTAATATATATTATTAGTAATCAGTAATATATCTATATCTATATCTATATATCTATATATCTATATATCTATCTATCTATCTATCTATATATATATATATATATATATATATATATATATATATATATATATATATATATATATATATATATATATATATATATATATATATATATATATATATATATATATATATGTTTTCTGTGCTATCCTAAACTTCATTCTTTTTAAAGTTGTTTTACAAACAATGCTGCTTGTGAAAGCTTCAAAAAGAAATAAAATAACGAATAGTATAAATACATTTGCACACGATCATTTTTTTTAAAAAATCTACATGTGCATACAATCTCAAACTGTAACAATGAGAAACAAATTGGGATTTTCTGATCATTTTGAGAGTAATATTCCTTGCTAAATCATTAATTTATGTATGCATTTTTAATCGATGTTTGTTTTTAATGTTATCCTAAGCGTGGACTTTCACGCTATGCTACGAGCGGAAAACCGGGAAAATCCTTTGATCTTCGGACAGTTTGTTAAGCAGATCGCCTTTTGAGGATCAGCATCGAACTAGGGAAAAAATATTGTGGAGGAGAGAAATCGTTATTCGTTCGAACTGTTGTTGTGGCTTTTCAGCTTCTTCTTTTATTATTTTGGAAGATTGAACCTTTTTATATGTGTGTGTGTGTGTGTGTGTGTGTGTGTGTGTGTGTGTGTGTGTGTGGCGGAATGCCAGGCATTTTATGCATGTTAGTGGCAGTGGCCTGCAGACAGTGTCGTGGCACTAGTACTAGCCGGCACTCCGGTTTACTATTAACACTCCGGTTTACTATCAACACGCTTCTCCGCCTTGCAAGGCAAATATTTGTTTCTTTCTTACGAGGGATACATGAAAATTACTTGTCCAGGTCAAGCCGCGTTGTCAAGGTGGTGGCCGAGAGGCGGGAGTCAAATCCTCCGCTCGGCTACATTTAATTGATTGTTCTTTCTTGATGGATTGACCGATTGATTGATTGATTTAATGAATGATTGACACTCGTATGTGCTATATTGTACTGTCTATATACAACACTTCAGCTGGAGATCAACTTTAACAGATAGATTTTTTAAATTGATTTGTTTTATTAAATTAAAATTTCGGATGAAAAAAAAACCGCAAACAAAATATATTATTATTATTGTTTTAAATATACACTTCAGTGTGGGTTTTCCGAAGCAATCTCTTCATGACTTTCAGTAGCTTTAACCTCTTAGTATGCAAATTAAATTAAAAGTAGTTGTGTTTTATTAAGGATGTGGTAAACGGTGTCGTGTTGCTCGGATGCTACGTTGTAACTTTTATTAGCTTTTGGTTGTATTTTATTAATAGGTTAAATTGTATAGTGTGGCTTTCGTTTGATCTTTTTTTTATCCAGTTTCAAATCCTGTATTATTATTATTATTATTATTATTATTATTATTATTATTATTATTATTATTATTATTATTATTATTATTATTATTATTATTATTATCATTATTATTATCATTATTATTATCATTATTATCATCATCATCATCATTATTATTATTATTATTATTATTATTATTATTATTATTATTATTATTATTATTATTATTATTATTATTATTATTATTATTATTTTAGGACATGAACACTAACAAACTTTCCCCATTTCAAAAGCATATTAAACACTTGTTCAATGTATTTCTTTGTGTATATGAAAGCATTTGCCTATAGGTGGACTGGATATAATATTCAACCAATCAACATGTCATTGAATTTGATATTTCTCGTTTTCTCGTGTTTGAGGAGAGAGAGAGAGCGAGAGAGAGAGAGAGAGAGAGAGAGAGAGGGAGAGAGAGAGAGAGAGAGAGAGAGAGAGAGAGAGAGAGAGAGAAAGAGGAGAGAGAGGGAGGGGGAGGGGGGAACATTCAGTAAGCCCCCACCCCTCGACGCCCACGCCAACCCCTCTTTGCCTTTTCATTTATTATGCAAGTTTCATTGGAAATGCTAGTCCTTCTAAATCCAATCATAAGGGATTTTCCCTTTGTAGTTGTCTGTTCCTTTATTCCTCAGGCCGTTAGCCGTTTATTATTTTCTTTTGCTCAATTTTTGTTTTCTTAACGCTCCGATTGGGGATTATTACCCTTTCTGGTGCCTATTAGAAGACAAACGTAAACAAGAAGTCAAGCCATTCAAATGTATTTTCACACACATGTAACCGAAAAATAAGCATTTTGAGAAATGTTAATTTTTCTTGGCGGTGTTGTGACTCGCCGTTATTCATACACAATAAAAACATGAATGATACGTCACGGTCTGGAATATCGGCAATCCAAGAATTGTGGAATTCGGCTATGCCAATGTTTAGATACAGCACAAAACGTGTTTAGACAATGGAGTCAGACCACTAACCTATATAATGTTCTTATGAAGATTGACGATCAAAATCCGTTTAGCGGTGCTTGAAAATGGCTCCCGAGGTACCGACCGATAGACCGATGTGTAGCTCGTCCGGATACCGAACTATTTCAAAGTATTTCCAGATAAGCATGGAAATACAAGCAGGAAAGAAGCAGCAGCGTACTGAGCATTATTCACGTGGAATTTGGCGCTCTACACAACTACATCATCCTTATCCTCATCCTCATTATTATCATCATCATCATCATCATCATCAATCTAGGGGAAAATAGGAAGAACAACAGTAGAGAATTTAAAAAATACTAAACTCAGGAAAGTAATAAATGTATGCACTCCGTAAGTTTTTGGTTGGTACAAGTGCAATGTTTTTAAAAAAAATGTTTTTTTTCTTCCCATTTACGGTAAATTGGTTTTTGTGATAACTGTTTACGGTAAACTAATGTTTCTTTGATTGACGATATGAAACGTTGTCCTTTTCCTTCTTCTTCACCTCGCCGCATTATGAAATCTAGTAAACTAGAGTAATGTCAGTTTAATTTAGAACTAAATTCTAGCCTTCTAGTAAAGTTGAAGAAGTACTATTAACTTTGCATCTTCGCTATTGTTATTCTTGTAATTACAACTCCACCCACATGGTTTGTTTAAGACACCCGTCCCTGTGGTCAATAATTAAGCACGATTGATTAACAAAGACAAAGGCGATGTCGATTTGTCCAACGTCTGTCTATGCGGCCTCACGCACCTTTGTCGTCATAATCCTGGGAAGCCAAACCATTAGGCTGTGTGCGAGTACAGCAAACAACAGGACTAGACTCCACATTCAGAATGTCCCCGTTGTTGGTTTGTGGGTGCCTGGTGTTCAACAGATTACCCGTTAGCTGTACCGGTTAAAGCAAAAACCATTGTGGTTATATCATAATAACAACTACCTATGTTTTCTTAATAAATAGTTACCGTTTCTTCAATGAAGTAATGAGAAATTAGTTTCAAAAGACCTTAAAACTGACACTTTCCCTTTCCCCACTCCCCCTAAAAAAGCATATTTTTGTGCCAATATGTGTCCCTTTTTTGCCTGCTCGATTTAAGTGTGGAGCCCTGAGTCAAAGTGGAAAAGCGGAAGCAGTATTTCTGTCCTTCAATGGTTTTAAGACCCAAGAAGCAGCTTATGCCTTGCCCGTAGAGCTTTCACTTCCAACCTTTGATGTTATAGTGGAAATAAAATCTTTATATCATGGACTTGATGAGATGTTCCAGACAAGAGTGGCTGTTATTGACAAAATAGTTCTAGGGTTTGAAGTACACTCGTCCAAGAATTGGGTTACAATCTAGGGTTCGCAGCATCCTTAAACTCAACAATTGTTTTTTGGGCTTTATTTTTTTTTTCGGGGGGGGGGGGGGGGGGAAGGGAGGATTGACCCATAACAAGGTCCCTCTAGAGTAGAACGTTGAACAGACCTTCACCAGACCTTGCGCGTGATGGATATGTGAGACTTTAGGTCCCAAGAGCCGTTGCCTTCCTCGCTCCTCAACCTCATCCAAAATGTAAGGCAACCAGCATCTTTTTAAAAAAATCTTCTTCTTCTTCTTCTTCTTCTTCTTCTTCTTCTTCTTCTTCTTCTTCTTCTTCTTCTTCTTCTTCTTTTCTCTTTCTCCCTCGGTTCTCTTCCTCCTTTGTCTTCTTCTTCTTCTTTTTCTTTTTCTTGTTGTTGTTGTTGTTGTTGTTGTTGTTGTTGTTGTTGTTGTTGTTGTTCTTCTTCTTCTTCTCCTCTTTGTCTCTCTCTCCCTCTCTTTTTCCTTCTCTCTCACTCCCACACTCATTACTCCCCCGCCTATAGACGGACGGATAATTCATTATTCTCTTTCTGCTTTCCTGTGCTTCTCTTCTTAAGCTCACGTCTACAAAGGTGTGTTTTCACAAACTGCAATTTGTCCGTGGAAGACAAAAACCCCAGTGTTGTCGCTCCTTCTCTTGATGTAATTTGAGCTATTCGGTTATAATCTGGTGCCATGTTTTAAATTTCTTCTTTCAACAAAATGGTGTCCTGCACCCTGCAGCAGATTGAAGCACCTTAGTGAAAGTTTGCTTAAAAACGTTTTATTATTATTATTATTATTATTATTATTATTATTATTATTATTATTATTATTATTATTATTATTATTATTATTATTATTATTATTATTATTATTATTATTATTATTATGTACTGGCTGCATTTAGTTTGCAGCAGAAGGAGGTAGAACAATGGCCATCTTCCTCAGCATCATCAGCATCTTTGTTATCTTCTTTTCAAATTGCTTTACCTGCGTGTTCCACCAGGCACATTTGAGAATGTCTATTTCTTTGTTTATTTAGACAGACACAGACAGAAAGATAGACAGGAAAGACAGACAGACAGAGGCAGATACACAGAGTCAGACAGACGGGGATACAGAAAAACTAAGGCGGAGACACAGACACAATGCAGACACAATCTGATCACATTGAAATTTGTGGAGTTTCTTGTATCCGAATTGCTTTTTCAAAACAGATTATCAGTTTTCATCCCTAGCTTCTTCGCCTAAGCCAACCTTGCTTCAATACATGGCAATTTTTATATGGTCTGCCGAAATTGGATTTTTCCTCGTATTCTCCTCTCCCAAACTTATTTTTTCGGACCAATCAAATTTCTAATTTGAGGCATTTTTGCCCCGCGGCTGTAGCACACATTATCATGTACGTATGTTTCTGATTTGATCATTTGGCAGACTTTACATGCTTTATGGTAAATCTACGTGGGTGGAAGATTGCACAAAATATAATATATATTATTTTAACCATCATTAGGGCGACGTGTGCGTGGGTGTGGGTGTACCTACAAAAACGCACAAATGGGTTTCAGACCTTGTCTTTTCTAGTAACAAATGGGTTTATTTGCTTGGAACCCACTTTTTTCCAGGACCCCACTTTTTTCTAAGTGCGCGGGGGTGCTCTTTTAGTGCATGGGAGTGCAGTTGTAGTGCATGAGAGTGTTTTAAGTACACAGGAGTGCTCTATCCGGGACGGAGAAAATACAGTCAATTTTCGGAGAAATTTTGAAGAAACTTCGACCTATTTCGTCGCCTATAGGAGACGAACTAGGTCAACTTTTTAGCAAAGGGTTAGGGTAAGGGCTAGTTGCAGCACTGCAAATAACCCTTGCCCTAACCCTTTTCCATCAAAAAATGACTTTCCGATTCCTACATTCTTAAATGAACCCATTTGTGATGTATTGCAAATAGGTGTGTGTGTGTGTGGGTGTGTGTGTGTAGGTAAATAAGTAAGTAAGTAAGTAAACAATAAATCGATCAACACGCCGATTTATTCGATCGAAAGAGATAGCTCAGTCGTCAGAGACTTGTGTACGCGCGTCTTGGGCGACGTAGGTTCGAATCCTGACTTCAGCAAACTATTTTGTGATTGCTGGATAGTAGTGGCCAGCGCTTTGAGAAGCTCTCTGAGCTTATAAGTGCGCTATATAAGAGTAATCTCTTTCTTTTTTGTTTTCTTTCTAAAAAAAATAAAATAATACGTCACCGTTCTTAGATAAATCGGGGAAACTTTACCATCTTCATATCCAAAATTGTCAACATTATCAGTTGCATCATCATTTTCTTTCTTTCTTTTTTTCTTTGTACTTGATCTTCTTGTTCTGCTTCTTCTTACAATCACCAGCAACCAACAAAAGCTATAGTCTGCATCATCACCACGAATGCAAACCACGTTAGTATCATTACTGTCTCCGCGACCACCGACGACTAACTTCCACCGCGATTAACCGCTTTTGTTTTCTCTTTGCTCTCTTTGGCCCTGTGATAGCATACTTTGATTTCTGAATGGGGCTCGGTCACTAATTATCTAAGAATTATTATGACCGCGCTTGTAACAGCATTGATTCAAGACCAACATGTTTTAATATTCACCCCCTTCATTACTTTCAACTTTGCCGTCCACTACCGTCCTTCGATCTCTTTGCTTACTCTGTTGGCCCAGTCGGTAACAGCTTACCTTGGTTTTTTGAAAGAAGCTCGGTCGATCTGAATGTTTAGAGTTGTAACAGAAACGTAATGCCATACCATTTCGGCGCATAGACCCACACATTTTGGTATATGTTGTGTTGAGAATCCTCTTTTTGCGGTCCATGCAAATCCTGAAAGAATGTTCAATACGCAGTGTTGCTTACTTTTAATTCTGAAAAAATATACTTGTTTGTACTGCGTCAAAGATCTTATTCAGATCTATGTTTGAAGAGAGAGGGCCAACCTTCTCTGGTAAGCTATGGGGCTACATTATGTCTTCTTGGCACTCAAGCAAATCATCAATAAATAAATATCCAATATGATCTTTTGCTGACTTATGATTCTGAAAGAGTCTACTCTGTCAATTTGAATATTAAAGCGGTATCAACTCTATGCTTGTATTAATCACGGTGTTCATCAGCACTTAAAAACACGGGTATCGGAAGTCTTGCCTGTCACTCCCAGTCCCTTTAACCATGCAGGATTGCACTTATTATTGATTATGTCCTATATGCTATTGTTGCCGCATTCTTTTTTCCAAGTGCCAGGCTATATTTTTAATTTTGCTCAGTGTTGTACAACATTTCGACTACTTCGATCAATGGAGCCTGGATGAGGATCAATGTCGCGTCTCTGCGCTCACGCGTGATCTTGGACGAATTTTAGACAAGCATTGTTGCACTGTTCTGCTGCTGCTGCATCTGCTGGTGCTGGTGCTGCTAGAGGATGGTCCTGTTTCCCGCGGCTGATGCCTCTGCCGTTAAAACTACTGCTACATAATTATGCTCCGTACTCGTGCTGGCGGTAATGAAGGGATAAATGCTATTGCTAGTAGATGCTACTCTTTCTGCTGTTTGTATTTGGTAGCACTGTTTCTGCAGCCATTGCTGTGAGTAGAAATTGAGAGAGAGAGAGAGAGAGAGAGAGAGAGAGAGAGAGAGAGAGAGAGAGAGAGAGAGAGAGAGAGAGAGAGAGAGAGAGAGAGAGAGAGAGAGAGAGAGAGAGAGAGAGAGAGAGAGAATCAATTAAAGCAACACAGCAAGATTGCTGTAACGAGACGGAAGACACCCGAGGACCAGAGACGCGCGTTCAATAACCAAGCACTGCCTGGCAAAAAAAACCACCTTATTGTATTAATTTGGCTGCAGCGATTCGACAAGACAGCAATCTTCTTCTTCTTCTTCTTCTTCTTCTTCTTCTTCTTCTTCTTCTTCTTCTTCTTCTTCTTCTTCTTCTTCTTCTTCTTCTTCTCCTCCTCCTCCTCCTCCTCACTTCATCCTCGCATTACGAAAAACTATATCTATTTATAACAACTATCGGAAGCCCATGATACCCTGTCTGATAGCTTTTTTGAATTCGTGCAGCTTATCACGTGCATTACCTTATTCCCAATCTAGCGGAGCCATGCAAATGGTTTGTGCCACAACACTAAG
The DNA here is from genome assembly GCA_036898135.1 of Oncomelania hupensis. Lineage (NCBI taxonomy): Eukaryota > Metazoa > Mollusca > Gastropoda > Littorinimorpha > Pomatiopsidae > Oncomelania > Oncomelania hupensis. Next base: position 88,406,124 of record CM072512.1, read on the forward strand.
AAACGCTATAAAAACTATGAATTCTCAATACGAGCTTGGTGTTACCGTTATCTATCATAAGAAACTGCGTTGGCGTATTGCGTTTTCGAGGCAGTGATCATCGTTATATGGGAGCGCATTATTGGCATGATGTCTTTTTCACCCACTTAAGAAATCGTCTATAATTGTGGTGTTGTTTTTGTGGGTTTTTTTTGTTTGTGCGATCCCATTAAAGATTAGCTTAGGGGTTTGACGTGGTTTTCATTATTTATTTGTTCGCCTTTTGCATATAGTGAGAGAAGGATGCTGTTATGTTAGGGTGGTCTTAGATCATCGTCACGGCCTTTTTTCTTTAAATCGACTTTTGCCTCTTCTAATAACACAGTATGCATATTGCCACGAGTTCTCTTATTTAGTATTTTTTGGTCTGTTTTGGTGGTGCTTCCTATTATAGATCATGCTCGGAAATACGATCGGGAGTAACAACTTAGGCCAGCCGACTGGCCCGCGCGTTGCACCAGTGTTATCTAACGTTGAGGCGGACAATCCTTTGCAAACGAACATATTTTCTCGCCTATAATTTCTGCTCCATCAAACAGAACAACCAGACAACCACCATCACCTTTCCCGAAAAAAAAGCTTGCAGCTCGGGGTAGCTTTCATAGTGTTCTGAGACGAGATGATCGCCCGGATAACTCTAGGTATCTAAAAACAAAACAAAAAGACAAGTTACCTCCCATTTCCGAAGACGGTCTATTATCGAAGTATTTATGTTTATATAACTGTTTATGGCAATTCATGATGTATTTGATGTATGCATTCTGTTTAGTTGAAGTTTTTTGCAGGTAGTTAGTTGGTGGACAATTAGCTTTTATGTGTATATTGTATGAAATATAAAAGTCATAGTAATAGAATGTAGTCATAAACATAGCAGATTCAGTCTTTAGGAAATTAAAATTATATAGACCACATTGTAACATGTGTATACATTGTTGTATGTGTCGTAGCCATAGAAGGTTTTAGTCTGTAGCAAAGTACAAGTCGTATAAATAAAAGTCTTATCCTTTTTTTCCCTGCCTGTGGCTAATCAATGTTCCTCGCAGCGATTCGAGTCTTATCTGGTCTATTGCCCTCGCCAAATACGCTCGGACACCAAAGGGGGAGCAACTGGGTAAAAGAAAGACGATGGTCAGGGGAGAAAACCGTAGTGTACACTGACACAAAGTGTCTCAAAGCTATAACCATAGAAGGTTTTAGTTTCAATGCCTGTAAGCTATAATCATAGAAAGTTATAGTTTTAGTTTGTTTACAAACCATAGAAGGTTTTAGACTGTAGCAAAGTACAGGTCGAATAAAATAAAAGCCTTATCTTTTATTTCCTGCCTGTGGCTTATCAATGTTCCTCGCAGCGATTCGAGTCTATGATATCTAGTCTATTGTCCTCGCCAAATACGCTTGGACACCAGAGGAGGAGGGAAGGGGGAGGGGCAACTGGGTAAAAGAAAGACGATGGTCAGGGGAGAAAATCGTAGTGTACACTGACACAGACTGAGTGTCTGAAAGCTACAATCAATGGCCAACAAGAGCGCGATGACGGAAACGATTGCGGTAATCAGATCTGGGCCTCCGTCTCGGCTGTCCCATTCATCAGAGCTTTGGGTGGTATCGGTACGCCAGCTGGGACCCCAGCTTGGTAAGTTGAAGGGAAAGTTTGTACAGATTTGCAGGGAAAAACAACGGCAGCCAACTCGCATTGAACTTTTAAACGGAATGGATTCCATTCTTTTTTTTCATTTTGTCTGAGCTCTAAAGACAGCCCCTCCCCCCCCCACTCCCTTCCGCGGCTTTCAATTTAGTTTACATATGTGCATGACAACAGCAAACTCACAACAAACTTTTAAACTGAATAGATTGAAATTTGAGTTGGTTTGTCTGAAAAGAGATCTATTGTTTTATTTTGAATGCTTAATATTAATAATAATATTTAGTAGCGGATCAACGTAGTGGTTCGAATCAAATATAAATAGAACTAAAGTAAACTATGCTGAGATGAATTAAATAATTTATTTTAACCAAATTTTAATATTTGGGTCTTTCTGGTTCGTTTAAAGTTCTAGCGCAGTTCGATTCCAAGATGATTCCTTTTATCTCAATAATCGAATTTTCAGGGGAGGGGAACACACTTGCTTATGTATTTATTTCCGAGGCATAAAACGAAAATGGTGAAATTCAAAACAATTTGTTGAAGCACTAGCACATTCAGGAACAGTATTACGCTGAAGTACCGCATCTCAAAGACAACTACGTTTCATAGTTGTCTGTCTTTTGATGCTAACGAAGTTCTTGACAAGAAGCTCTTCCCCTTCAACGAGCCGTGAGTGCCTCGTCTAGCTAGAAGTGGGTCATCAAAATCCCCGTTCTCACAAAGTTTGACGGGAAATTATTATAGTACCTTTCTGTCGTCTGGATAAGGGTTTTCCAGAGCCCATTACCTTCGCAGTTAAAAAAAACCACCGGATTACTGTGGTTGCACAGGGTGGCCCACTGGAAACATAAAGCACGTTCTATACATTCCTTGCACTGTCTGAATTTCCTACTGAGCATGAGACTTACTGGTTTTTAAGACGCCTCTCCCCAACTTCCAACCCCTTTTTGAAGAAGGACTACAAATTTAAATCCTTGTTTTAGGATGTTTTTGCTCATAAAGATAACAAATTGCGCCTCTTCACATTCAAAAGACATATTAGCATAGTCTGTTATAAGACTCTTGAGAGGCAATTGTAAAATAATAAACAGCTGTTTCCAGGAACGTTTAGGCGAGAGAGAAAGATTCAGATTCAGACTCATAAATTTTATTTACGGAAATACGATGGGTATTTTAAGTTATACGCCTAATTTTTGCAATCTGCTCTTGCCTCGTTCACACTCATAAATATCCATGCTAATAATGATACATTTGTATACGTTCAAGCATTCATTCGCATTTAACAATGTACACTTATAACGTAATGAGAATCATCATAATAACATGTAATAGCTTGCAGCAACAATAAAATAAGAGAGAGAGAGAGAGAGAGAGAGAGAGAGAGATTATTTATTCATTTAGGCATCGCCTCTTCATTAAGGGTGTGTACATCACTATACATATGAAAAACATACACTTGTCACTCAGATTAAATCGCGATTGAGCAATTTCTCATTTCTATTAGTGTAAAGGCTCTGTACAAGTATATACTTAGTTTCCTAATTATATTCAAATTACTTGACGCCATCAACATACCGGCCTGTCGTAAGAGGCGACAAACTGTGGTGATGTCAACATGGCTCCATTGGGCGAAAGTCTTCTACACAGAAGTCACCGACCTTGGCGGAAGAACTTCACGTTACCATTGGTTCAACGACTATGTGCTCGGGGCCAAGGCGAGCCACACTGTACTCGTGGATTTCTGCCGTGGCTAACAGCCTGGAGAGAATTGGGCCTCGCCAGATCTTTCTTGCCCAAGACACACCGTATGATGAACAGAACCACTCACTCCATATCGGATCGGTGGTCGCCCGAGTCACCAAGGACCACGCCTTCAATTGGTCACCGGGACGGAGGTGATAAGTGGACTACTGATGGACAACTTAGCAAGATCCAAACGAGAGACAACACCGTCGTAGGAATCTGGAATGTCAGGACCCTAACTGCGGAGAGAAAATAAGAAGAACTGGCCCACGAACTGGACCATTATAGATGGAACATTTAGGTATCAGTGAGCTGCGTACATAGGCCTAGGTGAAACAACGACTAACAAAGGCCACAAGCTTTATTTCAGCGGGAGAGATGACAGGCTCGAACACGGCGTTGAATTCTTGGTTCACAAAGACATTATGCCACTTTCATTGGTTGTCGCCTAGATGGAGTTTGCCAGATACAATAATCTGATACTGGTAAACACGCTTGGTCCCCACAACAAATCTAGACGATGGACCTGGCACAGCTCCAGCGGGGAGCATCACAACCAGATTGACTACATCTTGGTCAAGAAACGTTTCAGATCAAGCGTCAACATTGGCAGGACACGCACTTTTCCAGGACCAGACATCGAAAGTGACCACGATCTCGTGATGTCTTTCCGGTTCGACTTGAAGTGAGTAAACACAGCAAAGTGCAACAGACTGAAGTTCGACTTGGACAAACTGCAAGAACCGGAGGTGGCAGAAATATTCCAAGCCACAATTGTAGGGAAATTTGCACCACTGCTCATTTTGGGAGCTGGTGAAGTAGATGTCAACACCATGACCTACACCTTCAACACCATGACCTCCATCTTCAACTCAGCTGTAACAGATGCCGCCACTGTGATCCTTCACCACCCAAAGAAGAAACTGTGGATCACACCTGAACTTTTGGACCTATGTAGCAAACGAAGAGAGATGTAAAAGAAAAAGAACAACTCACGGGTAGCTGATCCCTACAAAAAACCAACAGTGACATCCGAAAAGGCATGCGCACAGCAAAGGAGAACTGAATAGAAGATCAATGCCATGAATAGAGAACAGTCTGAATAAGAACAATAGTAAGAAGGCCTACCAGATAGTGAAGAGGCTGACAGGTTTTAATCAGCTCATGATCCAAAGCAAGTCTGGCATTTGCCTTACAGATGAGAAAGAGGTCTTGGATAAATGGACAGAGTACTGCTCTGACCTTTACAACCACACACCAAACGGAGACCTTTCAGTTCTAGCATGTCCTCCAAAACAGGGAAGAGGAAGAAATCCTCCCAATCCTCCGAGAATTTGAGGCAGCAGTGCAATTGTTGAAGAAGGGAAAGGCAGCGGAAGTGGACAATATACCCGCAGCATTGCTTCAAGCCGGAGGAAAAGCGATGATTGACGCCCTTACCATTATCTGTAACAAGATCTGGCAGAGTTGGGAATTGCCTACACCACGGACCCAATCGCTTGTGATCACTCTTCTCCAATGGGTAACCTTCAGGAATGTCAAAACTACCGCACCATCAGCCTCATCAGCCATCCCAGCGAAGTCCTCCTGAAAATAATACTCAACAGGTTGAAACCCAAAGCTGAACAAATCATAGCTGAAGAACAAGCAGGATTCAGGGCAAGGCGAAGTACCACTGAGCAGATTTTTAACCTCAGAATAATTTGCGAGAAATACCTGCACCAACAACATCTACTTTATATCATGTGTTTGAAGACTTCAAGAACGCCTTTGACAGAGTCTGGGAGGCAGCTCTGTGGGCAAACATGAGATTGTACAACATCAGCCCTAACATTATTGAAGTCATCAAAAACCTGTATGATAAGGCTACCACAACAGCGCCATCGGGAACTGGTTCAGATCAACAATCGGTGTTCGTCAAGGATGTCTGCTTTCTCCAGAACTCTTCAACATCTTCGTAGAGCGCATCATGTTAGATGCCCTTGCAGATCACGAAGGCACAATCAGTACAGGGGGTAGAGCAATCTCCAACCTCCGTTTTATGGATTGATTGATTGATTGGTTTATTTATTGTTGCTTTAGGTCCAGCGGACTCTTCCGAGCCAAATCAGGACCGGACAACCCCCGATCCGCATAAAAGATCTGCTGAAACAACCCCAGTGGAAAAATTGAATGCCCTCCACCGGCCAGTCACTTTACAATAAAGACATCCCACGCGGGAGACGGCTGAGGGTTGACCTCAACTACGCGAACCCCCAGTTACAAAAACAAAATAGAATACAAACATCATTATAAATCATCAACAAAACACATACATATAAAATGCCTATATTGCTAACTAATACAATCATAGGAAGCCCTAGTGACCACCCGGCAGAAAGCGTCCAACACTCCCAAGCTGATCCAACAGACCTCATACACAAACAAGGAGTCTTGTCCAGGAAGAGTTTTCAAGAAAAAAGGTAGGTCATTGATCTAGCGAAGAAGAAGATAGTATAGCAGAGTGATAGGACAGAGCAGGAATGGGAAAGAGTAAATGAGGAAGACAGCGACAGTGGGAATTTAAAGCACTAAATTTCCATAAAGTGGGGATACTATTTATACTGAAAACCCCCGGCACTCCAACGGGGGTACTGTTGCCGCAGTGAATTTGTCTTGCCTACAAAGGAAAGACAGGTTTTCAACTGTGGCTTTCACTTTTCCCTTTATAGGTTTGAACAATCTACAGTGGCAAGATTGCTCATGACCCCAAGGGGTCGTTTTATGGATGACATTGATGGATTGGCTGAAGATGAACAAGAACTTGAACAGCTGGTACAGAGGCTTGACACCACTCCCAGAGCCTTTGAAATGGAAATAAGTGCAGAGAAGACCAAAATGATGACCAACAACACCAATGGTATAAACACGGACATCAAACAAAGTCCAAGGCCAATCCAACCCGGTGCATAGCTTCAAATATTTAGGAGCCATTGCCTAAAACAATGGGTCCCGACAGGAAGCCCTCTCCAACTGCGGCCCTGACAAGGTTGAAGTCCATTAAAAAAATACATAACCATCAGTCTACACTCCAAGGTAAGGCTGCTGCGCTACCTTATCATCTCTGTCTTCATATTCGCTTGCAGCGTACAACAAAGAATACAAAGCATGGAGATGAGGTGCTACAGAAGACTCCTAGGCATTTCCTATACAAAGCACATCACCAGCGGTACGACGAAGTCCAACAGACCATCACACAAGTCATTGGACAACACAATGATATGCTTACAATGATGAAGAAACGGAAACTCCGATGGTATGGCCACCTAACTAGAGCATCAGGCCTTACAAAGACCATCCTGGAAGGCACGGTGCAAGGATGCAGAAGAAGAGAGAGACAGAAAAAGAGTTGGGAGGACAACATTCGAGAATGGACTGGCTTGACTGAGTGAAGCCATGGGGGTTGCTGAGGACAGAAAATATGGAGTACGCTGGTTAAAAGACCATATGTGATGCCCCAAGGACTTTCGAGTTTCGGGATAGGATAGGACAGGATCAAAATACCAAGTCTAAATGCTCATGGATTTTTATAATATTTTTCAGCAATAAATTTTACTCTTAAGTTATGTAAGTTTGGACAACATAATAATACAAAGTGAACTTCCTCTTGTTTGTTTTCCTTACACATTGAGCATTTTACAGCTGCTTGTGTGGCATTTCGTTATCTGTAATAATGAACACAAAGATCTGACGCACCAACACGAAATTTTGCCATAATAAACATTAAATGCCTCTCAAGACTTATTTCCAAATTAGTTTTTACACAATGATTACTGCCCCCAAATAAACATTACATTTTATGCATGTCACTGGTTTGTACATTTGTACATGATTACGTCAGTCTTGTCATTTGCAATCCACCAGTCGCTGTTTAAATTTTCTTTTAAAAAACACATTTGATCTCTTGCACACCTTGAGTTAACCATGCAAAACCCTATCCATACATAAAAAGACAGGACCGTACTTTCGCTGCCCATGTATTTGCTCCTCTCTTTTCTAACTTAAGCAACATTACATACGCCTTTCTAGGAAGACGATGAGGTTCCATACGTGTTAGCCTTTACAAGTATCGCATACATCTTACAACTGGATTGATAGGGCAGCGATTTAATTCACCGCATACAAAATCATTGGTGTCAACACCTAGAATCGTTTTAACGCAAATAAATGTACTTTCTCACATTGAACAACAACCTTGTCCAAACCCCATATTTCCGAATCACACAAAGCTATGGGTTGTATTTGAGAACCAAAAGGCTCAAAATATTAATTTTACAGAAAAGATATTCAAAGTATGCAGTCTCTTAAAACGCATAAAAATGTACCGTTTGCTTCACTGCTTAACTCTTTGCAAGCAGATGTAAAGCTCAATCGAGTTTTTAAAAAAAGACGTAAATCCCTAACTATTTGTACATGTTTACTACAGGCATGAGTTGTCTGTGAAAACACCATCTCTCACTTGGAGAGAGAGAGAGAGAGAGAGAGAGAGAGAGAGAGAGAGAGAGAGAGAGTCAGACAGACAGACAGACAGAGACAGACAGAGAGAGAGAATGCTGACGAAGACTACAGAAACGGACAAGTTTGAAGAAAAGTAGGTAGACGAAGACAAAGAAACAAAGGTTCGATTCAATTTTCGATTTTACAATTGCCCTTGTTACGGAATCCTTTTTCGTCTTCTTGTGTTCGTCTTTTATTACATGCTTCTTATTTGCTCCCATTGAGAATGTACAGAACTGCTTGTTTTTGTTGTTTTATTTACCTTCAGCACTGGTTCTGATGAGCTAGGCTTAAAACCCCCGATGTCTTTCCTCTAGGAGGTCAGATGGAAAGTTCACAACCTTGTAGACTCATCAATTTTTGTGTATGCTTCCTGTCAACGTTATTGCAGACTTTTCAACTCTTCAGACACTACTGGGAGCAACCCTGCGGAAATGCTTTCGCATCTTCTTCTCCTTCTTCTTCTTCTTTTTTTCTTTCTTTCTTTCTTTTTTTATTTCTTCCTTGTTTCATTCCTTCCTTCCTTCCTTCCTTCCTTCCTTTCTTCTTCTTCTTCTTCTTCTTCTTCTTCTTCTTCTTCTTCTTCTTCTTCTTCTTCTTCTTCTTCTTCTTTTCACCGTGTATTGCTGTAACTTGGCACACTTTAAGTTTCCAAGATCTATTCAAGGCGCAGACCGCCGAGATTCTAGCACGCACACAAACTTAGACAGTTTGCAAAGCAACAGGCTCGAATCGAGGTCGCCAAAGAAACACACCTGCCGCAAACATGTGCACTGCATGATGCCATCGACCACTCAGCCTATTCCATTGTTTAAAACAAATCAAGAGATTACAGAAAAGGCTGTTGAAGTCATGCTCACATGTTATTGTTTTTTTTATTGATCGTTTCAACCTGAAGCAATAATCTTGTATTGTATTGTATTGTTTCAACCTGTTGCACATTCGACGCACATCACTGAATATATTCGCGCTTTATTAGTGCACCCTCCGATAAAACTATTATGCTGTTGATATTTTTTAATTGTTCATTCTATTTAACGTAATGTTCATATAGCATATTGAGTACTCTAATAAAGTATTATGTATTTATTTGTATACTGACTCCTGCAATAAACCACACGTTCCTGCGTAACTTGTATTTTTTCAGTTTTTGTACTTCGCTAAACTACTTATGCCCAGTCATGTTATACTACGTACTCAGACAAAACTCATTTTTATAAATGTGATTAGTAGATTCTTGCCGTAACCTTTTATACCAGAGTGGTCCAAGTCAAATCTGTTTCTTATTACATGCTCCATGAGTACAGCACATGTACCCATTTGATAGATTCCGTTATAAGATTCTTGCCTAAACTTCAGGCTAGATTTGTTTAAGAGGTTGAACTTTGGGGTCTTCTGTACGGGCAGAAGGGGCTGCAAAAGCAAACAAGAAACTACGAGGTTGCCTTAAAGTGAAGACAGGAAATATCACAGCTGCATTTTGAACTCAGGCCTACCTCGTCTTTACCTCATAGATGAACTACAGATGAACATCATCGTATAGGCCCCAGAAAGATCCGCGTTTGTTGTGAGTGTAAACAACGAAGAATATACATTATTCTGTCTAATCTAATCTAACCTAACACTAATCTAACCTAACCCAAACCCATCTATTGTGTACTAGTGTGTTATGCATCAGGCGATAAGATGGCCAGTGTTTACATTCAGATTAACTCCATCATAATTTGCAGGCAAAAGTACCACTTAACAAGATGGCAAGCCATTAAAATGTATTTCCAGACACACACACAGGCACGAAAAATAAACATTTTTCAAAAGTTTTACTTTTGTTGGCGGTGTTGTGACTCGGTCATGGAATGATAGGTCACTATCTGCTACCGGCAAGCAAAATGTATTAAAATCGGCGCTGCGCGTGTTTAGATACAGCGCAAACATGTTTTTGGAAAATGGTGAAGCTCAGGTATCTTACACATTGAGAAAGTACAAATACAATGATCTAACAAGCTTAGCAGTAGTTACAATATAATAAATACAAAAATTATTGTTTGATTATAACCACCAAAGAATACGTTGCAGAAATCAGACTTAAATGTATATAATTTTAGTTTGTTTTACGGGAATCTTGTATTAGCGTTCCAGCATGGGACGACGCTATCTGGCATTGTCTAGAAGTTACAAGAACTGTTTGGAATCACAGCAACGCATAATATGGAAACGTTTTTCCTGATTTAATTGTGTTTTGAAAGTTCTAAGGTTGTTTTCCCCCACCCACTTACTTATTTTGTGTTGCTTGTTTGTTCATTTAAAGGGTTCATCCCGCACACGCATTGTACTATTCTCTCCTCTCTTCGTCTTGGTAAGATGTCATGAGTCAGCTTTCACTTTAGCTTTTATTGGGCCAGACACAGTTTTTGTGCACCAGCTCTTGCAAACTAAAAAAAACTGTTGAGCCTTCCCCCTCTCCCCCCTCCTCAGAAAAAAAATCACACTGTTACATTTTACAGGTGAAAACCTAAACTCGGGCGGGTGGGGAAAAAAATGGCCAGGTTAGTGAAGTCACGAGCCATTACTCCGCAGCTGTCGACTTGCAAAACTCATGTTCATCTGCAGTTTTAAAACTGTTCGCCAGCGTTTCTGAGTAGTGGGCCATCTTCCTTTGTGGTGGTAGTAGTGTAGAGAGGTTGGGGCTGGGTTGGATGTAGCACGTGCATTTGCGGATGGTTCTGAAGGCAACGATGACAAAAGAGTACAGAATCGATCGTGTTAATGTGTGTGGTATAATTATAACGAATGTAGCAAATTTGGTTAAAAGCAAAAGATGTCATGTTCAGTTTAATTTCAAAAACCATCTTTTCAGTGCTGTTTGTGTAGGTCAGGGCCTTCTTCTTAGTCCCACCGCCGTAGCTCAAGTGGCAGGGCGTTCGCATGGCACACCAATGACCAAGGTTCAAATCCTGTGGTGGCCGAAATATAAAAAAAAGTGACCGTTTATTACTGTTCGTTTAAAGAATATGATTGCTCTGGTGGTTCAGTGTTGATTTAATTCCCTACCTCTCTTTCCCCGCGATGGTTATCCCCGTCTGCCATATCGTCAATGGTGGGTGTAGGCGTTAAACCTCAAATATTAGAGCTTTCGGTGGAGTGAGTCTGCTTCCGGGTTTGGAGGTTGGGATGATGTAGGCTACTGTACAATTTGCCTCACGCAGATGTTGTTGGGAAGCAACGTGAAGGAAACGATCATGCTAATTCGTGGTGTGTGACGAATGTAGCAGACGTAGATGGGTGGAAAACATACTGTTGAAAGTGTACTCTTCACGAGCTCTTTGTGTCAGTCATCTTTCTTTCGGTGTTAGGGTGGGTAGAGCAAGAGAGTCTGCGACTGTTTGTGTTCCTGGATGGGAGGTTGTACATTGCAGTTTACAACTTCAGTTTGCTCACGCTTGAAGCCAAAGGGATAGAGCCAAATGTGCTGATATTCTGTGTTTTGTGTTGCGAGGATTTGGTTGAGTTTTGTTTTACTCCATTAGAGTTAAGGGAGAGAAACTATTGTTTGCGCTACTTAACACGTGTAATTTTGCGAAGAATGGACTTTTACATGGCTTAAATGTGGTGTCTGAGGAAGCAAGGTTGACTTTGCGATAGAAATTGTTCTACATTTCACCCATCAAGGAAAGACGACCATAAACAGTCACGCTTCATTGTAGATGTGCATACTGAGACGAAAGTATTGAAATGGGCATTATAGTAACTATAATAGTGCCGAGTAATTTGCTGAAGTGTGTTCTTACTTAGCAATATTGATCTCGACAGTGGATCTTATCTTTGCGATTTAATATATTTATTTAAAAAATTAATTTGACAAAATATGGACTACTTTTCTTCACAATTCTTGAAAATGCAAGATTTTACAGGTTTAGGAGTGCGTAAAAAAGGATCAGGATACGTGTTCTTGAAATGGACATACATGTTATCAACAAGAGAGAGGGGTTTGTGAATGAAATTGTTTACAACTTTGGTCAACAGGGCTAGGGATCAACTACTTGAATTATTTCATTTTTATGTTCAAAAATAGTATTACAGCCCAAACAATGGCCTGAGCTAACCTCAAACGATGCAACATTAGTGAAAATGTAACCAGTTAATTCTTAAAAAAGGTTAATCATATTGAGGTAGCAGATTCCATTTTCTTCTTCTTTTGGTGATGACTCTTTAGATTGTGTCCTTGAGGAGGATACTCATATACTTTGTGCACAAGATGAGGCATGGCGGTAGAGTGTCCTCAAGGTAAGAATTGTATTCGGCTCAGTTTTCAGGATCGTCTTTCTTTCTTCCTACCTACCTTCCTTTCTTTCTTTTCTTTCTTTCTTTCGTTCTGTTTCTCTGCGTTATTTTCTTTCCTTCTTTCTTTCTTTATTTCTCTCCTTCTTTCTATCGTTCTCTCTTTCTGTCTTTCCTTTCTTCTTTATTTCGGCCTGTTTTCTTTCTTTCTTTATTTGACTCGAGTATTAATCTATAAAAGCTAATATGCACGATGCAGAGGCATATGCAATGAAATTGTAACCGTCTGCAGTTTTAATACGTCATGACATTTATAACTTTTAAAACTAACCCTTCGGCTTCCTCTTACCTTCAGGGTAATTGATCTAAAGTAGACTGATGGTCCTGTCTTTCCAAATGGGCTTCAACCTTGTCAGGGCGGCAGTTGTTTGTGCGATCCTGGAGAGGACTTCCTTTCGGGACCCGTTGTCTGATACAATGGCTCCTAAGTATTAGAAGCTATGCACTATGTTGAGGGATTGGCCTTGGACTACTGCTGCGCTCCCTTGTCTCTCTCTCCATCTTCCTATACGCTTGCGAAACATGGACTCTCACAGCAGATCTACAACGAAGAATACAAAGCATGGAGATGAGGTGCTACAGAAGACTTCTGGGCATTTCCTATACCCAGCACATCCCCAACGACGAAGTCCGATAGACCATCACACAAGCCATTTGGACAACACCACGACCTGCTCACAGTGGTGAAGAAACGAAAACTCCGATGGTATGGCGACGTCACCAGATCATCAAGCCTTGCAAAGACCATCCTGCAATTCACAATGCAAGGAGGCAGAAGAAGAGGGAAAAAGAGGTGGGAGGACAACATTTGAGAATGGACTGGTTAGACACTGAGCGAAGCCATGACGGTTGCTGAGGACAGAGAAAGATGGATTACTACCTCCGAGTTACGGGATAGGATAGGATAGGAGGTTCTAAAGTACGATACGTACAGATCCCCCAGAAAGTGAAATAATAGTTAGTATGCCGTTTATGTCATGAATTATATTGGTTCGTATAGTAATCTTTTATAACCCATGGAATCTTTGACAAAGAGCTTGAAGTGTGTGTTTTTAAAACACATAACTTTTAGTGGTAGCACAAGAACAAATGGCCCTAAGAGGACAGCTAAAAATTTGTGTAGCTAAACATTGGTGGCGTTTGTGAACAAATATTTTTCTTGTCGGTCTTCCTGCCGTTGTAAAGAATAAAATTGTCTAGTAGTTGTGGAGAGAGGGAGAGAGACCGATGCATTATTAATGACCTGCAGCGCATCTTAAGCATCATTGGTATCAAGGTGCGAGTTCTGTGTTTCTAGCGTGCAGGTTAGTTAGTCATTGTTTATGATTGTTCAACGCTGACAAATAAATTTGCTTTAAGATATAATTTGCAGTTTACAACTGTCTTGGATTTTGTGGTGACCTTTTATTGCTGGACACTATCTAAACGATCGTGGTAATAATGTTTATTTCTGATGGTCTACTGTTGTTGTTGTTGTTGTTGTTCTTCTTCTTCTTCTTCTTCTTCTTCTTCACCTTCTTTTAGAGTAATAACAGTAGTAGTAGTAGTAGTAGTAGTAGTAGTAGTAGTTGTTGTAGCAGTAATAGTAGTAGTAGTAGTAGTAATATTAATAATAAGTCACTTGCGTAATAATAATAATGATAATAATAATAATAATAATAATAATAATAATAATAATAATAATAATAATAATAATAATAATAATAATAAGTCACTTGCGGTTTGGAGATATGATTTATACAACTTGGATTTTGTGAGCTATATCACTGGACACTTATCTAAATATTTTTATATCGTTTTAATTTTAATTTGCCATGGCCAACTCTTGCTTTTGTTCTTGTTGTTTTTATTTTTCTTACAATAATTAATACGTCTCTAGCGGTTTGAAGATGCCGTACATGTATCAATTCAGGGAGTTGTTGGCGAAGGCCCACGGCCGAGCCGTTCTGCCGTGATTTGACAAAACCGAGTAAGTCCACCTAAGGTCGAAAATGAGTTTTTTGCGCCATCAAACTTGCAAGAGAATGACGCATCTTACCTGTAAAAATCAAATCCGAACTATGTTTAGATTTGGAGATAGCATAGAGTAAGTCCATGTTAAAAAAATTTTAAGTGGGGGAATAAACTGATAAAACCAAGCAAGTCCCCTGCGATTTTGTTTCGGCGATCCTCTGGCTGATGCTCGAGTTGGCATGATGACGTCATCTTCTACAATAACCTGACAAATAAAAGTAAGTCCTCCCGACCAATGAGAAAGCGCCTTAGGATGAAGTGGACCAGTGAGAATCCATGTTATTGCTGCTGTGCAATATTATTTTCCTGTGAAAAAGATGGCGAAATTTCAGTCAGCAAATGACGTGTTCGGCTTTTTAAAAAAGAGTTTTCTTCATGTACTTTCCTGCCCACCATGAAGGATCCTGTAGATCTTCCGCCTACGCGGCAACTTCAACAAGGTGTGGAAACAAACAAACAAACTATCCTATCCTATCCTATCCTATCCTATCCTATCCTATCCTATCCTTCCCGTAACCCTGAGGTCGTAGGGGCACCACAGATGATCGTTTAACCAGCATACTCCATCTCTCTCTGTCCTCAGCAGCCCTGATGGCTTCGCTCAGTGTCAAACAAGTCCATTCTCGGATGTTGTCCTCCCACCTCTTTTTCGGTCTCCCTCTTCTTCTACCTCCTTGCACTGTGCCTTGCAGAATAGTCTTTGCAAGGCCCGATGATCTGGTGACGTGGCCATACCATCGGAGTTTCCGTTTCTTCACCACTGTGAGCAGGACATCGTGTTGTCCAATGGCTTGTGTGATGGTCTGTCGGACTTCGTCGTTGGTGATGTGTTGGGTATAGGAAATGCCCAGAGCTCTTCTGTAGCACCTCATCTCCATGCTTTGTATTCTTCGTTGTAGATCTGCTGTGAGGGCCCATGCTTCGCAAGCATATAGGAAGATGGAGATGACAAGGGAGCGCAGCAGTGTTACTTTGGAATGTAGAATGATGGTCCTGTCTTTCCAAATGGCTTCAACCTTGTCAGGGCAGCAGTTGTTTGTGCGATCCTGTAGAGGACTTCCTGTCGGGACCCATTGTCTGATACAATGGCTCCTAAATATTTGAAGCTATGCACTGTGTTGAGGGATTGGCCTTGGACTTTGATGTCCGTGTTGATGCCATTGGTGTTGTTGGTCATCATTTTGGTCTTCTCTGCACTTATTTCCATTCCATAAGCTTTGGAGGTGGTGTCAAGCCTCTGTACCAGCTGTTCAAGTTCTTGTTCCTCTCCAGCTAATCCATCAATGTCATCCGCAAAACGAAGATTGGAGATTGCTCTACCCCCTATGCTGACTGTGCCTTCGTGATCTGCAAGAGCATCTGACATGATGCGCTCTAGGAAGATGTTGAAGAGTGTTGGAGAGAGTAGGCATCCTTGACGCACACCGATTGTTGTTCTGAACCAGTTCCCGATGGCGCTGTTGTGGAGGACTGCACTGCACTGGTAGCCTTGTCATACAGGTTTTTGATGACTTCAATAATTTTAGGTCTGAGGTACGCTTTCATTGTTGCCCAGAGATCTGCATGCCAGACTCGGTCAAACGTTTTCTTGAAGTCTATGAACACATGATATAGATGTTGTTGGTGCTGTAGGTATTTCTCACAGATTATTCTGAGGTTGAAAATCTGTTCAGTGGTACTTCGCCCTGCCCTGAATCCTGCTTGTTCTTCAGCTATGATTTGTTCAGCTTGGGGTTTCAACCTGTTGAGTATTATTTTCAGGAGGACCTTGCTGGGATGGCTGATGAGGCTGATGGTGCGGTAATTTTCACACTCCTGAAGGTTACCTTTTTTGGGAAGAGTGATGACAAGCGACTGGGCCCATGGTATAGGCCACTCTCCACTCTGCCAGATCTTGTTACAGATAATGGTGAGGGCATCAATCATCGCTTCTCCTCCTGCTTGTAGCAGTTCCGCGGGTATATTGTCCACTCCCGCTGACTTCCCTTTCTTTAGCGATTGCACTGCTGCCTCAACTTCTCCCCGGAGAATTGGGAGGATTTCTTCTTCTCTGTTCTCGGGACATGCTAGAACTGATGGGTCTCCATTTGGTGTATGGTTGTAAAGGTCAGAGCAGTACTCTGTCCATCTGTCCAAGACTTCTTGTTCTTCTGTAAGGCATATGCCAGACTTGCTTTGGATCGTGGAGACTTTGGGCTGTTTGACACTTGTCAGCCGCTTTACAGTCTGGTAGGCCTTCTTGCTGTTGTTCTTTTTCAGATTGTTCTCTATTTCCTGGCATTGATCTTCTATCCAGTTCTCCTTTGCTGTGCGCATGCCTTTTCGGATGTCATTGTTGATTTTTCGGTAGACATCAGCTCCCTGTGAGGTTTTCTTTTTCTTTTTCTTTTTTAATCTCTCTTCGTTTATCACACAGATCCAAAAGTTCAGGTGTGATCCACGTCTTTTTCTTTGGTCGGTGCTTGCCAAGGATCTCAGTTGAAGGTGGTGGTCAAGGTGTTGGCATCTACTTCACCAGCCCCCAAAATGAGCAGTGGTGTAAATTTCCCTTCAATTGTGGCCTGAAATAGTTCTGCCACCTCCGGGTCTTGCAGTTTGTCCAGGTCGAACTTCAGTCTAGTGCAGTATTTACTCTCTTCAAGTGGAGCCGGAAAGACATCATCAAGAGATCGTGGTCACTTCCGATGTCTGACCTGGAAAAATGCGTGTCCTGCCAATGTTGATGCTTGATCTGAAGCGTTTCGTGACCATGATGTAGTCTATTTGGTTGTGATGCTCCCCCCCCCCTTCCCACCGGGACTGTGCCATGTCCATCGTCTGGAGTTTTTGTGGAGATCAAGCGTGTTTGCCAGTACCAGATTGTTGTATCTGGCAAACTCCAAGAATCTCAGACCCCTGTCATTTGTCTCGTTGTTGCAGTGGGGTCCACATGTGTCTCCCCAGTTGTGGTGCGCATCTTGGCCAACCTTGGCATTCCAGTCGCCTTGCACTATGACTATGTCCTTCTTCGGCACTTGGTCAAGGACCGCCTGTAGATTTTCATAAAAATCCTCCACTTCGCTGTCGTCATTGTCTGATGTTGGGGCATAGGTCTGGATGATGGGGATGTTGAAAGGGGCTGCTCTCAGGCGGATGGTAATGAGTCTACTGGAGACTGGGCGGCAACCCATGACAGTGGCTAGAATGTTCTTGTGGACCAAGAATCCAACGCCGTGTTCGTGCCTGTCATCTCTACCGCTGAAATAGAGCTTGTGGCCTTTGTCGGTCGTTGTTTCACCTAGACCTTTCCAGCGCAGTTCGCTAATGCCTAGAACGTTCCATCGATAGTGGTCCAACTCGTGGGCCAGTTCTTTTAATTTTCCTTCCGCAGTTAGGGTCCTGACATTCCAGGTTCCTATGACGATGTTGTTTCTCGTGCGGATCTTGCTAAATTGTCCATCAGTAGCATACTTAACACCTCCGTCCTGGTGGCCAACGGAAGGCGCGGTCTTTGAGCCGGGCGACGACCGATCCGGTATGGAATTAGTGGATAGTGTCAGCATGCATGTAGTGTGTCTTGGGCAAAAAAGGACCTGGCGGTGCCCAATCCTCTCCAGGCTGTTGGCCAAAGCCGAAATCCACGAATACAGTGTGGCTCGCCTTGGCCCCGAGCACGTGGTCGTTGAACCTGTATCAATGTGAGGTTTCTCGCCCTGGCCGGTGACTTCTGTGTAGAAGACTTTCGCCCAGTGATGCCGTGCTAACATTACCCCTGTTAGTCGCCTCTTACGACACGCCGAGAAACGTTTGGGCCTATTCTTCAATAATGGTACAGGACGCAGTCAATATAAAAATTTCAAAAATAAAAATTAGATTTTCTTTCCGTCTTCTAATTGCGATCTCCCTGCCTTTACACCACCTGTTTGAGTGAAGGATGTGTATTTGGTGTGCGTGAGGGTGCATGTGACAGATGAGCGTGTATGTTGGTATAGATCGCCGCGCTTTGAGCCTGAATGATGATTTGGGGAAAGGCGTGTATAGCATCCTGTATTATTTATTCAGTGCCTGAACCCACAAACAAACAGCAGCAAATATATTACAGACAAACAAAAAGGGCAACAAAATACAAGACATACACGTGGTGTAAAGGCAGGAAGATCGCTACAATAGGAAACTGAAAGGAAACTAGTTTTGTATTTTTAAAATTAAATTGGCTGCATCTAATATTATTTTGAAGGGAGAGCAAAACAAACCATGACTCCTGCATACCAACCCAGGAATATTAAGTGAAGAATGGCTAAAAACAATAAACAGGCACACATATACACCCACTGTAACTGCCGCACCCATATCTTACAAAACCCAACTTATGTGACTCATCTCGTCAGACTTTTTAACAAAGAAACGAAACGGCCTATGGGACTTACTTGGTTTGGCGAATTTTGAAAACAAGGATTTACTTAATAATAAACTGACAAAACCAAGCGGATTTGACTTACTTGGTTTTGTGAATTTTTTTAACAAGGATTTAAGTCAATAATAAACTGACAAAACCAAGCGGGTGACTTGCTTGGTTTTGTCATGTTCTCAACAAAGACCTATCTCAAGAATAATCTGACAAAACAAAGCAAGTCCACAAATAGTCTTAAAACATCAAATCTATCAAACATTTCTTTAACATTCAAGGTATGCACTCTTAAATCGAGGAATTGCATTATAATATGCCCTTAAACTTCCAGAAACGATCGCGTAATATAGCGCAACACAAAACGTCGATTTTCTCGGAAGTAGGTTTTGTGGACTTGCTCGGTTTTGTCAGTTCACGGCAGCGTTTTCCAGGGTCTAACCCTGTTGTTGCATTTTTCGCAGAGTATCTCAGACATACACATGTGTGTGTGCTTGGCAATTGTTATTGCACTAATTGAGTTCAGAAGAGCGAGGTATCCGCTGGTGTTCAGCGATGCTTTATCTTGTGAGCCTTACTACATCAAATATAGAATATCTCGGACTTTAGGCTCTTTTTGTGTCAATTGTGTCACTAAATGAGATCGAGAGACTTGTAATTTAGGATGGTCTCTACTACTCGCCATTTGCGTTCTGCACGAAATAATGTGATTTGATGGAAGCACGACGCTCTCTAAGGGAATAAAAGATGGCGTTTTATTTCATTATAACGTCCGTCAATTCCATGAAATAACAGGACTATTGTCGAATCCATTGATATGTATGAAATGGAGATAACTTCCGCTCGCTCGCTCGCTCGCTTTGCTCAAAAGTATCAGTCGCTTTCAAACACGCTAGTAGTCAGAGCATAGTCTATGGTTAGTTTATGAAAATTGTTTACGCTAAATGGAATTGATACGTGCGTTACATACTTGTTGTTTTATTTCATGTATATTATATATTTTATCAGTGGAGGTGGGGCTTGCAATAGCCTGCTAACTTTAACCTAATTGGATATACCTCTGGGAGTAACTCACTTCTGCTTGGATGGCGGTAACCTTGCGCCTTGCGAGAGATCTGTGCGAAGTGTTACAAAATAGAAAGAGACAGTCCGTATATATAGAAGTCATTTGCTAGATTACGATTTCTGGTTTTAGGGCAATAATATATTGCATGTAAAAGAGAGACGAGAGAGAGAGTTATTATGGGGAAAATGCGAGTTCGTGGTATAACAGAAACACATAAAATGTGTACGCCCGTTCGAATGTTTCTGGGACAGGTTTTTTGAGTATGGATTTTTTGGGGAAGGTGATGGTGGGGGTAATTTTTTTTAGCAGTATGATACATTGAAATCCAACATCCCATGCCTTGCGCTATTAGGATATTTCTTATATAAAGCACTATCAAAAGCTCAAAGAGCTGCTTACAGCGGATGCTCTTGCCACCCAGCTGCAGCATGCGCAAGCAGACACAAACGGATTGTAACGACAGTAATAGTTACAGAGCAAATTGTTGTCATTATCTCAGTAATCTTCGAAATGAATGAATAAACAATCGTCTATCAAAACTGGTTAACAGTTTTTAGGTGGCCTGTTAGTGCAGGCGATACCACGCTGGTCTCCAATACCGAAGTTACTTGTGCCAAACGAACAGACGTGGGTTCTGTTTTGGCAGGAGGCGAAACAATTAACTGGAATTGCATTATATTGTAAAGAGCACAAGTAATAGCACGGATTTAAACAAATTTGAAACTGTAGTGTTCTATTTTAACAGTTTCTTAACATATTTAATTTTCTACTTATGTTGCGATGATGTTTATGTCAGCAAAGGGTTCAGAAAAAAATTCAACAATAAAATAATGTCTTGTACATTTCCTTCGTGGATTCATGCTTGTTTGAGCTAGAAGAGTATAATCCTTTCATAGCTGAAGGGAAGGAAATAAAAGTCTCACCCGGCAAACAAACAGTACTCTAACCGAACAAAATAACATTTCAGAATCTCGGACACAAAATTCTTGATGACCGCGTCAGGGGAGACAAGTCACATGCTTGTAGAGAATACACTGAATATTTACCCTAGCCTGACAAGTGGAAGCTTGAGCCTAGTTCACGAATGCATCTTGACCTTGTGGGATGCCAAGTGTGCGTGTGTCGAAACTTAGTTGAGATGTATAATGTCACAAAACTAGAAGCAAACACACACGCACGCACACTCCCCCCCCCCCCCCCCCCACACACACAAACTAAAATACAGTTTCTGTCCTCGTAATGACCTTCTCGAGCTGTTTAGCGAGCTGTTGAAACCATTCCTTTGTTGGAGCAGGTCGCACCTCATCTCCACACGGGCAGGAAGAATTCCTACTAATTGCAACGTGAAAGTGGTGAAATCAACCATTGCACTATAATATGGCATGTAGGTTTGTTTTGTTTTTAAACAAGCATTGCATACACGACATTTAGGTTTAAAAAAAACAATAAAACATTGCAAGATCAGTCATTTTCTGTTACTGTATGACTTACATGTGTTTGTAGACGTCAAGAAAGCGTTTGTCCGAGTCTGGCATGCAGCTTTGTCAGCAACCATGAGAGTGTACAACATCAGCCCTAAAATTATTGAAGTCATCTAAAGCCTGTACGACAAGGCTACCAGTGCAGTCCTACACAACAGCGCCCTCGGGAACTGGTTCAGAACAACAATCGGTGTGCGTTACGGATGCGCTCCAGATTCTCTGATTCTCTCCAACACTCTTCATCATCTTCCTAGAGCGCATCATGTCAGATGCTCTTGCAGATCACAACGGCACAGTCAGCATAGGGGTAGAGCAATCTCCCACCTCCGTTTTGCGGGTGACATTGATAGATTGGTGGGAGAGGAACAAGAACTTGAACAGCTGGTACAGGGGCTTGACACCACCTCCCGAGCCTATGGAATGGAAATAAGTGCAGAGAAGACCAAAATAATGACCAACAACACCAATGACATCAACATGGACATGAAAGTCCAAGGCCGATCCCTCAACACAGTGCATAGCTTCAAATATTTAGGAGCAATTGTATCAGACAATGGGTGCCACAAGAAGTCCTCTCCATGATCGCACAAACAACTGCTGCCCTGACAAGGTTAAGATAAGACAAGATAAGAATATTTATTCACCAAGTAAAAACGTTACAAGGATTTTGGTGTGTTGAAGCCCATTTAGAAAGACAGGGCCATCAGTCTACATTCCAAGGAAATGCTGCTGCGCTCCCTTGTCATCTCCATTTTCCTATACGCTTGCGAAACATGGACCCTCAAAGCAGATCTACAACGAAGAATGTAGCTGAGGTGCTACAGAAGACTTCTGGGCATTTCCTATAACCAGCACATCACCAACGATGAAGTCCGACAGACCATCACACAAGCCATTGGACAACACGATGACCTGCTCACAGTGATGAAGAAACAGAAACTCCGATGGTATGGTCATTTCACCAGAGCATCAAGCCTTGCAATGACCATCCTTCAAGGCACGGTATAAGAAGGCAGAAGAAGATGGAGACAGGAAAAGAGGAGGGAGGACAACATTCAAGAATGGACGGCTTGACACTGGGCGAAGCCATGGGGGTTGCTGAGGACAGACAAAGATGGAGTACGCTGGTTAAACGATCATCTGGGTGCCCCAACGACCTTTGAGTTACGGGGTGGACTAGGATAGGATAGGACTTACAATATCGTGGCCTCTTGTTTGTTCTTTTAGTTCATTGGTAGCATTGTAGTCTTGTATACACGATTCTTTAGACCGTGTTTTCGACTCTGATGATGGACTGGACCAAGCGAAAGATGGAAACCGAAATGCAATCGAAAATTGAACAGAAAGAATTGCAGTCCCTGTCATGTTGCCATTAGCGTAAAAAAAAAAGCTAAGACATGTTCTTTAATAAAGGTGCATGCACGTGAGCCGTTGAACATTCTGAAGAAGTTCACTTCTTGTAAAGAAGAGGCTTTGTCTTGTTCCCTCAGATGCATGTATAGGACATAATTATACATTTCGTTCATCAGATTTACGTTCATGAGTCTTTTTGCGTTTTTTTGTTTTTACCAGTGCAGTGATCATGCTTTTTGTATGGAAATGTTTATGCAGTTAATAAATTACATTCATTCATTAATTCATTCATTCAATCATGATACCAGTAAAATGTTTGTTTTTAATGTTACCAGATTCATGTAAACATGATACGCTTTCATCTTGTTTATGCACAAAACAGCTCGCACATTCTTTCGTGTTCATTCTCATCATCTCAGCGCACGAATTTCTAGGGAGCGTTTTTACACCAAACAGTGAAACTTCCCTTGGTCGGCCTGTGATGGACGTCAACCCTCTCACCCTCGGACATGAAGTTATTGGGCAAACCCGTAGCTAAACATTAGTATTTTCAGGTTTAGGGTGTTGCTTTTCCTTAGTGAAAAGGGATATTTGCCGCAAGGGAGGTATTATCTTGTGAAAAGAAGCACTGCAGCGTAGTTCAAGATATAATAAATATGCTCTGCAAGACTTTAATTCAGAAAATTTGATTTTTTTTTAAATTTCCCAAAGTTCCAAGATTTGTGGAATTTAAAAGTGTTATGCAGTGTTCTTTGAGATGAGAATAATTACAGCCATCGCGGTTGAACACTATAATTTCATTCTGCGCATTCTTACCATTTAATTGATACACTTTAGAATATTCCTCTAATTCTGGGCAAGGGATCCAAATGGGCGACAAGAACGAAGAAGAAGAAGAAGGAGCACCCGATACACATTGGTCAAACGCTACCAGAAGCATGCGTTATTAGTCGCCTCAACAGGCGATAAAGCATGCTCCCATGCTTCAGAGCACTGCTTTCAATACGCTTCAAGCTCTATCTATAGTCACGGAAAAAGCGCAATTTCACTGCAGTGAACTCATGAAAATAGAAAAATGTAAGTTTCGTCTCCTCCAAGGGACGAATTAGGTCAAACTGTATTAGTTTCTAGGTCAACTGTCTTTTACGAACCGTTTGACAATGTTTTTGAACCGTTTGTTGACGCCGGATAGTGTCCTCACTTGGTTTCATGCAATTTAAGAATTCAACAAGGCAATTGTGTTTTTGAGACGGAAAGAGCGGAATGTTGTATAGCAACATTCTGTATATATTTACAGTGAAATTGCGCTTTTTCCGTCACTATAGCGCTTGAAGCGTGTAGGAAGCAGTGCTATGAAGCATGAGAGCATGCTTTATCGCCTGTTGAGGTGACTAGTAAAACATGCTTCTGGCAGCCTTCGACCAATGTGTACCGGGTGGAAGAAGAATATATTGTTCTTTTTTTTAGATCGTTTACCCATCGAAGTATCACCATAGATACTCTGCTTTGAAAATGCGACGTTTTGGAGCGACGTGTGGGATTACCGTTTCCTGGCTTAAAGGAAGTCTTTACGTCTCTTTCCAACCGAGAAATCGTTTTTTTTTTAAAAGCCATTCCCACCTCGAGAGACTGACCCGAAAGCGCCAAATGGAAACCGATAGACCGCTAAAGGCTTTCGGGCTAGCTAGCATTTGGCTTTATTGATGAAGGCCATTTCAGAATAAGATAAGATAAGATAAGATAAGACAACTTTATTATCTTTTACAAGAAATTACATTGTGGTGTACAATTACAATCAACAAGGAATACACATCACAATAATAATAACAACGATCATAATGACAATGAGGATAAAAATGCACAGTCACATATGAATAGAATTACACTTATGCATGCTAACATTAAAAAAAAAAAAAAAAAATGTGAGATGAGATTATTTTGGGCAAACAAAACACACACACACACACACACACACACACACACACACCCACACACACACACACACACACACACATGTCATTTATTAAGTAATGAGACAGCCTTTGGAATAAAACTGTAAAGTAAACAGCCTGCTGCTTTGGTTTGAGATTGTGCTCGTGCATCTTGCGCGAATGTGAACTTCGCCACGCTCCAATGTTTGGTACATGGCCGTAACATGTATGCACAGACAAATGACTGAGAGAGAGAGAGAGAGAAAGAGAGAGAGAGAGAGAGAGAGAGAGAGAGAGAGAGAGAGAGAGAGAGGGAGAGAGGTAGAGAGAGAGAGAGAGAGAGAGAGAGAGAGATTTTCCGTGCAGTACGGACTTTTTGCAACTCCACCTCCACGAAAATATTTTTCGTGGTGATTCCCTGGTTTATTTTTTAGAACTATTGCATCTGTGCTTGCGCGATGTTAGTTCCTGTTAACTTTTTCGGTCGAACTTGTAAAAGATCTTGTAAAAGATAATAAAGTTGTCTTATCTTATCTTATCTTATCTTATCTTATCTTATCTTATCTTATCTTATCTTATCTTATCTTAACTCAAAATTTTCTTTCGCCAGAGTCCATGATTTGACGAAAGAACATTGCAAGCTTCCGGTGAGTGTTTTTCGTCACCATGTGAAGCTGTGAATATGTCCGGTACATGCACAATTCAGTCATAAGTCCTCAGGGGTATATTTCGTTGTCGTATTTATGCGTTCAAGTGAAACGTTTGTTTCCTACACGATTCAGTTCTGAACTATGACCGTGATAATCAGCTGACTGTAGAAACTGGGGATAGCACAGGTTGTAGAGCTGCGAGATCATGTTACAAAATTTGCGGGTTCGATTCCCGGTGTCCCGGATAAAAACATTGGATGTGAGCACTTGCCCATGGTATGTGAGCACTGGCCATCTTACTATTGTTAATAATAATAATAATAATAATAATAATAATAATAATAATAATAATAATAATAATAATAATAATAATTAATAATAATAATAATAATAATAATAATAATAATAATAATAATAATAATAATAATAATAATAATAATAATAAACATTTGTACAGCGCCCTTCCTCACTAGAGCTCATAATTAATATTAAATATTTAAAATACAAAATAAAACATGTTGGCAAAGTCTGATGGTTGTTTCAGTAAATAGTTTTCCATTTCTCCCTATCCCCGGTCCCCTAGGATTGTGCTCAGTCGCCTGAGCGTCAGACAGTGCGCCCTAGACAGCAAGTGGGCGCCTCGGAGAGCTTGAGTTAGACCCTGTATCGGCCAGCGCCTTGAGCAGCTCGAGCTACATAAGTATGATAAAATAAAGAAATAAATTGTAGCTCAAAGGACTAGGTGCAAAACGCCGAAAATAGACATTTTTCCTCGCCTGCTATGTGGCGTCATGTGACAGGATATCCCGTAGGTCTTCCCGTACAGCGAGCGAAGAAGAAAAATATGTTCGCTAATCGCAAAAAAGTTCCTGCTTTCTTCTTCTTTCTTTCTTTCGTTCTTTCTGATCGCTTTTGCTTCTATTATTTATTTATTACAGTTCCAAGCTGGATCACACCTGAACTTTGGACCTGTGTGACGAACGAAGAAAGTTGAAAAAGAAAAAGAACACCTCACAGGGAGCTGATGCCTACCGGAAAATCAACAGTGACATCCGAAAAGGTATGCGCACAGCAAAGGACAACTGGATGGAAGATCGATGCCAGGAAATAGAGAAAAGTCTGATCAAGAACAACAACAAGAAGGCCTACCAGCCTGTGAAACGGCTGACAAATGTTAAGCAGCCCAAGGTTTCCACGATCCAAAGCAAGCCTGGCATATGCCTTACAGAAGAACAAGAAGTCTTGGATAGATGGACAGAGTACTGCTGTGACCTTTACAACCATACACCAAACGGCGGCCCATCAGTTCAAGCATATGCCCAGGACAGAGAAGATAAAGAAATCCTTCCAATTCTCCGATAAAAAATTTAGGCAGCAGTGCAATCGCTAAAGAAGGGGAAATCAGCGGGAGTGGACAACATACCCGCAAAAGTGCTTCAAGCATGAGGAGAAATATTGACGCCCTGACCACTATCTGTAACAAGATCGGGCGGATTGGGGAGTGGCCCACACCATTGACACAGTCGCTTGTCATCACTCTTCCCAAAAATGGTAGCCTTCAAGAGTGTGAAAATTACCGAACCATCAGCCATCCCAGCAAAGTCCTCCTAAAAATAATACTCAACAGGTTGAAATCCCAAGTTGAACAAATCATAGCTGAAGAACAAGCAGGATTCTGGGCAGGGCGAAGTACCACTGAGCAGATTTTAAACCTCAGAATAATCTGCAAGAAATACATACAGCATCAACAACATCTATGTCATGTGTTTGTAGACTTCAAGAAAGCGTTTGATCGAGTCTGGGAGGCAGCTCTGTGGGCAACCATGAGAGTATACAACATCAGGCCTAACATTATTGAAGTCATCAACAGCCTCTATGACAAGATTACCAGTGCAGTCCTCCAAAACAGCGCCATCCGGAACTGGTTTAGAACAACAATCGGCGTGCATCAAGGATGCCTAGTTTCTCCAACATTCTTCAACCTATTCCTGGAGCGCATCATGTCAAATGCCCTTGCAGATCACGAAGGCATAGTCAGCATAGGGTGTAGAGTAATCTCCAACCTCCGTTTTGCGGATGCTATTGGTGAATTGACTGGAGAGGAACAAGAACTTAAACAGCTGGTACAAAGGCTCGAAACCACCTCCAGAGTCGTTGGAATGAAAATAAGTGCACATAAGACCAATGGCATCAACAGGGACATCGCAATCCAAGTCCAATCCCGCAACACAGTGCATAGCTTCAAATATTTAGGAGCCATTGTATCAGACAGTGTGTCCCGACAGGAAGTCATATCCAGGATCGCCCAAACAGCTGCGGCCCTGAAAAGGTTGGAAAGACAGGACCATCAGTTTACGTTCCAAGTTAGGCTGCTGCGCTCTCTTGTCATCTCTATCTTCCTAAACGCTTGCGAAACAAAGACCATTCTGCAAGGCACGGTGGAAGGATGCAGAAAAAGAGTGGGACTGAAAGAGAGGTGGGTGGACAACATTCAAAAATGGACTGGCTTGACACTGAGCGAAGCCATGAGGATTTGCTGAGGACAGAGAAAGATGGTGTACGCTAGTTAAACGATTATCTGTTTGCCCACCCCCGTTGGGGTGCCGGGGGTTTCAGTATAAATAGTATCCCCACTTTCTGGAAATTTAGTGCTTTAAATTCCCACTGTCGCTGTCTTTCTCATTTGCTCTTTCTCATTCCTGCTCTGTTCTATCAATCTGCTATACTATCGTCTTCTTCGCTAGCCCAGTCTCCTACCTTTTTTCTTGAAAACTCTTCCGGGATAAGACTCCTTATTTGTGTATGAGGTCTGTTGGATCAGCTTGGGAATATTGGACGCTTTCTGCCAGGTGGTCACTAGGGCTTCCTATGATGTTATTATTTAGCAATGTAGGCATTTTATATGTATGTGTTTTGTTGATAATTTATAATGATGTTTGTATTCTATATTGTTTTTGTAAACGGGGGTTCGATAAGTTGGGGTGAAGCCTCAGCCGTCCCCTGCGTGGGATGTCTTTATTGTAAAGTGACTGGCTGGTGGAGACCTTTCGGTTTTACCACTAGGGTTGTTTCAGCAGATCTTTTATGCGGATTGGGGGTTGTCCGGTCCTGATTTGGCTCGGACGAGTCCGCTGGACCTAAAGCAATAATAATGTAATGTAATGTAATGTAATCTGTTTGCCCCAACGACCTTTGAGTTACGGTATAGGATAGGATAGGATAGGACCAAACGGACTGCCTTATTTTATTGTTACTTGTCATCAACTCGATTTTGTGTTGTGTGATTTCCACTGGCTCCATGCTTGTACTTTTTGGATTGTTAAGCGCCTTTACTGAGTTCCTCACTAATTCATTGCCTCTTGCTAGTTCTTTATAACTGACCTAGATACCTAGATGAGTAGGACGCTTGGGTAGATCACGAGGTAACGTCTGTGGGCTGATAATCCGATGGTATGATAAGTATATCCCAGTAAGGATGGTGGTTTTGCAATTAATTATCATATTGGAATATCATGTGCTGCGGACGGGTAGAGTGCATTAATATGTCATGCGCCGATGGTAACTACATTATGAGTTTGCATTAGACACATGCTTTTTTGTTTGTTTACTTGCTTGTGTGTGTGTGGGGGGGGGTGTATGTGCGTGTGTGTGTGTTTGTGCGTGTATGTGTGTGATTGTGTTTGTCTTTTTCCAGGGCAACTTGCACATTTATGCCCAGGAAAACTAAAATATGTTTTGCCAGAATGAACGTATTTGCTATGGACTCCATTCTACATTATGGATGTTTTATCGAATCTCCAAACTTCTTTACTTGATGATGATGATGATGATGCATCGGGATTATTTTTTTTATAATCGTAGTAGACAATATTCTCATTCCTTCACAGTTTTAAGCATCCCTTATGCATTTCGTCTGTCTTCATGAATACCACTATCTTTTTGTGGAAATGTCAGGAAATTGATACTGGCAGCATACAGT
Organism: Oncomelania hupensis; assembly: GCA_036898135.1. Classification (NCBI taxonomy): domain Eukaryota; kingdom Metazoa; phylum Mollusca; class Gastropoda; order Littorinimorpha; family Pomatiopsidae; genus Oncomelania; species Oncomelania hupensis. Next base: position 88,435,282 of record CM072512.1, read on the forward strand.
TGCATTGCTCCTTGCATTCTAGTAGTCTAGCGATGCTCATGTCAGTACCAGCAAAGACCGATGATGACCGAGAATGACTATATGTATTGCGAAAACAAGACGGAACTAGTGCATTAACCTATATTGCCGTAGTATTTGGAGTTGCTACCCTGGTAGCATCATTCTTCTTTTGTACCTTTGCAGTACCAACGCTCCTGTTAGTTTGTGAGTCTAGTAGCATATGTTACCTTAACTTCTTATGTGTGCGTGTGGATACTTTGGTAGCAGCAATACTTCAGAGTGTGTTGTCTCTTTACTGTACTTTAAGCTTTTATAAAATAGTATTTTGGGTGCTATCTTGTAGCAATACTTATTTGTAGTTTTTGTTTTTCAAAACTGTGGCACGTCCCTTGGTATTTTGGGATGCTAGTTTGGTAGAAATACTAGAGATCTGTGTAATACGTTCTGTGGGAATAGGTCAGCAGTTTCGTCATCTCATAACTGCAGTCTGTGCACCCTTAATACTTTGATAGCAATACTTCTGGGTGCTGGGTCTCAAGACTGCACAAAACCTGTCTTCGCTAGTGTCTTGGGATATTATTACCTTGCTAGAAATATTCCTACAAAGTGTGTATGTACCACGACTAAAGGGAGGATGTGCTCCTTGCAATGTGTTGTTGTTGTACACATTCTTCATGTTGCTGTTTCACGTTTTCAGGATCATCTTCACCCCACATTTAAAAACGAAAGTGTTGTGAGTGGTGGTTGTCATTTTCGCAGGATAAGGAGCAGCTGTGACTTTCTGATCCTAGATGCAATTCTTTTTTTTCTTTTTTTCTGGTCTGTTTAATCCAGTAGGACATGTAATTGGAAACAAAGCGGTTGAGCGCAGTGACATACGATCGATTTTTAATTAGAAAGATTTATACTGTACGAGTTCATTTTTAGTAGTGTGTTATTGCTGAAATAGTTTTACAAGATTCTTCCTTTCAAGACTGGTTTGTTAGTACTTAATTAGTTTTACAAGATTCTGCTTTAACTTTTATATTTTTATTGAATGTTTTAAAATATTTTTTTTGGTTTTGAGATCGATTAAAACGCAATGTTTTGACACATGTTACGTTATCAAAGGGTGACAGAGAGTAAGTAGGTCCTGTAAAAATTAATTACAGAATGGAAATTGTATGAAGTTCAAGATGTTCTGTTATAATTATTATAGTAATTGATAGCATTAGAGTATGACGCTTACCGACAGAGGTGCATGCATGCTATGATGTACTTTTAGCCTTTGTTATTGTGGTATTTTGTTTTTTGTATAAATCACAAGTTTTTATCGACTTCTTTGCTGCAATGTTTTCCTGATCTCATGACATCTACATATCATCTAACGACGTTTTGCAAAGTGATTCTATTCTTTATAATTATATGATCCCGAGTTCGTCGCGAATAGGATAAAATATCATCAAGCGGAAAATGTCTATTTGCTAATGATCAGTTTGTAAGCGAAACATTATGGCACATACACCATCATGATGAGACATCATCGCATCATCTGATTGCCACAAGAAATCCAATTGGTATAGTCTGGGCTCTCACACGTACAATAACGGGTAATGGATAAGCCACTTTTATACCTTGCCTACTTGAGCTTTGCACACATTGTGAATATACCTGAAGCTTACTAGAAGATTTCTGATTACCTTCGTTTGGCGGTCTTCGAACTTGTTACCCTTCACACCCGTGCAGGCATTGCCCGCAACGTTAGTGCAATACTTTCTTCCTCGCTTATTATACGCTGTTTGGCCTGCGCTTCGCAGATATCCTATAGAATACGATTTTGGGTTGTAAGATAATAAGAGGCATTACCTTCACAAGAAACCAGGGTGTTGATCGTTCGTTGTCTGTGCCGTACAGATTGTCTAGGTTGTCGATGAAGATTTTCGTAGTGTAGTGCAACTTATTGTCTCAAAAAAGAAACACGATAAACAGTCAGTCTGACACGAAACCCAGCAGCTGCATGAAGCCACTTTCCTATATTCATTTCATAGCATTTTTATTTGTTTGTTTGATTAGGTAATTATATGTCAAGAATCAATATTACACTGGAATTTTAACTAAAAAGAAGAGTAACTCATCATTTGGTATTCTTCTTTGTCTTCTGATTAGCTGATTGAATTTATGAAATTACTATGTTCTAAAATATAAGTTTATCAGAATTCGGAACCCTTTTGGATTATTCATTGACTTTAGCTTTAAAGAAACGGGTAATTTATTTGCCTTATTAATTAAGAAATGAGGACTTAATAACAGCAAGCACGGGGATTTATAGAACAGCCTCGAGAGCCAGAAAAGAGATCATGCACAACACACGATGTAACTGCAGCAGTCGATGATGCACTGTTGTAATTTAAGAGTGCTGGTTTTCGCGATTTACAAGTCTCGAATGGAAACATGATCTAACTAGAAATAATTACTATCGCAGTATGAGTGAGACAAATGGACGATACAAATGGACGATAGTAATAATGCTGTTTTCAAAACATTCCGGGCAAAGTCAGAAACATTATACAACTTTTTAAAAATACTATTACTGCAACTTCACACACACAAAAGCGATTGTGAGGTCCCTTTCTCTCCTCCAAACTTTTAAATTAGGTAATATGATCACAGAAGATTGTATCCAACCACATTATTGAGGTGAAAGCTCTCCGATGGGCGTTTAGGCAGCTTATAAAGTAATATATATATACACACATACACTCACACACACATATGAATATTATATGGAAATAATCATATTTTTAGCGTGCATTAGACTTTTTTTCCTTCACAATTTTGATCTTTGCTCCAGACTCACTTTAATGATAGCGATGATGCATTGTTTTCTTGGCAACTCGAGTCTAATACAGAAAAAACCTCACAGGGTGTAACTAAAACTCATACTTTTGCAAATAAGACAACGCACTGATCGTAGGCTTTGAACGTGTGGTATAGTTTTTCAAGACACCACAGGTCCCTACAGATATTGTTTTTTTAAATGAGCTAAGGTGAAAAGTCCAAAGGGCCATCCATGATCGTGTGAGGATTGATTGCATATGAAACAGAACAATCAGTTTGAATATGATTTGTGCAACAGGTGTTCTGGGTGGGTATTACAAGCAGATGACGTAGACATCAAATTCCAAGTCTTATGAAAAGACCGCCATTGCGTTTAGGAAGTCATTGTCTTTAAGCTATTTTTGCAGCGTGCACTTACTAATATAGACCTTTAGTACACACAACGTGTATTTTAGCGATTGCAGTGACTCAATAATTTTCAAGAATTATAGTTTTAATCCTATCAACTAAATCAGATGTTTGATTTATTACAGAAAAAGGGTATTTTGTTGAGGAAGAAATTTATTTGTGTACGTTTTTGTTTACCATCATGTTTTCTTTTCTTTTTATAATCGTCTGATAGATAGTATTCAGGTTTTTTTTTAACTTCACAAATGTCAAGGAAAATTATACGGAGGTTACTGACATGCGTGTCACCTGTTTTAAAAAAATCGGTTGCATTTTGTCAGGAAGATTTCAGACCTGTCATTAGTTACAAACGTGTTCGAGGTTTGTTTTCACCAAAATGAAGACATTGGTGAGATGGTTTAATTGAGAGTGTTTAACACTGAAAATATCCCTAATTGTGTAGTCTTCAGCAGTGCCTTAAGGCGGAGACTGTGGTGCGGACTCTTGTTTTCCATTCAGAACAAACTAGACATGCGCTTATATGTGAATCTCATCAGTCGCTTCTAACTGCTTGTTAAGATTTTTGCGGAAAAAGCAGTCAAAACCTGTTGTTTGTTTTACGCTTGTTTTGTTGCTTCGGGCATTGGCTGAGGATGGTTGTTGTAACTGTTTAGGCTGATTAGTATCGGAATAATTATGTGAGACATTGTGTCGTTGTTTTTGTTTTGTTTAGTATGTTTTTTGTGTGTGTTTGTTTGGTAAAACACAACCAACTTCGTCGTTCAGTTCTTAAATTTTTTACCTTTTAATCGTGTTTTCTTTATTTAAAAAATGCAATTAAAATAAAAAGATTGGTTATCTTCAGGTATTCTTCTTGAAGATATTTACATTATATTTGTTTTTTTAAAATCCTTCTTGCAGATTTTCGTGTGGACCTATGTGAGTTGTTAAAACAGTTTGTTTTCTTTCACAAGCTTTTCTGTTGTAGAGGATATATATATATACATAGTAAGGACCTCTTTGTTTTCACCAGGCCAACTTTGTTAAGGAAATACCCATCTCTGAAGAGAACCAGATATACACAGTGGAATATATTCCTTATCCTTAGTTTTCTGTAGTAGCTCATTGGAAGACATTCAATTTAACAATTATGGTTTGTGTGGGGGTAGATGAACAAGCAATAGAGGGGCGCTTGTGGTATTTTTTACTGGACGTTTCCTCTAGTGCACATCATATCAGGAAACATTCTCTCTAGTATTTGATTTTTATATTCATGGCGGAAACAAAGCTTCACGGAACTCATCTGATCCACCGGCCAGGGTAAGAAGTGATTTAATTTCTTGAATTGTGCTCGATACACTTCTTAATGTAACAAAAAATGGTATAAAGGCATATACAGATTTCTAGAAAGATATAGAGCATTTGAAGCTGTATATTTGGTCATCTTTATAAGATTTCTTCACCACCACCATCATCATCATCGTCATCATCATCATCATCATCATCATCATCATCATCATCATCATCATCATCATCATTATCATCATCATCATCATCGTCGTCGTCGTCGTCTTCGTTGTTGTCGTCGTAATATTACAGAATATAGTGCATTTGTAATTGCATGTCATATTATACAAATATTCCCATCCGTTCAGACACTGTAATTATAGTTATGTTCTTCCAATTTTTACCGATCGCACACATACACACAAGCACATAATTTACCCACCACATACAAACAAAAACAAACAAAAAAAAACAAACAAACAAACCAACTTAACACAGCACTACACGAGTACGTAATAACATGAATACGACACAACACACAAAAAACCTGCATCATCTCTCTCTCTCCCCCTCCCCTCCTTCCCACCCACACACACGACATGCACACCCTCTTTCCACCCACCTACACCTACCCTCACCCTCACCACCACCACCACCACCACCACACTTTCACGCCGACCCTTCTCCATCATTTTGTTCACAAATCAATCAAGCAGGAGGAGGTCCTTGAGCTCCGCGAAGGTCAGCCAATCAAAGAGGGAAATGGAAAAAAGAGAATAGGGGATGAAGAGGGGTGGGGGGATGGGGGTGGGGGACGGTTTTCAATCATGAGCGTCATCCAGGCGTAAAAACGATACAGTAGTCGATGGGGAGGTCCTGAGCCTGGACAGACAGGGAAAGCATTATCCCTAGTTATTTTGTTTTCAACAGAGGGATTCCATGCAAGGGAAATCAGACTCGAAATTCATTGATGACAAGCTATAGCGGGCAACGAACGATCATCTGGCAGCATAACGAGTTATGAAGTATCAGAGTTACTGAGATCAAGGTTGAAAGATTGTGTTTGGTTTCGTTTGTTTCTTTATCCTATCCTTATTCTAAGGTTTGCGTTTTACTTTAAGCATTATGGTTTTGAGGTTTGTGGGAAGAGGGGAGGTTAGAGCGGAAGGGGGGGGGGAGAGGTATAATAGATAAATATAGTGCTGTCAGCTTGTTCATTGGTTTTTATGTGTACTTATTGTGTTGCAGCATTGACCAACTGCATCCTTGTAGATTTGAGATTGTAGATTAAAACAAAATCCTGTACTACACTGGCACCACTAGAAATGATGTTCTAGTTTATTTAGTGTTTCATTATTGTGTCTATCGTCTTATATTATTTGTTTGTGCGCACAAATGGTGCGCGGATGATTGTGTATGTTGGTGTGCGTGTGTGTGTATGTGTATGTACGTGCGAGTGAGGTGTGTGTGTATACCTGTGTATGTATACGTGTGTGATTGTGTGTGTGTGTGTGAATTTGTGTGAATTTGTGTTTCTCAAAATGATGCAATTCTTTGCGCGCGGATGATTGTGGTGCCTGTTCGACTCTAATTTAGTTTTTGTATTGAATTATTGAAAATAGACCATAACTAGAACCAAAACATATAAGCTACCATAATATTTAATATTTTAAAGGTATACGTTCATTTCTTCAGTATATGTTCAGGCGTTTTATTCACCTTCCCATTGCGTATTGATTAGACGCACTGTTGAGTGATTGATTTTGCTCTATAGAAAGCAGCACTCTAACTTCGGTCTTTTCATTTTTTCCAGAATTTCTGTTTGGTAAAAAAAAAGGATGGAGAAGCCATTTCTAGACCTAGGTTCGTGTAATTTGATGTACACATCTATTGGAGAACGCGAACACGTTTAGAAGTTTTCCTCTATTTTCCTATCCAGAACGTGACCCAATTCCTTCACTTTCTGTGGAGGTTCTTTTACTTCTTTATTTGCGTATCTCTCCCATTCCTTTCACGTGGTTGCCTTAGTTTGACAACAATTACAGAAAATGAATTAGAATCGACAAATGAGTTTGATGCCTTCTTCTTCTTCTTCTTCTTTTTTTCTTCTTCTTCTTCTTTTTCTTCTTCTTCCTCTAGCTCCTTCATCTCCCTCTCGCCCCTTTCTTTCTTCTTCATTTTCCTCCCCCTCCTCCTCTTCCCTTCACCCTTCATTTTCTTACGTCTCATCTTCCTCTCTCTTCCCTCCGTCTCCTCCTTGCCCTCCTCCTTCTCCTCCTTCTTCCTCTTCTTCTTCTTTCCTTCTTTCTTTTCTTTCTTTCTCCTCCTTCCCTTTCACGTCCTCCTCTGCATTTTTCTTCTTCTGCTCCTCGATCATCTCCTTCTCCCCATTCTATGCTTTCCATTACAATTTTTCTTACGTAACGTGGGGTTTTGTTTGTTTTGTTTTATGTTTTGGGTGGTTGTTTTTGCTTGTTGTTTGTTTTGTTGCAAATTTAAGGAACGCCTGTATCTTTCTTTGATAAGTCCTGGCAATGTTGGTCAGCTTCGTTAAGACTGGTACTGATAGGGATGGAAGGAAAATACTACGTAAGAATAACATCTATAGAGGTTGCTGATTGATAGCAACGATCTTTTAATCAATGATTGATATTATTCTTTAATCGATTGCATTTGTTAAAGGTTTTGATCCCCTCTTACGTCATGCTGATGGTTTGCATATCTGTTTACACAGTCTGCCCTACTTAGATTTTTTTTTTATTTACCTTATTGTCCCTTTTTCCATAGGGAAATTCTGGGCCGCCTCCCCTGGGAAAAGGGTAGTCGCAGCCTGTGGCGCGCCCAAACCCAACCTACCTAACATTAGTTGTGATTTTGAAATTTTGCTGGGGGAGCAAAACCGGAGTACCCGGAGAAAACCCCCGAGGCGTTGCCCGAGTCGAAAGGAAATAATATTCGGAGAAACATAACGCCCAGATGCTGGATCGAACCCACACATGTCAGGCGCCATTGGTTTCTGGCCTGTGGACAAGGCAAGTTAGTCCCGCCTTAGCCCACTTGGCCACAACGCTCGCTAAATAGATTATGGCGAATTAGAAAAAAAATATGATTTCAGTTTTGTTTTTGTTTATATACCTTCCTGCACTATGACATGAATAAGAATCTTGTAGCTGATGGTTCCTGAATATATCTCTCTCTGTTTCTGTCTCTCTATGTCTGTCTGTCTGTCTCTCTCTTCATATTTTTCACTGTCTCTCCCCCCCCCCCTCTCTCTCCCTCTCTCTCTCTCTCTCTCTCTCTCTCTCTCTCTCTCTCTCTCTCTCTCTCTCTTTCTTTCTGTCCACCTGATTGAACCAGGATCCACAATCTGTTGAGATTCAAGCTCAGCCTGCCGGCAAGAGTTAGGATAAAGGTCAGGGTATAGCCCTACCGATGCTTGAGATTGAAGCTCAGCCTGCCAGCTTGAAGCTCTGACCATTTCTCTCTCTCTCTCTCTCTCTCTCTCTCTCTCTCTCTCTCTCTCTCTCTCTCTCTCTCTCTCTCTCTCTCTCTCTCTCTCTTGCTTAATATGCATCTTTTAGATATGTCGAGCTTTAAACCATCCAAGGACTAGCCCGCAGAACATTTAGAGCGTTGGAGTCTATATAATACTGGGTATTGGTATAAGTCCCCTGACACAGGGCGTATGGGAGGATGCTGAGTGCATTGTTTGTTTGTTTGTTAGGTAGATTAAAGTCCCCGGACACCTAGGCATATAGGGGACGTAAAAATTACAGATAAAAAATGGTTTAAGATAAGTTAAAGAAAATCTGCTGACTGGCCTTTCAGGACCGTTAAAAGTCAGGTTAAGAACAACTGGGGGGATAATACAATTCGTTCATACAAAATCAAAAGGAGCAATGAGATGAGAACTTAGGAATAGAAATTAATATTAAATGGACACAATGGTCCGTAAAATGTACAATAATAATATGTTCAAGATTTTAAGACATTTAATTTGGGGTATAGGGTAAATAAAAAAAACAACAACAACAACACTAACACCCCACTTTAAAATTATATGTTTAAGATAAGTTATGGCGAAATAAACGTTAAAAGTATTTGATGTAAATCCGCAACCGTCCAGGGGATTAAGAGATAATGTTTAGAAAATCCGGTGTTTAAAAGGTTAAGGTGAATCAAGCTTTATAGGCATCCTGAATGCCGAAGTTAGTTCAATCAGTTATCCTACTGGACCTAGTTTTACCACATCAATGTTTCACCGTTCACAGGCTGTAGCAGACGCTCCTCATTTTACTCTCTTTATCAGGCTATATAAGGCTGAAAAGGATGGTATAGTCCCCCCAAAAGTCTCCTCTCTGAAAATCCTCAACGGGAAGAGAGGGGACTATAAACTGATTTAAAAAAAAAAAGTATAGTCCCCTATACGCTCTATGTGTCCGGGGACGTTAATTTATCCAATCAATCATTCAGGCGGAGAAAGAATTATAGTTTGGCATCACCCTCTGATGAGTCTACAATCCATACAAAACTATTTCATGCCTAAAATACTTTGTATCTGTCTTTGAAACTCAGCAGTGCCTATATACAGAAACAGGCAGGGAGATGTTGATCTTGTAACGGGCAATGAGTATAAAAGCAAGAAAAAGAAAACGAAACCAAAACCAAAGCAGTGATTCATCTGCATTACGCACACATGACGCTACCAGTACTGTACTGCATCAGCTGCGGTGTTGCTCTCTGACTGATGCTTTCCAATGTTACCACCCAACAATGAAAGAACTGACTTGTTCTTATATGGCGCACTTACTACGTCACAGAGCTGCTCAAGGCGCTAATCAAAATCAGTTTTTAAACTATCTCAATGCAATACCAGTTACACAATCTAATGCCCCAAAGGCAGGAATGTTTCGTTAGAAAGGATGGGACGAGAAAATGGGCGATTTTGTGGGTTTTGTTTTTTGTTTTTGTTTTTTCAAATAGGACCCGCTTTGATCACGCCCCTTCGATAGATCCGTTTTAACAATCACAATGAGTGTTGCCTCACGGACAAAAAGCTTACAACAGAAAATAACTCTACGGAAAGTTTTTTTTTTTAAATGAATAAAATCTGTAGTTTTTTTCTCCATTTTGTGCAACAGCCGTTGACTAGCCAGCCATCATTCCTGTCACGTCCTCAAAGTTCCGGGTGTCTTACTTTAGCCGGGCCCCTTTGCGCATGCGCCAGGTCAAGCCGGGCCGGCCTTTTCACGATGTTCTTAGGCGTCATAACCCAAACCCTAACCCTAACACCTAACCCTAACCCCAACTCTAACCTTAACCCTAACTCTAATCCTTACTAAGACTACGATAGCCTGTGCGCATGCGTCGAATTTTGTAATGCGTCGACCAATCAGAATGCTCCCAGTCGCTCCCAGCCAAACTAAGATACTAGGAACTTTGACGATGTCACACTGGAGCTAAAAACAGCAGCTATCAAAACCCGTAAGAGAGTAAGAGACAGAAACCTAAAAACAATTGCTCGTGGATTTTTCGCTTTATGTTGATAAAAGAAAAAAAAATAAAATATACACCAAAGACGCACACTTCAAGCCACGTGGTTGATCGAGAAATAGGGTCAAAGGTCACATGGCTGTACCGTTTAAAAACGGAAAATAACTCCCTGTTAGAACCGAAATGGAAACTTTAAACTTCAGCGGTTGGTTTGAGCAATGAACATCCACTTTAGCATTGTTTAATGTAATACCAATGCCAATTTTAGTATTGTTTAATGTAATACCAATGCGAATTTTATCATTGTTTAATGTAATACCAATGCCAATTTTAGGTTAAAGCTGTTTTCGCCAAAACTTTTTTTTAAGTATTCGAATCAAGGCCTCTACGTGATGTATCAATATTATTTTGAATCAATTTAGCCTTTTCAAATAATTTAGGTCTTCTTTTATTGAGTAGAAGCTAGCGCATCTTTGATTACGGCCGCATCACTCCCATTTAATTTACGCTTCTAGCCTTGCACCAGTCGTAGTGCCACGGAGTACTAAAAGAGTGCCATGACGTGCTATACAGTTTTATGCATTGACTATTCAAAATGGTACTTTCCTTTTGAATCTATATTGTTTTTTGTCAGCGATGTAGGCTATAAGCAGGATAGTATATGCCTAAGGCAACTATATATGGCATATACTAATAGGCTAATTTGTTTGAGAAGTAGTTTGTGATCAATCTTTTATTGTCGTGCTCACATGTACTACTAACACAACCTACACTGCCATAGTTGTTGTACTTCCACATGGGCGTTTCAAATTTACGCTATCACAGCCCCAATCAATATATAAAGTTACATTGATTGTCGGTGTTCTGGGTTAAACTGATTCATTCACACGGGTATTTGTAACTATCCCTAGGTAATGTACGTACGGGCTTTTTTTGTGTAAAATCTGGCTTGTCTCTCTTAAACTCAATTGCAGTGTGGGTCTCTGTCTGTCTGTCTGTCTGCCTGTCTGTCTCTGCTTCTCTCTCTCTCTGTCTCTCTCTGTCTTCCTGTTTCTCTGTCTGTCTGCCTGTCTGTCTGCCTGTCTGTCTCTCTCACTTACTCTCTGATTTACGTAATTCTGTTATTGCAAATATTAGCATCTTTTTTTGTTTAACTTAGTTTGTTTCTCTATCATTTGCATCTTGTTTCCTTTCTTTTTTTCTTTCGTTCCTTTTCCCCCTTTTGTTTCCTGTCAATCATCGTGCCGCATTGATGCTGTTGGTTTGCTTACTTATAAATATAATCAAGTTATTTATGCGTGTTCAATCAGGGTTGCTGAGAACAGGAAAAGATGGAGTACGCTGGTTAAACGATCATCTGTGGTGCCCCTACGACCTCCGAGTTACGGGATAGGATAGGATAGGATAGGATGCGTGTTCAAAGGTCCATCGTAATTATTGTCACATTTATTATTGCATGAGACGTTGTCTCTTTTGATATTTGACGCTGTTTTATTTGATTTGTGTAAATTGATTTGAAACTCCGTGGCAATTTCGAGATGGTTTCTGTCAAGTAAAATGTTATTTAAAATACATTCGCTAACTTTGCTTTTCTTTTTTCTGTTTCATGTGCGGTCTCTCCATGGATTGTTGATCTTCAATAGGTAAGTGAGAAAAAAATTAAGTTAATCTTTGTGAAACACAAAGGATTATGGATTATGTTCTTGATTATGTATTGTGTATCCACCTTGCCTGGCTGTCCCTTCTGTCTGTCTGTAGTATGTATCTTTGTCTATTTGTCTCCCTATCTTTCCTGGCGTCTTCTTTGATTTACTGCACATATTTTAGGAGTGAAAAATATGTTGTTGTTTTTATAATCTTGTTGGGCCTGTATTCCTTTGCTAAATTCGTCTTTTTGTTGAGTTCAAGTTGTCTGCGTTTACCGAGATATAGTTAAACAAAAGTTATATATTTGTTTGTTTGTTTTAAATTATCTTGCTGATTTGTAAAAAAACAAAATCTTAGCCACTGACCTGTTTTGTAGGGGTTATCATTATTGTTGTTGTTGCTGCTGATGCTGTTATGTTGCTGTTGTGTCCAATGTTGGCCCTGGATTAAAACTTGTATTGATCTGTGTTGATGTCCGGGCAGTAAAGTTTGTCTTTTGATGCCCAGCCGTCGTGAATCATTTGGTGAGCTTTACATCAAACTGCTGCTGACATTATGTGACTAGTTTGAACTGGTGTCTGCTACGAATATCTGCAATTCAGTGAAAGTAAATGCCTTTGTTTAAATGAGGACAAATGATCTTTGTATTGTGTTTCGTGTAACACTGACAATCAAAAGTCTTCCTTTCCTTCGTCCCCCGGGTGTAACTGTGTCGTTTACTTCAACGTTTCGGTATTCTAGCAAACTCTAAAAGCACAGTAAATCATCGTGTATCTTGACAGTCTTGTTTTTCCAGCTTTTCTCGCTTGTATCCGCCATCTTTTTTATCTTGACAATCGCCTTCTATTCTTTGTTTGGAACATTTCTGTAGTTAATCCAATATATAAATGAGGCCGCCTTGTTTTTTTAAACCATAATTTAGCTTGTATTTTCATCTTGTATTTGGACAATCTTATCTTTTAATATTATTTGTTCTTTAACCCAGTACATTTGTCTTGCTCATCCAACGTCTAAATGAAGCCGTCTTGAACGCGACGTACTACAATTTGTCTTGCATTTTCATCTTACCTATCAATTTCGTTTAAGAGCTTTTTGTACTTTACTTTTCTCTATCTATTCTAGCATTGTCTGGTTCATAATATACTACAATTCATCTTGTATTTTCATCTTATATCTTATGCCCTGAAAATATTTTTTTATCTTTCTATTCTTTGTTCGAGACATTTCGCTAGCCTTGTTCATGGCATTGGGGGAAATGCGGTGTGCGTGCTAGTAGAAATACTGTGCTGATTCAGCACGGAACACCCGTATTACCAGAGCGGAAATAAATGGTCTGCTTTTGGTCCCTCCCTTCAGTCCTTTTAAATCCATCTCTCTCTAGGGGGCCGTCGGGAAACTAGTGGCATATCCAGTTTGTCTTTTGTGTTCCATGATTTTTTTTTCACCCAGGATTTTGTTTTGTAAGTTTGTACCCAGTAATTGCATGTTTGGGCCTTGTGGGTCATTGGGAGAAGATGGGTTTGGCATAACTGTCCGTTTTGTTAGCTCCGGCTCCGTGAATGTTCGCAGAAGCATTAAAATCAGGAGAAATACAAATCAGAAGCGTCAAGTATTTTGCTATACTTCATTGAACCGTATGTTAGCCTACATTACATTAAATCCCTACATAATTGGTCAAATAAGGTTAGGTTGATTGGTTATTGTTTGTCAGTAAGTGTTTCCTACTCGTGTAGACTACTTACATATTTCAATGGGTAACCAATGTTAAATTTAAGTGTTATTGTTTCATGGTTATCTGTGACATTCAAGCCATTGCTGCCTACACTGAGGATGAAGGTCTTATTTATTTATTTATTTATTTATTTATTTATTTATTTATTTTATTTAAAGTCCATTCACATTTGTGATATTATGCAACCTATTGAATTAAAAACAAAATGCATTTAACAAAAAATACTATTATTGATATTTTAAAATAATAACATTAATAATGTTTTTTTAATTTCACACACACACACGCACACACATGCACACCCCCACCTGCACACACACACAACATCAAACAAAAATAGAACAGGTCTATTCTACAATATTCACTTCATACAATGAGTCATAATTTGAAGTGAAGAGGTCAGGTTATCAATATAATTGCTGTTGTTGTTGTTGTTATTATGAAGGTCTGCATTCAAATAAATTCTAGTTATTCATTTTGCTAATCTTCAAATGCCGATATTTCTTCTTCTTCTTCTTCTTCTTCTTCTTCTTCTTCTTCTTCTTCTTCTTCTTCTCCTGCTTCTTCGTCGTCTTCTTCTTCCCAATATCATTGATCGTGTCACGAAATTTCAGGGGTCCTATCAAGTATTGGTGGTGCAAAAAAGTTGAAAATTCTGTGAGTTTTAGGTCAACGTTATTTCAATCAAGTTTATTTAAAATGTGAAATTTCGAAGACCCAAGTTATCGTGTAGCAGGTCCGTATGAAGTATCATTATATATTTTAGTTATTACCAATATTAGACAATACCGAATACTTCATGTAATCAAGAACGCACTAGCAAAATCAACACGAAATGCGCAGCGGTTTTGGTGTCTGTAGCTGTAATCTGTTTCTCAGTTGCACCAACCAGATAACAGGTTCTCAAATCTGGTTGATTTCTTCAATAGCTATACACCACAAAGATTTGCTTATTTTAAACATTTTTTGATTTAGTTTTTTTGTTGTTTTTTTTTTCATGGGAATGTGAGTGTGTGTGCCGATTGCACCGAATGCGCAGTCAAGACAACCTATCAGGCGCACGATTCCGGTCGAAATAGGAAACCAGTTCGAACCTCACGTCCCAAGCTTCGAGAAGGATCAGAGATCAGACCCTGGGTCGGTAATATGAGCGGAGAGAAGACAAGAGAGAGAATGGTTTGGAGATGGAGAAATGGAAGAAGGAAGGATGAGAATAGAAAAGATGAAGAATGAGAAGGAAGAGGACGAGGGGAGAGGTGTGTGTATTATGGAATATGCTCAAGGACTTGGAGATGGTTGTGTGTGGATGGGTGTGTGGGTGGGAGTCAGAGTGTTTGCACGTGTAAGGAAGTGTGAAAGTGGACAGTGTGAATATTTAGGGAACGGAAGGTGGCTTCACACAGCGAACACAAGTTTAATATTAGAAATATTTGTATTTATTGTTTTTGTTTTTTTACATGTTGAGTTTTGTTTTTGTTCCCGTTTTATTGAAAAATTCAAGGTATATTTTTCTTCTGGCCTCACCTTTTTCTTCTTTTTCTTGGTATTTTCTTCTTCTTCTTCTTCTTCTTCTTCTTCTTCTTCTTCTTCTTCTTCTTCTTCTTCTTGCTCTTGTTCTTCTTGGTCTTGCTCTTGTTCTCGTTCTTCTTGTTCTTCTTGCTCTTGTTCTTCTTGATCTTGTTCTTCTTCTTGGTCTTCTTGGTCTTTTTCTTGGTCTTGTTCTTTTCTTCTTGTTCTTGTTCTTCTTCTTCGTCGTCGTCTCTTGATTGAAACGTGTGGCAAGCTCATTCTTTATTCTTATCCTTATTTTCTTTTCGGGACAGCATCAATCGACCGATTCTGAAATTCTTCTTCTTTGCTTTTTAGGAGCGGTTGGGTTGATTGTAGAGTTGATCCAATATTAAAATCATTTCGAAAACGTCGCTCGACCTTATAAACACATCATTTAATCTATCCATGCTAATTTGCACGAAGATGGTAATGATAATAAGATTGATGCACTGTTGGTGTGATGTTTAAAAAAAAGGTCCATTTTACCTTATAGACACATCATTGCATACATGTATATGCATAGGAATTTGCGTGATGATGATGAAGATGACGACAATGTTGAAAATACTTTAAACTAAGAAAACATAAAGAGTAAAAATTGAACGCCAGATTGGCATTTGCATTATTAACGAACGAATTTTAAAAAATAAGTAAAAAAATTATCTCTCTCTATTTTTCAATTGTCTCCTTACCCCTCCACTCCCCTCCCCTACATCTATCTCCTGTCTCTATCGCTCATTCTCTATCTCTTTGTCTGTCTCTCTGTCTGTCTGTCTCCTGGATGTCTCTCCCCCCCCCTCTCTCTCTCTCTCTCTCTCTCTCTCTCTCTCTCTCTCTCTCTCTTAACGACGAATGACTGTCTTTTGGGACTGGAAGGTCTGCTTCGGATCTTCCTCTCCTTTCTTTTTCTTTATATATATTTTTCATCTTTCCGGCTCTACCATTCCCTCCGTTTATTTCCTCCTAAAGCCCCAACTTCAACCCTCCCTGGAGCCGGTGTCACGTTTTCCTAGCGATCGATCACAACCCGTCCCCGGTGAAGAGTGTTGGACGGAGTAGAGAGGAAGATGATGGGAGCTTGACGCTTGGTCGAAGGGTTTGGGGGTAAAGGTAGGTTTTGGGGGTGCGGTGGGTGTAGGGGGAGAAGGAGGGGGTTGTGTGGTAAGTTCTGGCAAGAGGGTGGACGATAGAGAGAGAAAGGGTGAGGGAGGGGGGGGGGAGACAACGTCCAACATGAATGGATGGGAAGCTAATTCGGGGAAGTAGGATACAGGGAGGAGAGAGAGATAATTATTCAGTGTATGTTAGGGTACGGGGGAAAGGGCGATCATACAGTCTTGAGAGAAGATGTGAAGACCAAAACGTAGATAAATACATGCAAGGCCCAGGGTTTTCAGATCTGTCCACCGTTTTGGACGGTAATAATGAAGTATGATGGTTGCTGATTTAGGATGAAAGGATGAGAAAATGAAAAAGGAACAGGGAAAGAAAAGTATGGGAGATGTTGGGAGAAATCGAGGGTTGTGGGAGGCAGAGTATTTTTGTTAGATCTGTCCATAATTTTGGGTAGTAATGAATTATTATGATTTGCTGATGTGGAGAGCAAGGAACATGAAAAGGGTGAGGAGCAGGGCATTGCGAGACTGGGGATTGCTGGGTAAAAAGACATAGGGAAGCTGGGGAGTCGAACAAAAAAGGTTAGGGAAGGTAGGTATACATGGCCCTGTGTTTTTAAGTCTAGCCGCTGTTTTGGGTAATAAACGATAGTTGCTGCTAGGGAACAGAACCGACCACACCGAGCCATTCTGCATCTTTGGAAGATGAAAGAACATTCCTTCTAAAGGGAGATCTCTATGCTATTTTCGATCTAAATGTGGCAGGTGGGGCGCACCGAGCATGGTGGTTGGACTAGTATGTATTTTATGATGCCAGTCAGTAAATCAGTGAACCAATTAATCAAACAAAAAGCTGTGGGAACGCGGGTGTTTGTAGATGACAACGGCAAGAAAAGTATAACAAATAATATTTTTTGCAACATGATATGTAAACACGAGAACCGACCATCGGCTTGATATGATAGGGGTTGAGTACAAAAATAATAAAACAGGATTGATGGAATTCATTGTTTGTATATAGAGTAAGAGCTTTTCGGCTTACAGCGCTTATTAAGGCTCTGTCCACTGAGTTTAACAAGTGCAACATTTAAGTTTGCTAAAGTTAAGCTCGAAGCATAGTCGCCTAAGACGCCAGCGGGGGTGAGTGTTCGCCCATTTTCAGTCAACTATTTTTGTTCTCATTGAAGTGACGTTATTCAGATGGATTGTGGAAGTTTAGAACTATTCGAGATCCAGTGAACTGTATTAGGACAAAGGGTCCATTTCTGAGACATGTCTTCTTGGAAGTGACAGGATATATTATGAATGAAAAAGGAGGCGGCAACGAAGGGTTGTGCATTGACTGGGTGGGGGTGGGTTTTGAGCATTGAGTGGGTGGATGCGTTTGTGTATTGAGTGGGTAAGAGTAGATTGAATAGGTTCATGGGTAGAAGAGGGGAGGGGTTGATGGAGTTTTGTGTGTGGGTGGATAGAGATAGAAAGGCTTCAAAGAGGACGTGGGCTTTACCCTCTGCCTTTGGTGCTAGCCTGCCACCAGACATGTGCTTCCCAATAGCTCTCAGCCAAGAGAAACTGGGACTTAAAGAGAAGAATGGGACCTAACAGAGAACTTACTACTCCTCTGGGTGCTTGGATGTTTGGTCTCTCGGATGTGTCGGGAACATGGCTCCGCTTGAAACGGGGAAAAAGAAGAGGCGACACCGAGTGAAGAATGAGTAGCGGCCCTTCTTTGGTTTTTGTACAGAGAAGATTAGTACTCCTAAGAGAGAGAGAGAGAGAGAGAGAGAGAGAGAGAGAGAGAGAGAGAGAGAAAAAAAAAGAGAGAGAGAGAGAGAGAGGGAGAGAGAGAGAGAGAGAGAGAGAGAGAGAGAGAGAGAGAGAGAGAGAGAGAGAGAGAGAGAGAGAAAAGAGCGGTAGATTAGTACTCGAAGGAGAAGGTGATGGCATAGTACTCTTGAGAAGAGAGGAGTGGTACGTGCTCGCAGGAGCGCGTTGTGGGGTCAGTATTAGTAGGAGAATATAATAAGTATACAATCTTTCGTCCGAGTGGGAATTAGGGTTAATAGTATTTAGTAGTGGAGTTATGCTTGCGTCATCCGCGCGAGTAATGAGAAACTAGCTGCGTGGAAGATGAAGTAACCTAGTCTTAAAAAGGGACTGACTTTTAGTGTTAGAGGATTTCCGATAATAAGGTTAGGTATTTTGGTAGTAGATAGAGAACTGATTTGCGGTTTTAAAAGAAAGAAAGAACTGAATCGCGGTTATTCATGAAATCTGTTCAGTCAAATGTAGGCCACAGTCAAAAAGCTGAATCATGTTACTAAGAAAACTGGGTGTGTGGAGGAGTGCCGTTGCAAGGAAATCGAGTTTTTTGTCGATTAGTGGGCCCCACGCCGGGAGTGGTTTCCGTCTGTATACCGAAAGCATCAGATTTGCCAGTTTAAAACATTTGAAGGCTTGAGGTTGGTATTACATGAGTAGTGCTAGAGAGGCTTTCCTCTAGTAATAATTAGACTGTTATAGTAGTAGGATGGTAGCGTAGTGTGTAGTAAAGTGTATAGCGATTATGGAAGAAGTCTTAATCAGTACATAGACTGATCGGAAGGATGTCAGCAGATGCATCTCTCGTGTAACTCCGAACACCCCGAACAAGCAGGCAAGGGATTGAGCTGAGGTAATCACAATGGAAGAAGACTGCTAGCATTTGGAGCTAGTAAAATGTAGGAATCGTTTAATCAGTTCAGTAAGTCACTAAACTTGAAAATCATACGCTAAAGCTTGCAGCTGAACACATACAAATAAAACAATCCAATGCGTGGTTGGGTTGTGTCTATAAGGAAATCAAGGACAACACAATAACCCAAGTTGATGTGACTTTTACAGTTGTTGCTGTTGTTGGTGTTAGTTGTTTTCTTTTTTTGACCTCATAAATTTAAATTTGTATAATTTTCGTATATTCGATACGAAACGTCTCTGTATAATTATGCTCACTGTACGCTGAGAGAAATCAACTGAAATAATGACCCTACTGCAGGGTAAATAAACGTGTATTTCCCCAAAGGGAAGGGTAGAGGTGCGATGTGTTTTGTCAAATGTGATTTGTGTTGGGGAGGTAATATTATTCCGATTAATGGAAAGTGAACGCCAAACCCGAGGAACCTTGACCTAAAATATCAGTTGCGGGTCTGGTTTAGTTACTGCAAGTCAAGGTTAATGTTCTTTTGTTTTCATTGGTGTGTGTGTGTGGGTGGGGTGTGGGGTGTGTGTGTCTGTCTATCTCTGTTTCTCTCTTTCTCCCTCTCTCTGTTGATTTTATCTGAGTGCAGACCTTAACCTTAACGTACTTCGTTAACTGAGCATAATCACAAACTGCACACAAACACACACACAAACACACACACACATACATACATACATATATACATACATAGTACATACATACCGAACGAAATGCATTGGCTTTCATGAGTCAAGGTTAGTTGGTTTAAATGCAATAAGAGAGCAGACCCAACCATTTGAACACATTCAGAAAGTAAGCTGTAGAAACAAGGGAATGAACATTACATTTATTACATGTGAACTGATTCCGCAAAGAATGATGCTTGTAACTCTTGATTGACATTTATTATTATTATTATTATTATTATTATTATTATTATTATTATTATTATTATTATTATTATTATTATTATTATTATTATTATTATGGCTATTGACGCCTAATCTAAACAAAGCCCTAGGCGTTTACAAAGTCAAAAATGTACAACTAATCAAAAAGAAAACATACAAAACAAGAAAAGAATATAATTTTTTTCACTGATAACCACCTTCTGCAAAACACACACACAGAGACACACACACAAACACACACGCACGCACACAAAATCACTTCTATAATAAAGAAAACAAAAAATCAATTAAATTAGTCACTGCGAGAAGCTAAGCACACCAAACATACTCAAAGACAATCAAAATTAAAGACTATGATGGAAATAAATAAGTTTTGAGATGTTTTTTGAAGGTTGGCAGGGAGGGTGAATGACGAATGAAGTGGGGGGAGCTGGTTCCAGGTAACAGGGGCTTGATAAGAGAAAGACCTTTGGCCAAAAGTTTTTGTCCTGACAGTGGGGATCGTAAAGATACGAGAGTCTGCAGAAGAGGGAAGCTGACGGGATGGGGTGTAGAGATGGAGTAGGTCAGATATATATTGTGGGCCAGAAGCATCAAGGGACTTATAGCAGAGTGTGGCAGTCTTGTGAGAAATTCTCTGTTGAACAGGAAGCCAGTGGAGAGAGTATAGGAGAGGGGAGATGTTCAAATAATCTTGGTCTATATAGCATGGCTTAATAAGTTGCGCCTTAAAGGCTCTGGAGAGTTATAATCTCCTAACGTAGTCTACTTTCTCTGATAGGTTTATATGGTTTGCACAGTATTATTTACACTGGTATTCATATCGATTCGTATTATTGCTTGCGTTGTAACACGTGTCGACCGTTTTCGGATCTTTCGCCTTTTTTTTTAAAATTAGAAAATGCTTAGATCACCACTTTGAAGTATTGCCGAATCTCATGACCCAGTCAGTTTTATTGCCGAAATCGGTGAACATTTCGCTGAACTTAACTGACCTGGATAATTTCGTTCCTTTATTTGGGTCAACATTTAACTCCCAAAATGTAAATAAAAGTGTTCATGGCATCCAACCCTTTGAATATCAAGCGTTGAACAACTTTACTTCTATTTGAGACAAAAAACACATACGCACAAAAACAAATTAACATTGCATTGATTGGATTTACTTTCAAAAGAACTGTCAAACTTGGGGTCGATGGTTGTGGAGTTTAGCGGTGTTCTGTCGTTGTGGCTGGTTCGTCGATGCAGAGACTCAACTTTTTTTTTCTGAAATTTATGAAGCTGGACTGTGTTTCCCTTTTGGTTGTAGAGTGGCGCTGTGCAGTGGTATTGCCTTGGTTGTTGCTGGTGGTTCGGCGAAGCGAAGTTAACGGACGGCGGGGAGCAAGGAGCCGGGGACGGGCAATTTCAAAAGGGAAGGGAGAGGCCAGGCCACAGACACAGTCACAGCTAGGCAAGCCCTGCTGCAGGACCGGTGACTCGCGTCAGTGATGCTGTCTCTTCTATGGCAGCGCCCCGCCGATGCTGGGATTGACTGTGAAGTGAACTAGCCCCGCCGTAGTCGTCGCATGCGGCAAAAAGGATAGGTTCTATGTTTTGCAGTGCGTGCTTGAAGAGTCCATGACATACAGTGAAGTCATCTGATTTGGCGGGGTTTAGTGTTAAGAAAGTTCGTTCTCTGCTACTAATGTAGACACGGCGAAGTTGCATTTTATTGCACTGTCGACTGGGGCTGTCTTTATAGTCAAAGTCAGTTGTGCACTATGGTAAAGTCGGTTTAGTTTATGGGGGTCTACTAATAAGAAAGTTCGTTCGTTGTTAGTACTACTATTTTTAATACTGTGGAATCAGGGATTTTGTGCTGTCGAAGGGTGACTGTTCCTGAAGAGCAGTGATTGTGGTTTATATTAATTTTTACATCACTATAAAAGTTGTTCATCTGTGAAAGATATTTGACTTTTCTCTTTAGTGAACGTCTTTAACAAACCTGTTTATTTATGTCAAGAAATGTTTAATCTTTTCTTCTGTTAAACTGCTAGTGAAAATGGATTTTTCAGCGAAAATACAGATTACGCTATCGTTTTTAAGATGTCAAGATTTTCGATGAGAAAAATGTATTCATAAATGGTTCATCTATTGATTTAATGTACTGATACATTTTTCATCTGTTTTATGTCGATTGTGTTTGCACACTCTGACATTCAAACACTGCACTGTAATGTATTCAGTAATACTGGTGTAGGTAGTAACAGCAACACTAAGCGCAACTTGTGATTTTATTTCAACTAGCAAACTAGAGTTAGAAATATGTCATTATCTGCAAAGTTATATATATTTTACTGGAAAACTGCCAAGCCTTATAGTATATGTGTGAGCTGAGGTTTGCAGGGGAACTCAGCGTAAAAGCCACCTTCCTGGCTGTTTTTTAAGGACCCTAAGCGACTGTTCTTAAGGGAGCAGACAGCCTGAAAATTCGTAGGAGACGAACCAGTCTAGTGAAAACCTTCAGATTTAACACGGTTTCCTCAGACCGAAAGTGGCTGCACATCCCAGTTCAGCCGTTTCCTAGGAGAACTGAAATATATATTTTAAAACGTTAACGTTATACTTTGTATAAAATTGTGTTTCTTCTTACAATATGTTTTATTATATGAATTTATACTGTTAATTTCTGCTTCTCATTAATTTTGGAAGGGCTGAAATATACGTTTATTACGCCAATGTTTTACTTCTTGTAAAGTTTGTGAAATATAATTATTGCAGTTAGTTTGAAAAGGTGTCTTTTTATTTCAGTGTAGAAGAAGTAATTAAGCCAACCAACCAAGATGATTAATTATATTCTGTGAGGTAACTTGTTGACTATACATCTCCATATGATGCATTAATAACTGTTAATTTAAAAGCAATTAGTAGAACTTTTATGGCGCAAAGATCGTTAGAAGCTCCATTAAAATGGATCAGTACTTCAGTTGATGAATAGTGCTAGTGTGGAGCTATAATTAGTCATTACTGTGATTCACTCTTTTTATTTTTGTGTGTGCAGTTTATAGACAGTCAAAGATGTAAAATTTTAAGTATTGCACTTCGAGTTTGCAACGTTACAACGGCTACTTTGTGAAGATTTGAAACTAATTACTTTAGGACAACTGTTAATGTTATTCCAGTGTACTTGAACTAATGTGTTAGAAAGTCCAGGGATTTTTGTTGTTGTTGCGAAAACGCCTCCTATATACTCTGCATTTTTTTTAATCGTTTGTCTTGAATTGTTGCATTGCAGGAGCCCATATTGGCTATAATGGAACGGTACTGCAATCGTTGATAATATTCCGCCTGTGCAATGTCAGCTTGTAGTGTACATTCTATGTTTTCGTGCGACGTTTCAGGTTTTGCGCACGGGAAGTTTTTGAGACCTTGTGGGCAAAACTAGCCGTTATTATTAAAAAAAAAAAAAAAGGTTATTCCAGGATTGAACATCTCGAATATATTCAATCCGTTTGTTTTACTGTACGGAACATCTCTTTCCTTTGTTATTACTCATGAAAGTGTTTTAGTATAAACTGCGATCATGAAGTCCAATCTCGTGTTATTGCTAAAGACTTCATATGTGCATAGACAATGATTCAAAATGAAGTCGCCAAAATCAACAAAGAGATTAATACACTGTGGATTTTAGCAAAGGCATCTCATTAGGATTCATACGAACCCGAGACTGCAGGTTTTTTTCTCTAACTGTTTTGTACATCGGGTTTGGACGTCGGACAAATACACATTGAATATTAATCAATTGTCTTTCGGATCTTACGATTGAGGAACTCTCGGACGTTGGTTTAGTTCATTTGTACAATGGATTTGCATTTCGGCTCATCCTTGTTAAATGTCTCGCAGATCTGAATATCAGGATTTTTCTCGAACTATGTGACTCTGTTCGTGTAACACAATGGATTTTATTCAGCACCTTTTGGGACGATTCCGAACCTCAGTTTTGGGACTACCTTGGACTCTATGAGCTTCCCTAAACATATCACCGTATGCCATGGATTTTGGCCAGCGCTTTTCTGGAGTTTTACGGACCTCAGTTTTGTGATTCTTTTATGTGTGTGTGTGTGTGTGTGGTGAACAACTTTGTGACTGACTCCATCCATTCTGATTGAGCAGGAGGAGGGAGGATGATCGTTGCACGTTGGGACAGGGTCCTCTGCTCATGGCTCATACCTCACGCAATCCTCTCCTCCTCCTCCACCTCCTCACCTACTATTGTTTTTGCTGGTGGTGTGATTGCCGCGGAAAGCGGTTTGGATTTTACTCATGTTGCACATGGGGTAGGCATTTTTGTGTTGATTTGTGTTGTGTTATTAGTTTTATGTTTTATTGCATAGATAGGACAAAATGTTGATTGCATTTTTGTTGCTTACGTAATTAGTTTATTGTTTTAAAAAATGTTTTGGGTGGGGTGGTGGGTTGGGGTGGAGGGAAGGTCAAATATTTATGGATGTTATATTTTACATTAATATTATTATACTTTTTTAAATGCCTTTCTTTTCTGTAGTTCTTTCCTTCTGTTCTTTCCATTTGTATTTCTTATTTTTGTAAATGTATCTTATTTCTTCAGTTTCTTTCTTTTCTTTTCTTTCCTTTCTTTTTTTTCCTCTCCTTTCATTTGTTTTGTAATGTTCTTTCCTTCTTTTATATCTTGTTTCTTTCTTACTTTATGTCTGTTAAATTTTAACCGGGTTGTGCCTGTTACCATTTAACTGGGTAGCTATATGGTTTTATTTTATCTTGTATTATTTGCACACAGTGATTCGCTCTTTCTTTTCTGTCTATTCTTTCTGCTATAGATGTTAGTTATATCTGTTTTTTTGTCTTTTAACTGTTTAAATGAAAATCCGTAGTGGCGAAATAAGCTACAATTATTGCATTTAATTTGGGCGGTGTAATAACTGATATCTTTGCTAGAGTAGAAGAGTACTCTAATTGATCGAGTCAGGATATGTGCATGGATAAGAGGGATTTCTAGCTAATCATATTTCCCCATCCTATCTATCCTATCCTATCCTGTCCCGTAACCCGAAGGTCGTAGGGGCACCACAGATGATCGTTTAACCAGCATACTCCATCTTTCTCTGTCCTCAGCAGCCCTGATGGCTTCGCTCAGTGTCAGACCAGTCCATTCCCGAACGTTGTCCTCCCACCTCTTTTTTGGTCTCCCTCTTCTTCTACCTCCTTGCACTGTGCCTTGCAGAATGGTCTTTGCAAGGCCTGATGATCTGGTGACGTGGCCATACCATCGGAGTTTCCGTTTCTTCACCACTGTGAGCAGGTCATCGTGTTGTCCAATGGCTTGTGTGATGGTCTGTCGGACTTCGTCGTTGGTGATGTGTTGGGTATAGGAAATGCCCAGAAGTCTTCTGTAGCACCTCATCTCCATGCTTTGTATTCTTCGTTGTAGATCTGCTGTGAGGGTCCATGCTTCGCAAGCATATAGGAAGATGGAGATGACAAGGGAGCGCAGCAGTCTTACTTTGGAATGTTTACTGATGGTCCTGTCTTTCCAAATAGGCTTCAACCTTGTCAGGGCAGCAGTTGTTTGTGCGATCCTGGAGAGGACTTCCTGTCGGGACCCATTGTCTGACACAATGGCTCCCAAATATTTGAAGCTATGCACTGTGTTGAGGGATTGGCCTTGGACTTTGATGTCCGTGTTGATGCCATTGGTGTTGTTGGTACTCATTTTGGTCTTCTCTGCACTTATTTCCATTCCATAAGCTCTGGAGGTGGTGTCAAGCCTCTGTACCAGCTGTTCAAGTTCTTGTTCCTCTCCAGCCAATCCATCACTGTCATCCGCAAAACGAAGATTGGAAATTGCTCTACCCCCTATGCAGACTGTGCCTTCGTGATCTGCAAGAGCATCTGACATATTTCCCCATACAGTTTCAAAATGTGGTTGGGTGAATAAGGTGGATTTGATCTTTTAGTGGATGCTGATGCCATTGCTGTTGTTGGTGGTTGTGGCAGTGTTGTTGTTTTTCAATTACCTGTACTAACCAAAAGCCTGTTTCAAGGCCAAAGCGAGTCCATCGAGGCCAGATCCTGACGAAGCACATTGAAAGAGAAATAGAGAATGCAGACATTGTATTTGTTTTCTTTGTTTTGACAATGCCAGATAATGTTGCTATATTTATCGCAAGGTGACTTACGTAGGCTATAATTTGCGCTAAGTAAGAATGGCTCATGATTAAGTCTATATTTAGTTATTCATAGCTCTTTCACCTATCTATACATTTTATTTTCCTTTCTCTGCATTGTCCAGCGAGTATGGGATCTTAATATGGAGCATCATCTAGTAAGGATGGTCTTTTATTGCTTCGGCTTTTCTCTGTGGTTGGCTGGGTATTGCAAAATCCTTAGCTGAATTAGGGGAATGCTGGTCGTAGTCTTTTTTTTAAATTATATTTTTAATGTAATGAAATCAGTATTCCTTTAGCCAATTTTCCTCTTCAGCGCGCGTTTTCTTCGCGTCTTCCACCTGACCTGCAGGATCCCTTTCTTCCTCCACTGAATGTTGTCTCAGGCATGCTGCAGCCATGTATGAAATCAGTATCTATGGTAATCGTTCCTCCTGAGTGCTCGTCTCTTCTTCTCCTCTACATGAATCACTCAATTGTCTTCTTCCTCTTCTTCTTCTTCTTCTTCTTCTTCTTCTTCTTCTTCTTCTTCTTCTTCTTCTTCTTTCTCTTTCTTCTTCTTCTTCTTCTTCTTCTTCTTCTTCTTCTTCTTCTTCTTCTTCTTCTTCTTCTTCTTCTTCTCCTTCTTCTTCTTCTTCTTCTTCTTCTTCTTCTTCTTCTTCTTCTTTCTCTTTCTTCTTCTTCTTCTTCTTTCTCTTTCTTCTTCTTCTTCTTCTTCTTCTTCTTCTTCTTCTTCTTCTTCTTCTTCTTCTTCTTCTTCTTCTTCTTCTCCTCCTCCTCCTTCTCCTCCTCCTCCTCCTCCTCCTTCTTCCTTTTCCTTTTCTCTTTTTCCTCATACTCCTCCTCCTTCTCATCCGCCTCTTTCTCCTGCCACTCCTCATCAGCCAAGTGTACATTGACGATTTCAGCTCAGAAATGGTGATGTCGCTGCCTCCCTTAAAAAAGCATTCAGACTAGCTCTAGCTTTGCATATCAGCTAATAGGTTTTAAGTAAACATTCATTACATGCTTCAGCTAATTTGGCATGGCTGCTTTTAAAACTGAAGACGTTTAATCCGACTGTGCCTTCAGGCCGATATTGTCTGCGATGGGCGTCATTTGTATATAAGTTATTATATTATCTGCAATTGTGGCCACCCTCCCTCTCTCCCTCTCTCCCTCCCTCCCTCTCCCACCCTCTCTTTCTCCACCCCCAACAACCACCCCCCACCCCCACCCCCTTCCTCCCTCTCCCACCTCTCTTTCTCCACCCGCCACCCCCACCCCCCACCCCCCACAAAAAAAGTATTTTAGCTAACAATACTTATTTGCTCAAACAATTTTACAATTACATACATGTTTTATTTATTTCATTTATATTCCAGAAAGTATTTCTTCTCAATATTAAATAATTGTATGCGAGAACGCAAGAAAGACATTTTAGCTATGAAACAGTAGACATATTGCGACAGTTTGACTGTCTTAACGCTTATTAGTGAGTTACGGTTGAGAGCGGCATTTGAACTAACAAGAAAATAATACTTCTATGCATTTTCATGTTACTGAATTGTTCTTGTTCAGCTATATGGTGCTGCTCAGATACGCCGGTGTTGTTGTTGTTGTTGTTGTTATTGTTGTTGTTGTTGTTTTCAAGAATAAAATATTTTCCCCCTTATCACCAAGAGGTAAAGGAAGACGTATAGGCGCGCGCGCACACACACACACACACACACACGCATATACAGATACAAAATTGCCTTTTGTGAAATAAAGGGTGATATCCCTTTTAACCACCTTTGTGTAGTTGATGACTAGTATCTACCAAAATGAAAATGGATATTGGAGTTAACCGCAGCCTATCTCATTTTATAGTTTGCAAGAGTTACGTTTTTTGCCCCCAGTATTGTTCTTGTCTTTCTACTAAAAAGCGTTCTACTTGGTATCATTATTAATTCATAGAGATAATTTATTATGAATTCTTCAAATAGCACTAATGTGCATTGACGTTAAAGTTAATGTCGTTCGATATGTTCCGACTGTTTCGCTTGTCTTGTTGGGGTAATGCTGCTCGTCCCTATATTGCAAAGGTAGGACTGAAGGATTTTTGTAGCATCCTCGAAGATCCTTCCCTCCACAAAGAGCTCTTTATATGCTCTAAGCATCGCACATTCGAGAGCTTGAAATCAATGGCATACATGTCTGAAGAAGAAGAAGAAGAAGAAGAAGAAGAAGAAGAAGAAGAAGAAGAAGAAGAAGAAGAAGAAGAAGAAGAAGAAGAAGAAGAAAAAGAATTACCGCGCATGAAAAAAAAGAAAAAAAATGAATGAAAGAAAAAAAATGAATGAGAGAGAAAAAAAATGATGATGATGATGATGATGATGATGATGATGATGATGATGATGATGATGATGATGATGATGAATAATGGTGATAATAATAAAGGCCGGGAGCTAGAGAGGAGAGGAGGAGGCCGAGGAGGTCGATGCGCTCACAATTTACGACTTTGCGGTCGAGCAAGTTGTCGATGCGGTGATCAGCTTATGATGGACAAACATGGCGATACAACCTTCAGAACGGCTCGCGGTTTCCCTAGAGGTTGCAGCGTGTATTAGCTACACATTTTGTGCATATTATTTCCTAATGACTGTACATGGGCGATACGAGCTTAAGAATAATTCGAGTGTGTGTGGGTGTGTGTGTGTGTGGATAGGTGGATAGGTGTGTGTGTGTGTGTGTGTGTGTGTGTGTTTACGTGTTTGTTTCCTTTCCAGGAAGCTAACTATAAACTATGTGTACGTGATTTCTAAATATTGTATGCCCCATCGCCGTAGCTCAAGTGGTAGAGCGTTCGCCTGGCACACTGACGACCCAGGTTCGAATCCCGTGGTGGGCAAAGAGGAAAGTGGCCATTTTTCGCTGTCCATTTTAGCAGTATGATTGCTCTGGTATTTCAGTGGTGATTTAAGGACCTTACCCCTTATTCTCTGGGATGGGTATCCCTGTCTGCCACATAGCCAATGGCGGGTATAGACGTTGAAAGGTCAATGTTCATTCATTCGCTGTACTTGGGTAGTACAAACTTCGCGTTTTCCTTAGTAGTTTTGTCTTCATTAATTATTAAAATGTTGGGGTATTTTTTAGTTTGTTTGCTATTATTGTTTAATTTTGTTGCTGGTATGTTGTTGACGATGTTAAAATAAGTTTACATCGTGGAGTTCTTCTTACTAATTTGCGCTTTTCCAAGAAGTTGGCCAAATGATGTAATGATTGTCTGGCCATATATGCATCTCTTATGAATTAATACAAGGTTTTCAGTTTGATGATCTATTGAGATTATAAGAGAGAGAGAGAGAGAGAGAGAGAGAGAGAGAGAGAGAGAGGGAGAGAGAGAGGGAGAGAGAGAGTTATTTTCTTATTTGCTTACTATTGTGTCTATGATTCTTATTAAAGTTATTGTGAAGGCAATAAAACTTGGAAGAACTAACCTTATTAACCGCTAAGAACTTACATGTCGTTATGGAGAAAAAATTCCAAAATAGATTTGATCTGTTCCTTTCAGAAACGTTTGTGGTAGTTTCCCGACTTTTGAGATAATACATTTTTTGGTATACGATTTTAAGTGAGATGGCTATAGTTTCTTCAGTTATCTCTTGGAATCACCGTTCTAATTTAGTCTTCTTCTTCTTCTTTCTTCCTTTCCTTCCTGTCATTTCTTACTTCTTTCTGTCCTTCCTTCTTTCTTTCTTTCTTTCTTTCTTTCTTTCTTTCCTTTCGCTCTTTGTTTCTTTCGTCTTTGTATGCTCATGTATGGAAAGAATTATTTGATTATTCAGATCTCTCAGATCTTTCAGTTGCTTTCAGTCTTCAGAACACAAGATGCCCGCGGTGCTCTACATCATGTTCAAACGATTCTCTCGAGGTGCATTCAGTCTACTACCTTTCAAATAAATATTTCATGTCTTACTGAAATAACTTAGAAATACATTTGAGGTTGTTCTGTTTCTAAAACCTGTGTAGTCTTCTACATGCTGTTGGTTGTTGTTGTTGTTGTTGTTCTTGTTGTTTGGGGTCAACAATTTAGTCTATCGTCTTTTTCAATACGTTTTAAGGTGTTTAGTAATCAAAAGCAGTGACTGGGTTGCCTTCTGCATGTCTTTTGTCGAGTGTTGAATTTTGAAGGACTGTTGATTTTGCTTTAGTTGTCTTGAAAGAAGAACTTCCTGACATTCCGAGATAACTTATTCAGCTCAGTACTTTCATATCTGTTGTGTTTAAAGTACTTAATCGGACATCGATAGGTATCACTGGACATTGTTTTTTTTATATCTCAAATCACTTTCCTGAGATTTCTTATTTTCTTGTTTGGTTTACCAGTTTCCATCGTGTGTCTTGCTTGATCAGACCATACAGATGGTCGCGGATCATTGTGAACAATTGCATTACTTCATTTGGCTGTATCTTCTGATATGACTAGATTTGCTTTCGACGTGTTGTTGCAGAGGTTGTTGAATGTTCTTGTGCGGGAAATAGAAGAGGTTTGGGAAGGGGAGGTGGGAAGAAAGAGAACGGCGGATAAGAGATGCAATTTACCTTGCAAAGAATGTGTGTATTTTGTTAGCATCCTTGCCTTCGTAGATAAGGTATTCAGTATGTTAGCAGTATTCACCATTATCGCATTTATCACAAAGCTCATCAGCAGTAGAACTTTACGACCATGTTTCCGCTTGGCATCATCATCATAGTAGATATATTTGTCATTGTAACCGTGTTCTCATCGCCGTGTTGGAATTGGTTTTAAGAAGTTAAGAATCTGTGGTTGTTTTAGTTGTTGTTGTCTTGGTAATCATCCATGACTATTTGCTCTCGGTTCTTTTTTTCAGTCGTGATGATCATGTTGTTGTTTTTTTCAGTCGTGATGATCATGCTTATGATGATTGCTGCATGACTTTCAACAAATCTTGTATTACGTTATTTTAGATGCTTGATAGTTAGCCTTAAGTATGTTTTAAATGGAGGTTCATGATGACCATTTCCATATTCTGTCCAGTAATATACGTTAAGAAGTACTTGAATCACTGCAGCTATTCGAAAACTAAGTATTATTTGCCGGCGAAACAAGGAAAGAGTGTTTTGAGAGCCTGGTTGGTAAGTCGGGGAAAAGCGCATAAGTATAGAATCAGGAATTATTATAATATTTATTAAGTAGGTCTGCATAAAATGAGTTTACAGAGCTGAATAACCGAACCAGTAATTTTTAGGATGTAAAAATAGTCCGTACGTCCGGAAAAAACTCACACTTACAAGTCAATGGAAGAAACACTTTAATGAAATGTGTACGGTGCAGTGACAAGCAGGCTAATGTTGCAGGCTTCTATAGAGTTGATATCAACTTAATTTAGAAACTATCCCCGGTTGCACCAAGAAAAAAGATAGAGTAATCTGGGGAGATTTGGTGCGTATATTTTTTAAGCACATGCCTGGTTTGCTGAACGAGGCTTGCCTTTCATTTTAAACCACGGAAATTTTGAGTGCGGTTAGGGAGAGATGAATTGAGTGAATTATTTCCCCTGAAAGAAGATTCCGGAACAGCCTCGGAGATGAGCGGCCTCGCTATCTGAACCCATGGACCTTTTTTTTTTTAATAGTTTTGTGAAATGTTTCATCCTCCCATTCCAACATTTTTAGAAGTGTGAATTAGAAGGCTTTTTTTTAAATTTTAGTTTTGTGGAATGTTCATCCGCTATTTTTCTAGATATTTGAATCAAGCAACGCCTTGCCATAAATATTTTTAACAAAGTTCTTCTTCTCTACTTTCAGTCTATTGCGATTTTTTTAGCTGTCTGAATCGATACTTTTCTTTTTTTTAAAATATAGTTTGATCAAATGCTTCATCATCTCATTGCTTGCTATAATTCTAGCTATACGTGAACCAAAAAGATACTTTTTTTAGTTTCATAAAATTGTGTTAATCTCTCCACCCTCCTATCCTATCCTATCCTACCCCGTAACTCTGAGGTCGTTGGGGCACCACAGATGATCGTTTAACCAGCGTACTCCATCTTTCTCTGCCCTCAGCAACCCTGGTGGTTTCGCTCAGCGTCAAGCCAGTCCATTCTCGAATGTTGTCCTCCTCGAATGTTATATCTCCTCGAATGTTATATTCCTAAAACACTATGAGAATCAAAAGATTTTTGTAGTTTTTTTTTCTAATATTTCATCACCCGGTTGCTAAAATTATATAGTTATGAAACCTTGTATTACTTTCAAAAATATTGAGTAACATCACCCATCCTATCTCCCACCCATATACAATATTTCTGCTTATCCCAATCAAGAGACGGTCTTTGTATCGTATGTTTTATCATCCGGTGTCTAAATTTGTTATAGCTATGTTAAGCGAAATGATCATCTTTGGTGCCCCAACGACATTCGAGTGTCGGGATAGGATAGGATAGGAAGCGATAAATGGATTTGAAGTCTCCTCAAATGTTGCACAGCACCAAACCGACGCTTTATTTCAACTTACCTGAAACGAAGGACTTTTTTTTTATATAGTGCTCTCAAATGTTGCAGCTTCCCCGTTGATATATTGCAGAATCTCTAGTTTGCAATTTTTTTTTAATGGAAGAAGATTAGATTTGTGCAAGACGTGGTTTATGGGGGTTGTAGACCTACTTTCCGTTTGAGCTAGGATCGTGGTAAGCACGGAGATGAGCTGCTACAGAAGACTTGTGGGAATTTCCTATACCCAGCACATCACCAACAACGAATTTCGACAGACCATCACACAAGCCATTGGACAACACGATGACATGCTCACAGTGGTGAAGAAACGGAAACTCCGATGGTATGGCTACGTCACCAAAACATCAGGCCTTGCAAAGACCATCTTGCAAGGCACGGTGCAAGGAGGCAAAAGAAGATGGATACAGAAAAAGAGGTGGGGGGGGGGGGGTACAACATTCGAAAATGGACTGGCTTGACACTGAGAAAAGCCACGAGGGTTGCTGAGGACAGAAAAAGATGGAGTACGCTACTTAAACGATCATATGTAGTGCCCCAACGACCTTCGAGTTACGGGATAGGATAGGATATGATAGGATAGTAGTAAGAACGCCTGCAAGATGTGGTTTAATCACTGCAAGGTGTTTAGTCATATCTAACTTGCTTTTTTTTTCTTATAATAAAGTCACTAGCGATGTATAAAATAAAACAGTATTTGGCGCTTTGATTTTTAGATTTTGGTGATGCTGTTGATAGTGGCTTTTTTTCAAGCAGATCATGCACTACGGTTTTTGCGCTGATTTGAAGAAGAAGAAGAAGAAGAAGAAGAAGAAGAAGAAGAAGAAGAAGAAGAAGAAGAAATCTTTTTAAACTGATTTCACTTGTCAATGTTCATGCAACTGATTTATAACTAAAGAGTTCCCAGGTTTAGAACAGTTGCTGAATCTGATTTTGCTGTTGTTGTTTGTGTGTTCGTTTGTTTTGGTTTTATTAAGGCGTAATATATTTTGTAATGAAACGGAAACACGATACACTAAGGAGAGGAAGCTGATTTATAACAATGTTACAGTCAAATTTAATAATCATTTTTAACTCTCTTTGTTTACATTTGTATCTCTTCTTTCTTTTTTTTTCCTATTGCTTTCCTTTTCATGCTCCTTCGGCATTTCTCCTTTTTTCTCCCTCTCAACTCCTCCAGCCACCGTCTCTTCGTTGTCATCCCCCTTTTCTTCTTCCTACTTCTGCTTCTCCCCCTCCTACTTCTTCGAAATGTTTTACGTCTTCTATCCTGAATCGTTGACCAGATGACCGGTGCGAGGGCCAAATCAAGGAGACCCTCAATAAACTCCCCCCAAAACATGATTGTGCACTTTTCCATGCGGGTCTTTATGTGCAGTACTGCTATTTTGTACAGAAGCCACAAACACGCTAGAGCAATGCTGCTGGTGCTACAGGCACAAAGAGAAAGGCAATACGCTGGTGGAATTAGGCCCTCGTCAAACCCGAAATCGTTGCCTGTTGTATGTGTAACCTATCTTCCTCTCTTTAATCTGTCAAGAAGAACATCTCATGAGCAGCAACAGTTCTTCTTAGACCTACCTCTCGCTAATCTACCAAGAGAGAAAAAAAATCATGGACATTTTCCCTTAGCTGGAACTTACGTTCTAAACAACTTAAGATTTTAAACTGAGCATTTGCAGCAGAATTGGTAGCATGGCATTTCGTCTTTCACATTTTAGGCGCCGAGAGGACAGAAGTTGAAAAATAACTTGAGGACGAGATGTTCTCTGGTTTTTTGTGACTGTCTTCTTTGGGAACTTTTTATATAAAAAAAGAAACTAACTTTCACTCTCTCCTCTCCATACCCCCCTCACCCCCTCCATACAAACACCCAACCAACACACAACTTTCATTCGTCCCTTACCCCAATCCTACACCCAACCTCTCTCTCTCTCTCTCTCTCTCTCTCTCTCTCTCTCTCTCACTCTCTCTCTCTTGCGTTTGTTACCTGATGCATTGCTTCCGCAGTGTTAAAGAGGGTGAGTGAATGTGGGACCACGCGTGTGTGTCTGTGCGTGCGTGCGCATATGGGGGTTTGTGTGCTTGAGCATGTATGAGCGTGTACGTGTACATGTATGCGTGTGTATCACTGATCTAAAAGAAATGGATATACCCTGGCTAGCTCTGTATGAAGCCAAAGTGCCGCCATATTGGTACTCGTAGTCTAGTTTACTTTCGCTATTGTCGCTAGCAGGCATGAGGCAGTCTATGCTCTGTAATTCCTGGTCAATTACTGAATTATTCTTGCACTTTGAAAGAATTACGATAAAATATCATGCTACAATATATAGGTTTAGAGTAGACTGTCAAGAACTAAATGATTTACGGATTTTGAGATCGTCACATTGGCACTACGATTTCATTTTCGATAAAAGTGGCTAGTACTCACTGAACTAGTACTAGTAGGGCACAGCTGTTAAAAATTTTGTGTGGCTGTTTTTATCTAAACGTCATTTATAAAAGTATCCCTTGGACTATCCCAGTCAGCTCATTTGCATGCTATATCAACTGCTGTTATCTTTATAAAATACTGGGGTTAATTGTAGTGGATGCTTGTTATTGTTAATTTTATGTTTTGTTATTTTCTTTTAATTTTAGAACATGGGAGCTTTTTTCAAGATTTCTTATGTGCTATTTATCTTAAGTCCTTGTTTCTAATACACAGCTAATAATGATACATTTTTAGTTGAATATGTATGCAAAGTCAAGTGCTAAGGAAAAAAAAGCTTGTTTTGAGGAGCAAGTTTCAAATTAAGATCATCCAAACAACTATAGAACAATCAAGCCACATAGAGATGATAGAAGGAGTAGAGAATGAGGACAGCAAAGAGGAGATCGCCCAATTTAGGTTAGTTGTAATGTCATTGCTAATTGAAAATTGTATAGAGAAACACAATACCATGTGAACAAAGACACTACTTACAAACAAGTCTGAACAAAAATGAATGTGTGCAAGGTTAGAAAATTTTATTCATTGTAAAAACCCTGTACTCAAAAAATCCACCCTGCCAGCAAAGGTGTTCACAATAACTACATCTGTGTGCATGTCCCTATCTCCAAATACTGTTGCCTTTTTAACCAAGATAGCAAAATTCAACACAATTGTACAAAATACACAACAGCAGTACCTATTACAAATATTTATTTAACATCATTAACATGTCATTCAGAACTTTGCTAATTAAGTTTATAATTATAAATGCTGTTTAAAGAACAAATACTTTATGTTTATAGGTATATAAGCTAAAAGGGCCACACTTTGAAGGCTCTGTTTATTTTGGGCGAAAACGGGGTTATTCAAAAATTTGAGCTGTCATTAAACAATGATAAAGCGAACCAACTGCTAAAAGTCTGAATTTTCTATTTCTGTTCTGACATGGAGTTATTTTCCCTATACCATACGCTCTTACAAGATACAAAGTGACAAGTGATCACACATGGAGTTATTTTCCCTATACCATATGCTCTTACAAGATACAAAGTGACAAGTGATCACAAGAAATGTATTTAATGTTGCAGCATCATAAAAGGAGTACAAATAAAACAGGGTGACAGTACATGCAATATAAGATTAAAAGATTAACCATTACATATTATCTGTACAAGGCAATACAACATTAAACAATTAAAATTATATCTTTTTTTTTGCAACAAGTTTTTATTTCAGCCTTTTTTATTCTTCCATTCCAGAGTTTCTTCAGACTCGACGTAAAAAAAAATCAACTATCTCATCCCTCAACATATCATACATTACAATAACGCGATATCACTATGGCAGTATGATTATATTATGATAATGATTAACTGAGGATGATAATAAAATAAAATATGATATAAGAGGCTGTTGTTTTATATATTATTAGTGAACTTTCATAATACTACACTCACACAAATACAAAGTGGACACAACTGAAGTACTCCAAATGAAGATAAATTCACACATTTGTAACAACCGTTAACTCCCAACTAACATAAACAAGAACAGGCAAATCATAATTGGATAGAAAAGGTGAAAGATCCCATCAGGGACTTCACAACAAATAACTGGTGTTGCCATAATAAGTATATGACACAAATACAAAGAAATATTCAGCTATGACAATATCTCATTCAGTAAAGGGATAGAAAATAACAAATATGATGAAATTAATAATAATAATAAAACAATAATAAATAATAACATAACAAGGAAAATATAATAATTAGCATTATTACCAACACTGGTTCACTTAAATATTCTCAGATACAAATATTTAATTGAGATTAAAAAAAAATTACAAAACATAATAAAATAAAATTTACAAAAAGAAAAAATAAAATAAATTAATTAAAAAAAAAAATAAATAAATAAATAAAATAAAATCTAATAATAAATCTAGTAAGGGGAACACTTGAAAAAAACATGACATGCTTAAAAGTAAATTCAACAGCAAAAATACACAAATGATCATGTCAGTTATGATTCCTACTTTTCAATTCATCCTCTGCAACTACCTAGCCATGCAATGGAAACAAAATTGTCAGGAAAGTGTAAAAATAATTATAAGAAGTTAAAGCATTCATGTTTTTTTACATTTGCTCCCACATCATGAAAGTTATTATTTATTAAAAAAATCAGGTATCATGACACAATGAAAACCTGTGCTGAGTTGCAGGAAATATAAACTATTAATATTCTAGTAGTGGACATACTTGCTTAAAAACAGTGATATCAGCAAATAAAAAACTATCTTTATTTGTGTTCACTTTTGCTAGTGGCCTATTTACTTACTATTCTTGAAACTAATGAGTTGATGGCATAACAAGCAGACAAATGTGGAAAATATATGAAGGAACACAAATAAATGGTGTTAAATTAAAATGTTGAACACCCTTAGACTAGAGTGTCATTTTTTTCATAAGTACCTTCTTATTCTTTGTTTGACTTTGAGACTGACATGTTGACATCCCAAGTGATCGAGGAAGTTCCAGTGGATGACAAAGGATCTGTCATAGGCTGCAAATGTTTTTAGAAAGTGTAACACTAACAGATAAGTTTTAAAAATTAATTATAAGAAGTTAAAGCATTAATTTGTTTTTTACCTTTGTTCCTACAGCATGAAAGTTATTTATTTTTTTTAAAATCAGGTATCATGACACCTGCTGTTGAGTTGCAGCAAATGTGAACAATTAATTATTCTAGTAGTGGACATACTTGCTTATAAACAGTGATATCAGCTAATAAAACAAAGTATATTTGTGTTCACTTTTGCATGAACATCCTTGTGCCATTTTTATGACCTTCTTTGTTTGGTGACAAAGGATCTGTCATAGGCTGCAAATGTTTGTAAAAAGTGTAACAGATAAGTGTAAAAATTAATTATAAGAAGTTAAAGCATTCATTATTTTTTACATTTGTGTACATTTGCTCCTACAGCATGAAAGTTATTATTTATAAAAACAAAATCAGTGATCATGCCATATTCACACTTGCTATTGAGTTACAGGAAAAGTAAACTCTTCTGGTTAAAATGTATAATGTACAAAACTAGTGTATATATTATTGTAAAAATAATATGCAACACTAAACCCACTGGACCAAAACTATTGTTTACGCTAGTTTTATTCAAATTAACAATATGAAATGTGCACATAATAAGCTCTAACATGAGTATAGCATTAAATGTTGCTTCTATTGATCTTTTTCAAACAATTGTTTGATATCACACCAATTTTGATGTTCATTTGATTTTGATAAATCCATGTATAACTAACTTTACTAAGGAAAAATCAAAATAAATTATAAGAAAATATCAAAATAAAGTAACATGTGTACTGAACCTAGCATGCCACCTTATGCATAGAGAAAAGTACACAAACCAAACACTTACCTTTAGATAATCAATGTTGGGATGGCTCCATCTTTCAGATGAATACACTGCCCAGTTGCATCAAAGCAACTCTTTTCAAAGTGTTGTGAACAGATCATAGACTTTGAATTGGCCTTAAAACCTGAACGAAAACAATTTCTTTCCCATGCATTCCAGAGCCCAGGGTACTTGAAGGAAAACTGAAGAGAAAAAAAAAAATTAAAAAATAAAGTTTGTCAAGAACATTGTTATCTAAGAACAATGAGTACATCTACCAGAAACCTCCCTTACCCCACCCCAATCTCTGACCCACCCAAACAATTTCACTCTCCACTTTTTTTTTTTTTTTTACTAATAGGTATTAGTACACATTTGCACAGCAGAACTCAGGCTGTGAAGTCTCTTCTTTCGTAGGCCTCAATTACATACTATACTACGAGTTTACAAAAACGAAAGTAGAGACTTCACAGCTGTGAACAGAACCCCCACAAAATAACAGAATAATCGACACGACAATTGGGATTGCAGAAACACACGTTTGAAAGACCTTCAATCATTACGATAAAACTCATTACTTATTCTAAACTCATCATTGCAAGAGTTTACAACCTAGTCGTGACAAATCTAAAACGCTGAAAATGTTACCAAGTGTAGGCCTACGTGACATTAATTAAATTTAAAAAAAAAAAAAAAGCTACTTACCGATGTAAGGTGATTCCCTTTTTTTGCGTTCATCAGGGCAGTCTTGCCTTGAACAATTAATAACAGCGCACATAGGCATTGTTTATGCTTAAAAAGAGTTTGTCAAACACTGGACAATCCAGAGATAAAACATCGTAGCATACCACATAATACGAGTACCAATATGGCGTCTTTGAAACTTCCGCCGGCTTCACTATTGGCTAGCGCTTTCTCATTTAGAGGGTACTTCCAGTTTATTTAGTTCAGTGGTGTGTATTCATCCGTGTGGGCTATCTCTCTCTCTCGCTCGCGCATCTGGAGATTGCTTTGACCTTCAGGGGAGAAAACTGTGCAAAATCCAAGCTGAGTGGCAGCCTGATTGATTGTCTTTTCTTCAGTGGCCTGATTACGAGCGTCCCAAAAATCGTTGATCGAAGAAGATCCGATAAAGACAAACATTCAGGCCATCTTCTCGGACATGCTTCCGAATTGTTCACCGTTGCATTAGGGCTTTCTGGCGCCATGAAAGAGAACTTAGATCGACCAGCGAAACTTGGTTCGTAGTGATCCCTTTCGTTTCCGGTTATGCAGTCGGGAAATCCTTACGAAGTTTTCTTCGACACGCCTTTATTTGCCGACGAAATTTCGATCGTCCTTATCCAGGGGAGATAAATGACATCATAACTCTCTAATTTGGGGAGGTTGTTTTCTTCGAAAACGCACGAGTCTCTAGATTTGGTTCACCACGGGCTAAAATAGACTTTTCTCAACGAAAGTTTAGTTGAAGTTTAGGATAGAGCATTGATAATTTGTTCTTATCCTGTAAAAAAAAACAACACACACAAATTAGATAGCTCCAACTTGTGTTCATTGCCTACGCTAGCCTAACTAGCCCGTTTAGGCCTACGAATCTAGTAGAATAGGACTCGTCTAAACCAAGGGCTGTTCGTGTTCATTCATATTTGGTTAGTTATTCATTGTTTATAGGGTGTGTGCACATTCATAAAATACACCAGAAAAAGTGATTTCACATCTTTACCATATTCAAAGGAGGCACTTAAAACGTAGACATAATGCAAAACATAATATTATGTTGAATATCTCAATCGGAACCACAAACTCCTCCGCCATTTTACATCTGAAAGCAAAAGCAGATCAAAAACAGCATCCTTTTTCGGAGCAAAGTACGCCTATTTTAATGAATCAACAACAACAGCAAATGGTGAGAGAAAACATTTAAAGCATTTATTCAACCTTACGTTTATAGCAATTGACCCGATATATGCCAAAAACACCCCCACCAGAAACTTACATGAGAATCACGATTCGTGGAAATGATAAACATTCCGCATTTTCATTCAGCGAAGTTTTCTGCATAATGGAAATGAGGAGATCGTGACCTTCCGGAAGAGCAAACATTATGACGTAGACTGGGAGTTTCCCTACGAAAACGAACTACGGACTGAGTTTCTTTGCTTCCTAAAGCTCTCTAAAGAAACACATGGAGTTCGCATCATCATCATCATCATCATCATCATCATCATCATCATCATCATCAACGTCGACGTCGTAGTTCTCGTCATCATCATCAACGTCATCGTCGTGAACATCGCTATCACCTCATTTCTGGGTTATTATCATCACCATTATAATTTTATCTCGCTGACCTTCGTGTAAGCAAATCGATATAAACTCGGCCCATTTCTTCACACGCAGATACATCGCTAAATCAATGAACCGAGCCATTATCATCACCATCATCATCAGCTGCAGCAATAACGGTCATCATCATCATCATTATCATCATCATCGTCGTTTTCCCTTTTTTTATTTATTTGTTTTGTTTTACACTTTATTGTCCCTTTATTATCACCCCCTCCACCAACACCACGACCACCACCACACGCAGCAACAACAGTTTCACTGGCAGAACTTCGTAATAAAAATCAATGTAACTTATGTGTAAACACGACACGAATCAGTGAAGTAGACGAAGACCTAGCCTATTTCCTCACATGCGGATAAAGCGTTTAAATCAATGAAAGTCTTTCAAACCTTAGAATCTTCCTGATAGATCTATACACATTATTACAAAATCATACCTTTTTTTTCCCACATGCAGATAAATGACTAAATCTAACTGTATGAAATCTTTAAAACTCTGGATCTTTCTTGCCTTCCTTGGAGTGCGTAGAAGTTGCAGAGCCATTTTCCATAATCGTTGCTTCGATTGTTCTTGGCTGCTTCAGCGAAATCTTTTCTTTTAATGCAAAGACAATTATGGCAGCGTTCCAGAACAGCTATTTCTTTTTAGCCGTTTGTCTAACCATTTGAGTGATGTCATTACAAACTATTGCAGTTTACGATTTTTGTAACTTCATGATTTGTTTCTTTAATATTGTATTTTGTATCACCATAGACGACGTTAGAACAAGGAATAATGCAGGTGAGCTATTCATAGTATGATTACGACAGATTTTAGGCGAAGTTATATAACAGTCATTAATATTTAAAACGTTATTTTCTTATAATCGGTTGCTGTAATTTTGTTTTTCTTTCAGTTAATAAACATTTAGGGTTCATGTAATTTCAAACTTTTTTTCTTCAAATAACATTTTAACTCTCAAAAGAGTTTACGCGTTTTGTTGACTCAGACCACAGCCATCACCCACCCCATTACCCCTTCTTAGTTCTCCCCTCCTCCCTTCCCCCCCCCCTCCTTCGTCTCT
Source organism: Oncomelania hupensis (assembly GCA_036898135.1). Classification (NCBI taxonomy): domain Eukaryota; kingdom Metazoa; phylum Mollusca; class Gastropoda; order Littorinimorpha; family Pomatiopsidae; genus Oncomelania; species Oncomelania hupensis. The sequence goes on from CM072512.1 coordinate 88,476,928, forward strand.
TATTCGTTAGTAAGTGTCTGATTTTATTTTGTATGAAACCGGATGTTTAGAATGAATGCGGGAGTACTGCGCTTTGATGTTGTTCTTTAGGAAAAAGCCCTATATAAATATCCTTTTTATTATTATTATTATTATTATTATTATTATTATTATTATTATTATTATTATTATTATTATTATTATTATTATTATTTATTATTATTATTATTGTTATTATTATCATTATCATCATCATCATCATCATCATCTTCATCATCATCATCAACATGAATATACCATCCTTCGTTTGTTTGTACCCTCCCCACCTTACCACCCTCTCTCTCTCTTTTCTCTCTCCTCCTCCTTCTCTCTCTCTCTCTCTCTCTCTCTCTCTCTCTCTCTCTCTCTCTCTCTTTCTTTCTTTCTCTTTCTCTTTATCTTTATGCATCAGTGGGTAAGACTTCTATGATGCAGAAAACAAAAAGCAACAATTCTAGCATGAAAACTATTTGGAAAGTAATTGACCCAATAAATTATGCTTTCAGCATTTACGTTTTCTCTGTCCCAAGCTCAATAATAATTATTGCCTCCCAAATATTAAGTCTCCCCATTTTGCGAATCTTACAGAAATTGCATAAAATCTATAACTGTGTATTTATGCAATTGAATGCTGGACTATAATTGCAGCTTTAAACATCCGCGGAAGATTTCTGTTTTTGTAAATCAGGACCGCAATTTTGGAGAATATGTATACACCAATTTTGGCAGAACTTTATTAAAAATCTTGTAGACATGCAGCTATTAAATAAGAACCTCCTACTTTTATATTTTGTTTAATATCCTTCAACTCTGAGGCGTTTTTAGTCTTCGTTCATTTTTGGTATGTCGTGTTAACAATAACAATCAATCAAGGCTTCAATAAAGCAACCAACCAACAGTCAATGCGCACACCTTCTTAGAACATCATCAGCGTTCTGATAATATTGTTATTATGTCGATTTATGTACAGTACGTCGCAGTTAAATAGTCATCTCCCAACGATTGTGACCTTTTAGGGTAGGGCTGTTAAAGAGTCGCAGTAGCTTTTGCCCCTATTACATTATCTGTGCCTTATTGATTTGTACACATGATGCTGTAGTTTGCCGACCCTTTTTGTCTTTTCTTTGTGTGGCGTGTGTTCTGTGAAGATCACTGACGTAGTAGCAGAGTGGTCGGAGCACAGGCTTCTGTTTAAACGAGGTCCAGCTTAGTAATTTGTGGGCGATCGCCACCCGTGCAGAAAATGAACGTAGCAGCACATTAATCTATTCAGATTTTACGATTACGTTATTCTTGGAAAGAATGGAATTCTTTGTTTTTAAAGCCGCTAGAAAGAAGAGACGGTCAACGCCAATCCCTTTTCCGAAGGAAAGGTTACTAGATCCAGGGAAACAAATGAGGGGGGCGGGGGAGGGGAGGAAGGGGGGGGGGAATACTAGTACTTTCTATTATAGTGTAGAGCAGGGTTGGAGATGCAAAGCTTCGCATTTTTCTAGTCCCTCGTAGATCGTCAGTTTACGCTTGTTGTGTTACCTGGTTAAGTGGGAAGAAAACAGACGCTTAGGACCAGTGCCAGTAATGGTTTGCCACCTTCCAGCTTTGACAGTTTTGTGGCTCGGCCCCCACAATCTCTATCACAGTCAAGCTGATAATTGCCTTCTTTTCGCCTAGGCGGTGCAGAAGCCATTGCTGATAATGGCCCTAGTTCTTCTTTCTTTCCGTTTTCGCTGTACAGATCCGTTTAGGTATTTATTATAGCGGTAGAAATGATGGTTCACCGTTGAATGTGCGCAGACCGAGGCTGTGATGCGTTATTACGTGTACGTCCTTTCACATAAGATACATAATCACAGCATTGTTATCCTACCTGATGCACGTGTTTCTCGTTCCTTTTTTTGTTCTCAGCATAGGGTGATTTGACATAGCTTTTTGCGTAGTATGTCCTTTGTGCATCCTACCTGACAAGAAGATCCGTGCAATACAAATCAATAAACGTAAACGTGAACATGTCGTGAGTCATGAACGAGTGATGTATGTAAATGTATGTAACAGGTGAGCGTTGAGTCCGATTTAGGTGCAAGTTTCATATAAAAGAATGCGCACATTCGTTAGCGATTATCAATCGCGAATAAAAACATTCGCTTCTATACAGCCGATGTTTGCGTTTAGTATAGCTTTGAAGCTTTGCCAAACCATCCCTTTCAGTTCTCTATATATATATCCTATCCTATCCTGTCCCGTAACCCGGAGGTCGTAGGGGCACCACAGATGATCGTTTAACCAACATACTCCATCTTTCTCTGTCCTCAGCAGCCCTGATGGCTTCGCTCAGTGTCAAACCAGTCCATTCTCGAATGTTGTCCTCACACCTCTTTTTCGGTCTCCCTCTTCTTCTACCTCCTTGCACTGTGCCTTGCAGAATAGTCTTTGCAAGGCCTGATGATCTGGTGACGTGGCCATACCATCGGAGTTTCCGTTTCTTCACCACTGTGAGCAGGTCATCGTGTTGTCCAATGGCTTGTGTGATGGTCTGTCGGACTTCGTCGTTGGTGATGTGTTGGGTATAGGAAATGCCCAGAAGTCTTCTGTAGCGCCTCATCTCCATGCTTTGTATTCTTCGTTGGAGATCTGCTGTAAGGGTCCATGCTTCGCAAGCATATAGGAAGATGGAGATGACAACGGAGCGCAGCAGTCTTACTTTGGAATGTAGACTGATGGTCCTGTCTTTCCAAATGGGCTTCAACCTTGTCAGGGCTGAAAGTTGTTTGTGCGATCCTGGAGAGGACTGCCTGTCAAGACCCATTGTCTGATACAGTGGCTCCTAAATATTTGAAGCTATCCACTGTGTTGAGGGATTGGCCTTGGACTTTGATGTCCGTGTTGATGCCATTGGTGTTGTTGGTCATCATTTTGGTCTTCTCTGCACTTATTTCCATTCCATAAGCTCTGGAGGTGGTGTCAAGCCTCTGTACCAACTGTTCAAGTTCTTGTTCCTCTCCAGCCAATCCATCAATGTGTTACACTCCGTTTGATGGTGGTGTTTTCAATCAGTAGTAGATTCAGCCCCAATGCGTGAATGCTCCTGATGAGTGTAAGCTCGGATTCGATTATCCACGTAACCCGTTCAATCAGCATACAAGTCACTGAGTCTTCGTATGAAATTTTCCACTTTTATTCAGCACACATCAACATCTGCATACAATTCTCAACTCAACTCTTTTACAACAACACTACTCACCCTACAACAAAACACAGTGCGGCACATATATAGCCTCTTTCTTCTCCCGAACACCCTGGATCAATCGCGTATGACGCAATTTAACCAATCGCTTCTAACTTCGTCATCACTGTCTTACGTCATACATCTTTCTTCACGTTCCAAGAACGCTCTCAAACTTCGACATTTATCGAGAAGTTTCTATCGACAGTAAACCCGCAAATCTAGAGAATTCTCCAATAATATCGACCAACTAAAATTATCAACGTTATACAAAGCTTCCTCTAACCACAACGCAAACTCAAATCAAAGGTAAATAAACTCTATTATTGAATACTTTGCAAATCGAAACGATTAGATCTATCGTGCGCGCTTCAGACATACTATCCTTCGCGTTTCAACGTAACATAACCCCCCACTCACGAAGAAATTTACCCAATTTCTTTCAACAACGTTGAAACGTAATGCACAAGCAAAGTACAGAATTAAAACTTATTTCACTTTTTCAGTCTGTCTGAATACTGTCAATGTTCACAGTTCGTTCACACAGAGTCAAAGTTTCTCATTGCAAGTCTTTCTGGATACTGTCAATGTTCACAGTTCATTCACACAAGGTCAATGTTTCTCATCTGCAAGTCTGTTTAGATATTGCCAATGTTCTCCACACAGTCAATGTTCTTTCATCCGCCAGGAAACGACGCCCTCGTCCATCACGGTTGTCATCGGCCCGGGGTCAAAGACAGTGATCTCATGGTCTTTCCTGGAGTCAGTGCATCCTCCGTTGCTCCCGTCCTTCTTCTTCACGACCACGACAGGGGACGCGTAGGGGGAACTGGACTCCCTTATGATGCCCATCTTCAGCATTTCATCGATGCCTTCCTTCAAGGATTCGCGGGCCTTGAAAGGGATCGGGAAGGGTTTTGATCGAACGGGGATATTTGAAGTGAGGTGGACTTCATGTTCGACCAAAGTCGTAGAGCCTGGGACATCGCTGAAGCTATGGGGAAACTCACCCATAAGGTCCTTGAGCTCCATCTTTTGACCTTCTGTCAAGCGTGGCCCCAGCTTAACATCATTGATGCCTTCTTTGCTATGGAAGTCTCCCAGTGCCAACAGTTCCTCGCTGTCAAAGCTTTCGTCGATCTCAGCTGCTGTTGCTGCGTGTACAGTCTCTGATGGCCTTTCCATGTACAGCTTAAGGAGGTTGGCGTGGTATATCTTGGAATGCTGGCCGACCTTCACCTTGTAGTCGTTGATTCCCACCACGGTCTCCACTTCGTACGGGCCTTTCCACTGCATCAGCAACTTATTATGATCGGTAGGTAGCAGCACCAGCACTTTGTTGCCAGGTTTGAACTTCCTGTTCACAGCCCTACGATCATAGTAGTGCTTTCCACAGTCCTGGGATTTCTTCAGGTTTTCTCTGGCTATCTCGAGAGTCTGCTCCAGCTTCTCCCGTAGCTCAAACACGTACTGGTAGCTGTTCTTCACCTCTGAGGTCTCTACATCTTTCGTCCACAGTTCTTTCAGGATGTGCATCGGCCCTCTGATGGTTCTTCCGTACAGCAGCTCGAACGGAGAAAAGCCGGTGGACTCCTGCGGCACTTCTCTGTAGGCGAACAGTAAGGCGTTGATGTAGCAATGCCATTGTCTGGGCTGCTCGCTGCACAGTTTCTTCAGGGTGGACTTCAGCGTAGCATTGAACTTTTCGACAAGCCCGTTACACATTGGATGGTAGGGTGTCGTAGTTAAATGCCGGATGCTCAGTAGTCTGTTGACCTCCTTCATGCAGTTAGAGACGAACTGCGTCCCGAGGTCTGTCAAAATTTCTTCAGGCACTCCAAGTCTACTGAACATGCCCACCAGCGCCTCTGCAACAGTTTCAGTGTCAATCTTCTTCAGAGGCACTGCTTCTGGGTACCGAGTCGCATAGTCCACTAAGGTCAGTACCCATCGATGACCTTCTTCACTCGGAGGTCTCATTTCGCCGATTAAGTCTAAGGCCACCCTCTTGAAAGGTCGGTCGATCAAAGGCATCCTCTGCATAGGCACTTTCGGGACCCTTCCTCGAGGTATGGTCTTCTGGCAAATGTCACACGATCGGCAGAAACGGCTGACGTCCGCATGAAGTCCTGGCCAGTAGAACACCGCCTGGATTCTGTCTGACGTCTTCTTGATGCCTAGGTGACCTCCCATGATTGAGTCATGTGCTACTTCCATCACTTGGCGTCTTAGGGGTAACGGTACCAAGACTTGACGTAGTGGTTTCCCGTCGTTGACCCTCGGGTGCTGGAAGATTCTGTACAGGATCTTGGCCTTGACCTCGAAATAGACCGTGCCATTGCCCTTGGTCACGTAGTCTTGCCGGTTCCTGTACTTGTTTAAAGTGCTATCAGCTTCCTGGAGCTGGATCAGTTTATCTCTGTCCACGATGGCAGCTTTGGAGCTGTCGGCGACCTTCAGTGGCGTAGACGTCTTGTCTCTCTTGGCCTGGGCCCTAGTAGTAACGGCACCGACGATCTCTGGTCGGCAGGGCTGAGCCGGAATAACCACATTGTCCCGTAGCAGCTCTGTAATGTCTCCATCGGGAAATGGCAATGGATCCTCCTCCGCAACTTCGACACGTTGGGTTGAGGCAGGACTCCATTCTGAATCGGGGTCGTCGGGTCGTCTCGCGCCGTCGATGTTCCCGATCATCAAATCGTATAGCGGCTTCTTCAGGCAAACCGCTTCTACTTCGCCTATGTAGAAAGGGGTGCTGACATGAATCTTCGCAACTGGCGCTCTCACACATTTGCTGTCGGCCATGAGTGTCCATTTAAAATCGCCAGTGAACTGTTCTTTAACGATTAGGTCTTCTTTGACGATGACCCCACTGCAGCCCGAGTCTCTTAAGACAGTGACTTCATGATTTCCAACGCGTCCCTTGGAAACAGGCATGTTCTGGACGGTCACAGCTGCGCTGGCGACGACGGGGATGGATTTTCCGTTGGCAAGGAGAAGTTGGCCATCGGTCATGCACTCTTGCACGTCCGCAGGAGTAGCTGTGTGCTCGGTCTCACTCGGAAGAATGACGCTCCCGCCGCACACTTGATGGTCAGATCTACTGGTTTGCCGTTGATTGGAGAATCGCCTCTGCCGGTTGCCCGCCGCTGCATTGTCCGTACTGCTCCGCTGCCCGCTACTTTTGTTTTGAGGACAGTTAGCCGCTCTGTGGTCTGTAGCGTTGCAGATAAAACAGCCTCTTGAATGCCCTTCCCTGGAAGGTGGCGTGGAATCCGTCTGTCTCTGGCTCGTCTGACTACCCTGGATCTGGTTCCCATGGTTTCCAGTCTTCTGAAAGTGTTTCGTCGCGCTAGGTGGCCCCAGGGCCTTCCCATGAGCGATGAGATATCTTTCAGCAGCCTCAGTCACATCTTTAAGCGTCTGCAGCTTTTGTAATTCTAAATGGGTCGCTAGGTCCTTGTGACAGGTATTGAGAAATTGTTCCTTCACGATCAGGTCATGGAGACTGTCGTAAGACTTCCTTTTGCCTGATAATTCCACCCACTTGTTTAGATATGATGACAGGCGCTCCACAAATTGCTTTGGCGTCTCGTCTGACTTAGGCCGGCATTCACGGAAGCGTTTTCGGTAGCCCTCTGTAAAGTTGTAGCACTGCAATAGGGCATCTTTCAAGACGTCGTAGTCTTTGGCGTCAGTGTTCGACAATCTGGTGTAGACGTCGAGTGCTTGCCCCGTCAGAAGTGCACTTAGTCGAATCGCCCAGTCTTGAGGTTGCCAGTTAGAGCTTTCGGCAAACCTTTCAAATCTCGCCAGATAGCTGTCAATCTGGTCCTTCCCGTCGACAAACGCTGGCAATTTTGGAGCTTTGTTGTCACTGATAACTTGTGGCGCGTTCTGCTGTTGCTGGATGCGCGCCAACTCTAGCTGGTACTGACGCTCGCCTTCAAGACGCTTCAGCTCGAACTCTCTTTCTTCTCGGCGTCGCTGCTCCTCTATTTCTCTTTCTTCACGACGTCGTTGCTCTTCTTTTTCTTGCCGCTGCTGTTCAATTTCTATACGCTTCTCTTCCATTTCTCTTTCTTCGCGCCGTCGCTGTTCCTCTAATTCTCTTTCTTCACGGCGACGCTGTTCTTCTAATTCTAGACGCTGCAGTTCAATCTGAGACTTGACGTACTCCGTCAGCTGCTTGCCTTTTAGATTCAGTTCAAGTCCTTTCTGCCAGAAGTCAGCCATCTTGATGCTTTTCTGGAAAGTTCTTGACTGTTCTGTACCTTTCTAGAATGTTCTAGAACAGCACGCTTTCTGCAGTAGCGCTGATGCTTGTCACTAGTCGCCTTCGCTGACGCAGGCCCTTCTGTCCTCGTCGTATACGACGCTGCACCACGCTGGTGTTGATGTACACACTCCTGTGCTGAAGTAGACGCGACGTCCGCTCGCCGCTTTCTGTAACACTGGCGATGTAGCTCCGAGACTGTCCCTCGACGTAGTCTTGCTGCAGCCACGTAGTCCCGGTCTGTTGTTCGCTCACGAAGCAACTCTTCGGCGACTACACGCCCTTGCAGTCAACCCGAATCTATCGGTGATGTAGTCCCAGTATGTTGGCCCCTCCCGACGCAACGTTGGCGGCTACCCTCGATGACAGCTTCTCGTAACGTTGACTCGCTTGTTTTAGCAGTTGAACCCTTGGCTATGACGTGGATCGACGACTTGGCCCCCAAAAATGTTACACTCCGTTTGATGGTGGTGTTTTCAATCAGTAGTAGATTCAGCCCCAATGCGTGAATGCTCCTGATGAGTGTAAGCTCGGATTCGATTATCCACGTAACCCGTTCAATCAGCATACAAGTCACTGAGTCTTCGTATTCAGCACACATCCATATCTGCATACAATTCTCAACTCAACTCTTTTACAACAACACTACTCACCCTACAACAAAACACAGTGCGGCACATATATAGCCTCTTTCTTCTCCCGAACACCCTTGATCAATCGCGTATGACGCAATTTAACCAATCGCTTCTAACTTCGTCATCACTGTCTTACGTCATACATCTTTCTTCACGTTCCAAGAACGTTCTCAAACTTCGACATTTATCGGGAAGTTTCTATCGACAGTAAACCCGCAAATCTAGAGAATTCTCCAATACTATCGACCAACTAAAATTATCAACGTTATACAAAGCTTCCTCTAACCACAACGCAAACTCAAATCAAAGATAAATAAACTCTATTATTGAATACTTTGCAAATCGAAACGATTAGATCTATCGTGCGCGCATCAGACATACTATCCTTCGCGTTTCAACGTAACACAATGTCATCCGCAGAACGAAGATTGGAGATTGCTCTACCCCATATGCTGACTGTGCCTTCATGATCTGCAAGAGCATCTGACATGATGCGCTCTAGGAAGATGTTGAAGAGTGTTGGAGAGAGTAGGCATCCTTGATGCACACCGATTGTTGTTCTGAACCAGTTCCCGATGGCGCTGTTGTGGAGGACTATATATGTGTCATCACCCCAGCTGTTTGCTGTACACTACCATAAAGTCGTATGTTTGTATTCTGAGTTAAAGAAGAACAAAACATAACATAAAACACATTGTAACGACAAAATGTTATCCACTCAATTTGTTTAGTTCTGTGTTGCCCAAATTTCGGTTTTAAAAATGCCCTGAAGAAAGTATTAAAAACCAAAAATTTGGCAAAACAAGAATAACTAGTTTAATGGATAACATTTTGTCGTTTCAAAGTGTTTATATATATATATATATAGAATGTGTGTGTGCGGAAGGGAGAGAAGGAGAGAGAGAGAGAGAGAGAAGAGGGAGAGAGAGAGAGTATTTAGCTTGCTGTTGTATTGAGGAGAGGGGTGTTCTATTGTCCTGTTGTATTAATAACTTTTGCCATGTATGCACTGTGAAACAAGAAGTTTTCCCTTGTTTTTGTGGAATAACGAGTTCTTGACTTGACTTTCTCTCTCTCTCTCTCTCTCTCTCTCTCTCTCTCTCTCTCTCTCTCTCTCTCTCTCTCTCTCTCTCTCTCTCTCTCTCCTCCTCATTCTTGTTGTTGTTGTTGTTGTTGTTGTTCTTCTTCTTCTTCTTCTTCTTCTTCTTCTTCTTCTTCTTCTTCTTCTTCTTCTTCTTCTTCTTCTTCTTCTTCTATTTCTTCTTCTTTATGTTACACTCGATGTTGTTTTTTCTCTATCAGTAGTTGATTCAGCCCCGATGCTTGAATTCCTGATAGGTGTAACTCAGATTCGTTTATCCACGCAGCCCGTTCAATCATCAACAAGTCAGGAGTCGTCGTATGAAGTTTTCCACTTTTATTCAGCACACATCAACAACTGCATACAATCGCTCAATTGCTTTTTCCACTCTACACTTTTACTTTCCAACTCACTATCAACAAACTTTTTTGAAACAGTGCGGTACTTATATAGTCTCTTCATACTCCAGAACAATGTAGAACTCGGCAGAATGACGCACTACAACCAATCAAATAAAACTTCGTCATCACTGACTTACATCATACAACATTCTTTAAGAATGTTCTCAAATATCGCGAAACTTCGATCGATAGTAAACAAGCAGATCTAGAGAATACTGCAATAATATCGACTAACGAAAATTATCAGGTAAATACACTCTATTATTGCATGCTTTGCAAAATAAAACGATGTGATCTATCACGCGCGCTTCACAAATAATATCGTGCGCATTTCACACGCACCATCATGCGCGTTTCAACGTAACATAACCCCCCACTCAAGAAGAAATTTACTTAATTTCTTTCAACAACGTTGACACGCAGTGCACAAAAAATTCAGAAATTAAAACTTATTTTAGTCTGTCTGGATACTGTCAATGTTCTCAGTTCATTCACACACTCTGCTGAGAAAATCCGCACCAACATTGTCTGATCCTTTGATAGATTCTACTCGCATGTTAAAGTTCTGCAAGTACATAGCCCATCTCATGATGCGACTGTTCACAAACTTGGCAGAGTTCAAGTAAGTTAACGGCTTGTGATCAGTCTGCAGCACGAACTTCACTCCTTGAAGGTACAGTTCGAACTTCCGGATTCCCCATATGATGGCAAGGCACTCTTTCTCCATGGTCGAGTAAATTTTCTCAGCCCTGGACAGCTTCTTGCTGGCGTAACTGACCGGAAATAGTTTCCCTTCGTGTTCTTGCATCAGTATGGCGCCGATGCCTTCGTCCGCTGCGTCTGTTCTTAAGACGAATTCCTTGGAAGTGTCAGGCAGTCGTAGCACCGGATCCTTCGAAAGGAGGTCGCGCACAGTCTGGTATGCCTTCTCCTGAGACGGTCCTTACTGGTTTGGACAGCCTTTCCGCACCAGGTCCGACAAAGGTGCTGTGATGGCTGAGTAGTTCGGTACGAACTCTCTATAATACCCAGCCAATCCCAGGAAAGATCGCAACTGCTTCTTTGTTTGGGGACGTGGAGCGTTCAGAATCTTGGTGACGTTTTCTAGCAGAAGCCCCTTTTGTCCTTCTTTCAGCGAATGGCCGATAAAGTCGACATTGTCAGTTCCCAGAATGCACTTACTGGGTCACACGGTCAGGTTAGCTTCCGTTAGACGCTGAAACAGCTCCCTCAAGGTCTGCAGATGCTCTTCCCAGGTGTGGGTGTGGACTAGCAGGTCGACCCAGTAACACACGACATTGTCCATCCCTTTGAGCATCTTCTTCATCTCTCTCTTCAGGGTAGCTCAGCTGTTGACCATGCCAAAGGGCATCCTTAGGCACTCGTACGTCCCATCAGGAGTTATAAAAGCAGTCTTTGGTATGTCCTGTTGACGCACGGGGACTTGCCAATAACCCTTGCTGAGGTCGATCTTCGAGAATATTTTACTCCCCGATAGTTGGCGGAAGAGGTCTGCTGCAGTAGGCATCGGCTCGGGGTCGAAGACGGTGATCTTATTAACCTTCCTGTAGTCGATGCATACTCTGTTGCTCCCGTCCTTCTTCTTCACGACCACGACAGGAAACGCGTAGGGGGAACTGGACTCCCTGATGATGCCCATCTTCAGCATCTCATCGATATCTTTCTTCAAGGATTCGCGGGCCTTGAAAGGGATCGGGAAGGGTTTGGATCGAACAGGGATATTTGAAGTGAGGTGGACTTCATGTTCGACCAAAGTCGTAGAGCCTGGGACATCATTGAAGCTATGGGGAAACTCGCCCATAAGGTCCTTGAGCTCCAACTTTTGACCTTCCGTCAAGTTCGGTCCTAGCTTAACATCATCGATGCCTTCTTTGCTGTGGAAGTCTCCTAGTTCCAACAGTTCCTCCCTGTTGAAGCTGTCGTCGATCTCAGCTGCTGTTGCAACGTGTACAGTCTCTGGCGGCATCTCCACGTAAAGCTTAAGGAGGTTGGCGTGGTATATCTTGGAATGCTGGCCGACCTTCACCTTATAGTCGTTGATCCTTACCACGGTCTCCACTTCGTACGGGCCTTTCCACTGCATCAGCAACTTATTATGATCAGTAGGTAGCAGCACCAGCACTTTTTTGCCAGGTTTGAACTTCCTGTTTACAGCCCTACGATCGTAGTAGTGCTTTCCACAGTCTTGGGACTTCTTCAGGTTTTCTCTGGCTATCTCGAGAGTCTGCTCCAGCTTCTCCCGTAGCTCAAACACGTACTGGTAGCTGTTCTTCACCTCTGGGGTCTCTACTTCTTTCGTCCACAGTTCTTTCAGGATGTGCATCGGCCCTCGGATGGTTCTTCCGTACAGCAGCTCGAACGGAGAGAAGCCGGTGGACTCCTGCGGTACTACTCTGTAGGCGAAAAGTAGGGCGTTGATGTAGCGATGCCATTGTGTGGGCTGCTCGCTGCACAGTTTCTTCAGGGTGGACTTCAGCGTAGCATTGAACTTCTCGACGAGCCCGTTGCACATCGGATGGTAAGGCGTCGTAGTTAAATGCCGGATGCTCAGCAGTCTGTTGACCTCCTTCATGCGTCAGGACTCGTCGTATGAAGTTTTCCACTTTTATTCAGCACACATCAACAACTGCATACAATCGCTCAATTGCTTTTTCCACTCTACACTTTTACTTTCCAACTCACTATCAACAACCTTTTTTGAAACAGTGCGGTACTTATATAGTCTCTTCATACTCCAGAACAATTTAGAACACGGCAGAATGACGCACTACAACCAATCAAATAAAACTTCGTCATCACTGACTTACGTCATACAACATTCTTTCTGTCCAAGAATGTTCTCAAATATCGCGAAACTTCGATCGATAGTAAACAAGCAGATCTAGAGAATACTCCAATAATATCGACTAACGAAAATTATCAACGTTATACAAAGCTTCTTCTAACAACAATGCAAACTCAAATCAAAGGTAAATACGCTCTATTATTGCATGCTTTGCAAAATAAAACGATGTGATCTATCGCGCGCGCTTCACACATAATATCGTGCGCATTTCACACGCCCCATCTTGCGCGTTTCAAAGTAACACTTTAATATATGTTTAAAGCATTATCTTACACATTGCATGGCGTTTCCCTAGACATCCATCCCCGTCCAAAAACCAAGCGTACTTCATTCGTTGATTATACTAGAATCTTCATACTTTTTAACCTCAGATTTTGGCAGTTTCTTTATGACTACCACAATCTATTATAATTGTTTCGCCGTATAATACAAACACTTCTTCGATGTGTCGATCTTCACACAGATCATGCCGCAGACCCTACTTCATCAAAGATCAATACATTGATACTTCTTTTAAACTTCTGGTTTGACTTATTCTTTGTTGGCTTTTTTCTTCCATAAAACTCGGTAATGAACTCTACATCTAGAACAGAAACGGCAATGTAGGGGGAGGGAGAGAGAGATGTAGGGTGGGTGAAGGGAAATAGGGGGCCGGGGGAGGAGAAGCTTTATTTAAAATATATTGTCCTCTGAATCGAACCTACTCTATTTTAAATTTTGCAATCAATGGTTGCAGTCGAACATATTTTATTTTAAATGTTGGGATCGATGGTTTCAGTCATTAATTTACTTTTCTAATCTATATTTGATTCCGTTATTTTGGCCACTTTTCTATAATTATTTTCTTTTTATTATTTTATTTTATAATTTTCTTTTCACTACATCTAAAACGCAAACAGTGACCGAAAACTAATTTTGCAGAATTCAAACAAACGATTTACCTAAGCTGAAAGTTTTGTCGTCGCTACGAATAGAACACAAAACACACACATGCAATTAATTACCAACAGTGTAAAGGCAATTATGTGTATTCCTTCGTAATCTGAATGGAAACTAGTGTCATTTAAATTTTACAATAATGTTTTGCGATTATCTTTACACTGAGTGGCTTTTTTCCAGATCAATGTTATTGTCAATTTTATAAGCGTTTTTCGTGGGTTTTTTTTTCTCACCCGCTCCCTCATTTCCGCCCCCTCCTTGCCCCCCCCCCCAACCCCTCCTATGCATGTTTTTTAAATCCATTGTTTTTTTTGTTTTTTGTTTTCATTTCGGATCAATCAGTAACAATTGTCCTGTCAAAGTGAAAATAACCGTCTTTATCGAACTTGCCTGTGGGGATTTCCAGACAGCTGCAATTAAGCCTCTTTGTGGATCAATTTTACAGGCGGTCTGTTTAAGTTTTAAATTCCTGCTCCGATTTCTTGTGGCAAATTTAAATAAAACGGAACGAAGTCCTCCAATCACCTCATAGCAATTTCGTTCAAATAAAATTAATTTTAAGACAGTTGCAGTTCACAGACTTTCTCTTTTTTTTCTTCTTTTTGTTTCCTTTAAATTAAACAAAATGAACTGGTTTCCTCAAAGCAGCTCATGGCAACCTCATTAATTCAATTTAATTTTAGGGCGGTCTGTTGAAGTTTCAAAAGACTTGTTAAGATATTCTTGTAATTAAAAAAATTGGACTGCTGTTATAAAGTCAGTTCATTGCGAGTTGGGTTACATAATTTCGCTTTTAGGGATAGAGGGGAGGGTAAGGGTTGGAGAGGTAGGTGTGTGCGTGTGTGTGTGAGGGGAGGGAGGGGATCTGTTGATATATCAAAGACTTGCTCAGTGTTTGTTTTTTGCAAATTAAATACAACGTACCAGTATTCATCTCATTGCAATTTTAATAAGTCAATGTAATTCGGAGCGGATTTCCTGTTAATTAAACATAACGGATTAGTATTTATAAATTAGTTCAGTCCGCCCAAATTAGTTTTATTCCACAGTTCTTTCAATTCCAGCTCAACGGTATTTTTTCTCTCACAAAGACATGGCTTGGCCTTAGCAAGAGATCATTCTTAATTGCAGTCTAACTGATTTATTGTCGCTTCCTGTCATGAATTGGCTAGTATTAACTCTGCTTGTTGACTATTTAGCCATGTGTAGTCTTTGTAACTTTAGAAGTTAGACTATTACACAGTAGCAATTAAATTACACAGCAGACCACACACCGCGAGCCCGACCCACGCTAGCGCAGTGAGTCAGCACTTGAGCTTTGAATCGGACCGTTTTAACCAATCAGAGCAGGCTCAGTGGGTAGAGCAGTTTTGAATGTGTCAGAGCCTAACACAAGTTGAATCAGTCGTGTGTGAGACGAGGAAGAAGTAACATCTACTTAGCTAGCAGAGAACTATCTTCACTCATAGACCAGGAAGCAGGACTTAGGAATCTTAGAATTCTCTCAAGTCATCACGGGCCTGAACTTGTCAAACAGGTAAATGAACACCCTTCTGTTTCATCGTGATATATTTGTATTATTGTTGAAATTATGTTTGAAGAATTTGCTATGCATAAATGTGAATTGTTAATCCGAATTTGCGTGACCATGTGGAAAGGCCGAACACGAGGTGAAACACGACCGGTTGCGCCGCCATGTTGTATCCCGTACGGAACCACTGTTGTTTAACTTATATGTATGTTTGCAGACCAGTGGCTGTACCCGTGAATGTTTATAATATTATTAATTCTGTAGGTGTATAGTTAGACACGATTTATATTTATGTATGTATAGGAATTTAGAGTTGAGATTCCAGTGGAACCCGGAAGTAGCAGAATGTTCGTCGCTTATGTATAGAGATGTGGAGCTATCACTGAGGGCTACTTTGGCTTTCAGTGAGACGCTCTGCACAAACCGATTATTCAGGGTTGTGCAGAATTTCGTCTCTTATATTACAGACGAGCAGGCGAGCTATCCCGAGCTATCCCGAGCTATCCTGTGCACCCCACTCCACAGAAACGACTAGTTGGTTGAGGAGACTCTACCGCACAAGACGGAAAGAGATACCCGAAGAAACACCCTGTCAGACCCCACAGCGTGGCAAGGGAACCCAACTACACAACGACAAAGGTGTACCAGAAGCTACCTCACAGAAGGACTTCGACCGCACCATCAGAAAGTTAAGTGCAATCTCCGAAAGTGCACTTAAACTGATCATAACAGGACCACAGTAGTCCAACTCTTCAGAAACTGTAAAACGGACCACAGTAGTCCAAATCTACATGAGATATCATAGCAAGTGCCCGAGGAAGAAATAACAGCTACCTAGACTATCAGCGATCGAACGAGTAGCAGTGAAAGAGACTTTTTAAGTTAGATTAGTACTTAGAGAATTTTGTATAGAGTAGAAGAAATAAATGTGTGATTTTAACTGTTATCAAGTGGCTGGACTACATATGATTCATAGCCGTGTGAAAGCTAGTGTGACAGTAATCTTTTACCATTTTTCTATCTATTT
Organism: Oncomelania hupensis; assembly: GCA_036898135.1. Taxonomy (NCBI): domain Eukaryota; kingdom Metazoa; phylum Mollusca; class Gastropoda; order Littorinimorpha; family Pomatiopsidae; genus Oncomelania; species Oncomelania hupensis. The sequence continues at coordinate 88,492,922 of CM072512.1, forward strand.
CTGTACCCCAACCTTAACACAGAACGAGCTAAACAAATAAATTTATTAAAGTAATTCATAGGGTGACTTACTAGCAGTTCCCACCGAATAAACGTGAGGGTCCATAATTCCATTGTGCAGAGCCCATAAACCCCACGTGACACTTCCTAAAGAAAAAAAAGACTCCTAGTCTGAAACAAGTTCGCAGCATAATTTAATGTTATTGAATTTTATTCAACTCAAGAGTTCTTGGTGCAAAATTAACAATACAAAATGCTATTCTGATCTCAGATCAGATACATTGTACAGAGTAATACTATTCCATTCGAGAAATCATCGATGATGGAATAAATTTTGTCAAGCGCATTTAAATAATAAATACGCTAAACTGGTTGTCCGTTCCTATCGTCTCGCTTTCAGTAAATTCGGTACAGCATATTCTAACACTGCATGACCAAACGTGTATCATGAGGAACTAAACCTTTCTCGCTTTCATGGCCAATATAAAACAGGTTCCGTTTTTAAAGTCTTTTGAGTCTTCACTTTCATCTTTTACGATTAAAACGCTGTAAGCATTTTAATCTTGTGAAGATTTCTCTTTGTAGCTTATTCGTTGTTTTCAACAGACATCTACTTATCAGTGCAATGAACTCGATTGTGAAAAGTCTCGTTTGAAGGTAGCTTTTGTTCTTTAGAATTGTTTATGCCAGTTGCAATCCCGACATAATTGATTCTTCACCTAGTCGCATGTTTTATCGGTTGGGTTGTAGATATTCTTATCACAGAAAAAGAAGTTCTTCTTTCCGTTTTGCGGAATTTTCTATTGTTGTCAACAATTAAATCTGCTGTGCATTGCCTTCATGTTAAATATTGACAGCATTTTCTGAGCTTTCCTTTTGTAATCTACGTTTTCGTTAGAATCTTTATAAAAAGGAATTAAAAACAACAACAGCAACTGCTGCTGAGCTGCTATTACAATAAAAACAACTGGACTTTGAAAGTCGGGTTTGAAGATTGCTTTTAATTTTGGACTTGTTTGTGCCTGTGTACTACTACACGATTGGTTCTTCATTTAATCGCATGTTTTATCTGTCGGGGTGTAAATATTCTTTTTCACTGGAAGGATGCTCTTCTTTTCGTTTGGAGGATGTTGCTATTTTTTTTGTCAACGATTATGTCTGCAATGCATTGTAAACTCTCAGAAACTTGCTTTTTAAGTTTTATCAGGAAAAAACCCTTGACGTAAACTGTCCTGTCTGCAAATTTGCCTTTGTTCTAACACTTCTAACACTTCATTTTTTTAAAACTAATTATTTGTTATCTGTACAATGATACCTAAGTCGTCTTGTACTGTAGTCGTATGCTTTAGTTTGGTTGCATGCGATATAAATACATTTATCAATGAGAATGGCTGATGTGTTGTCAGGTAAGTTTGTCTGCACAATTCATTGCATATTAAACATTGTGGATAATTCGCCTTAATTCTTTCACACGGATCTCAATAGTTTTTCTTTGTTTCTACGAGGACGTAGTCTTGTAACAGAACGGGTGGTGGTGATGGTGGTTTTAGTGTGTGTGTGTGTGTGTGTGTGTGTGTGTGTGTGTGTGTGTGTGTGTGTGCGTGTGTGCGTCATTGTCGACAGGTTTTAACCACTGTAATTATTATCATCATTATTTATTTTCGATTTTATGTTGCTATTACAATTTATTCTAATTGTTTTGAATTTTTATATACAGATGGACACTGACAAAAACACTCTCTGTATATGTTTATGGGGACAACAAAGGATTTTTTATTCTAACACACAGGCCTGAGGAGATCCTGTTTCAAACCTTGACAATTTATTTATCGCGGTGTTGACTTTCTGTAATGGATCTTTATGCTGTGTTTGATCTCCAGTTGCAGGTAATAGGTGTGTGTGGGGCGTCGTGGCGCCGGTTTCCTATGCCGAAGATCGTGGGTTCGATTCCCACAAGAGGCGAATTTATACAAGACTAGTGGTTTTTGTACCCTGGCAAGCCAGGGTACACAGGTTGCTGTTTAAAATGTAGACAGAGAGACAACTGTTGTCTGCGAGTTTCATTTGGACGATGATACCTCCCCATATCCCCCTTGATACCTCACCATACCCCGCCCTTGATATCTCCCCGTCCCCCCTCCCCATGATGCCTCACCATACCCCCTTGATACCTCCCCGAACCCACTTGATACCTCCCCATTCCCCCTTGATACCTTCCGTACCCCCCTTGTAACCTACCTGTACCCTCCTTGATACTTCCCCGTTGATCGTTTCGCAGGTATGGATGAAAGGAATCGACCATCACCATACCCCCTTATACATATCCGTTTCCCCGTTATGCCTACCCATGCCCCTTTAAACCTACCCGTAGCCCCCTTTTACCTACACGTACCACCCCATCCCGATCCTTGGTAATAATAATAATAATAATAATAATAATAATAATAATAATAATAATGAATATAGAATAATACAAATAGAAATCATAAAAAACACCAAGGTTTTAAAAGAAAATTTGACATAAGATATTATAATAATAATAATAATAATAATAATAATAATAATAATAATAATAATAATAATAATTATTATTATTATTATTATTATTATTAGTTTATAAATAATAATAATAATAATAATAATAATAATAATAATAATAATAATAATAATAATAAATAAATAAATAAATAAATAAGTTAAAAGTAAAAAGCCTAAATTAAAAAGAAAAATATCCATATTGTAGTGTAAAAAAAAAGGCACAGTAGGCGAATGTCTTACTAAGTGAACTACCAAGGCTTCGTATAAAGACCATCAATTTTTTGGTGTATATGGGAAAACATCTGAAACCTCGATTCGATTTTTCCTATCCTATCCTATCCTGTCCCGTAACCCGAAGGTCGTAGGGGCACCACAGATGATCGTTTAACCAGCATACTCCATCTTTCTCTGTCCTCAGCAGCCCTGATGGCTTCGCTCAGTGTCAAACCAGTCCATTCTCGAATGTTGTCCTCCCACCTCTTTTTCGGTCTCCCTTTTCTTCTACCTCCTTGCACTGTGCCTTGCAGAATAGTCTTTGCAAGGCCTGATGATCTGGTGACGTGGCCATACCACCGAAGTTTCCGTTTCTTCACCACTGTTAGCAGGTCATCATGTTGTCCAATAGCTTGTGTGATGGTCTGTCGGACTTCGTCGTTGGTGATGTGTTGGGTATAGGAAATGCCCAGAAGTCTTCTGTAGCACCTCATCTCCATGCTTTGTATTCTTCGTTGGAGATCTGCTGTGAGGGTCCATGCTTCGCAAGCATATAGGAAGATGGAGATGACAAGGGAGCGCAGCAGTCTTACTTTGGAATGTAGACTGATGGTCCTGTCTTTCCAAATGGGCTTCAACCTTGTCAGGGCAGCAGTTGTTTGTGCGATCCTGGAGAGGACTTCCTGTCGGGACCCATTGTCTGATACAATGGCTCCTAAATATTTGAAGCTATGCACTGTGTCGAGGGATTGGCCTTGGACTTTGATGTCCGTATTGATGCCATTGGTGTTGTTGGTCATCATTTTGGTCTTCTCTGCACTTATTTCCATTCCATAGGCTTTGGAGGTGGTGTCAAGCCTCTGTACCAGCTGTTCAAGTTCTTGTTCCTCTCCAGCCAATCCATCAATGTCATCTGCAAAACGAAGATTGGAGATTGCTCTACCCCCTATGCTGACTGTGCCTTCATGGTCTGCAAGAGCATCCGACATGATGCGCTCTAGGAAGATGTTGAAGAGTGTTGGAGAGAGTAGGCATCCTTGACGCACACCGATTGTTGTTCTGAACCAATTCCCGATGCTCTGTTGTGGAGGACTGCACTGGTAGCCTTGTCATACAGGCTTTTGATGACTTCAATAATTTTTGGGCTGATGTTGTACACTTTCATTGTTGCCCATAGAGCTGCATGCCAGACTCGGTCAAACGCCTTCTTGAAGTCTATGAACACATGATATAGATGTTGTTGGTGCTGTAGGTATTTCTCACAGATTATTCTGAGGTTGAAAATCTGCTCAGTGGTACTTCGCCCTGCCCTGAATCCTGCTTGTTCTTCAGCTATGATTTGTTCAGCTTGGGGTTTCAACCTGTTGAGTATTATTTTCAGGAGGACCTTGCTGGGATGGCTGATGAGGCTGATAGTGCGGTAATTTTCACACTCCTGAAGGTTACCTTTTTTGGGAAGAGTGATGACAAGCGACTGGGTCCATGGTATAGGCCACTCCCCACTCTGCCAGATCTTGTTACAGATAATGGTGAGGGCATCAATCATCGCTTCTCCTCCTGCTTGTAGCAGTTCCGCGGGTATGTTGTCCACTCCTGCTGACTTCCCTTTCTTTAGCGCTTGCACTGCTGCCTCAACTTCTTACCGGAGAATTGGGAGGATTTCTTCTTCTTCTCTGTTCTCTGGACATGCTAGAACTGATGGGTCTCCATTTGGTGTATGGTTGTAAAGGTCAGAGCAGTACTCTGTCCATCTGTCCAAGACTTCTTGTTCTTCTGTAAGGCATATTCCAGACTTGCTTTGGATAGTGGAGACTTTGGGCTGTTTGACACTTGTCAGTCGCTTCACAGTCTGGTAGGCCTTCTTGCTGTTGTTCTTGTTCAGACTGTTCTCTATTTCCTGGCATTGATCTTCTATCCAGTTCTCCTTTGCTGTGAGCATGCCTTTTCGGATGTCATTGTTGATTTTTCGGTAGACATCAGCTCCCTGTGAGGTGTTCTTTTTCTTTTTCATCTCTCTTCGTTTATCACACAGATCCAAAAGTTCAGGTGTGATCCACAGCTTCTTCTTTGGTCGGTGCTTGCCAAGGATCTCAGTGGCGGCATCTGTCACAGCTGAGTTGAAGGTGGTGGTCATGGTGTTGACATCTACTTCACCAGCCCCCAAAATGAGCAGTGGTGCAAATTTCCCTCCAATTGTGGCCTGAAATAGTTCTGCCACCTCCGGGTCTTGCAGTTTGTCCAGGTCGAACTTCAGTCTAGTGCACTTTGCTGTATTTACTCTCTTCAAGTGGAGCCGGAAAGACATCATCACGAGATCGTGGTCACTTCCGATGTCTGCTCCTGGAAAAGTACGTGTCCTGCCAATGTTGATGCTTGATCTGAAGCGTTTCTTGACCATGATGTAGTCTATTTGGTTGTGATGCTCCCCGCCAGGACTGTGCCATGTCCATCGTCTGGAGTTTTTGTGGAGACCAAGCGTGTTTGCCAGTACCAGATTGTTGTATCTGGCAAACTCCAAGAGTCTCAGACCCCTGTCATTTGTCTCGTTGTTGCAGTGGGGTCCACATGTGTCTCCCCAGTTGCGGTGCGCATCTTGGCCAACCTTGGCATTCCAGTCGCCTTGCACTATGACTATGTCCTTCTTCGGCACTTGGTCAAGGACCGCCTGTAGATTTTCATAAAAATCCTCCACTTCGCTGTCGTCATAGTCTGATGTTGGGGCGTAGGCCTGGATGATGGTGATGTTGAAAGGGGCTGCTCTCAGGCGGATGGTAATGAGTCTACTGGAGACTGGGCGGCAACCCATGACAGTCGCTAGAATGTTCTTGTGGACCAAGAATCCAACGCCGTGTTCGTGCCTGTCATCCCTACCGCTGAAATAGAGCTTGTGGCCTTTGTCGGTCGTTGTTTCACCTAGGCCTTTCCATCGCAGTTCGCTGATACCTAGAACGTTCCATCGATAGTGGTCCAACTCGTGGGCCAGTTCTTCTAATTTTCCTTCCGCAGTTAGGGTCCTGACGTTCCAGGTTCCTATGACGATGTTGTTTCTCGTGCGGATCTTGCTAAATTGTCCATCCAGTAGCATACTTAACACCTCCGTCCTGGTGGCCAACGGAAGGCGCGGTCCTTGTGCCGGGTGACGGCCCGGGCGACGACCGATCCGGTATGGAATTAGTGGATTGTGTCATCATGTAGTGTGTCTTGGGCAAAAAAGACCTGGCGGTGCCCAATCCTCTCCAGGCTGTTGGCCACAGCCGAAATCCACGAATACAGTGTGGCTCGCCTTGGCCCTGAGCACATGGTCGTTGAACCTGTAGTAACGTGAGGTTCCTCCGCCCTGGCCGGTGACTTCTGTGTAGAAGACTTTCGCCCAGTGATGCCGTGCTAACATCACCCCTGTTAGTCGCCTCTTACGACACGCCGGGAAACGTTGGGTCTATTCTATTTAATGCCCGAACCCACAGAGCTTTTTTCGATTTTTAATTAATCAAATTTAATTAGTTAAACACAAAATTTTGTAAGATTGGTGACATGAGTGCAAAAGTGTTTTGAATGGAAATAAAACAAAATTTGCGGTATTACGGAACGGCACGTTCTTGACACGGGTTGAATCAAAAACGCGCACGGAATGAGGCTATTGCAGTTTGTGGACATTTTGTTTATTTATTTATCTCAGAAACGGTTAAACGTTTGGTAAGGAAATGTCGGCTATAACGATTTCGCGGGTTTTGAGCGCACAGCAGGCCGATCCGCAGCGCCCAGCACCTGCCCAGATCAGCGTCCATACCGAACAAACTTTACAGTAGAGGCGAAGAAGGACTTCCAGCTAAGCAATTTATATATATAGATACAAGATGATTAATTGTCGTCATGTACAGAAGAAAACTTGACATGTGGACGACACAAAGAAACATACATATGAAACATGACACAGACAATATAATCGTCTATACAAGCATCAAATATGACATCACAATTAACTCCCGTAAACATTCATGGGCACAATCAAACGCTATTTAAATAAGGGTGACCTAGATACGAAACTATTCAGGTCACCGAAGGATTTCCCTGGGTGCTCCGGTTTCCTCCACACCTTTAATTATGGTGTTGGAGGCAGTCAATATGCAATTTCAAAAAATAAAACTTCTATTTCCTTTCCGTCTTCTAATAGCGATCTCCCTGCCTTGACACCACAGGTTTGTGTTTGTTGTGTTTGTGAGAGTGGTTGAAACATGTGAGCGAGTAAGTTGGTACAGATCGCTTAGTTTGAGCCCGATTGATGAGATTTGGGGAAAAGCGCGTATACAGAATCAGTTATTAACAATAAAAAGTATTGTTGCTGTTTTATTATTATTATTATTATTATTATTATTATTATTATTATTATTATTATTATTATTATTATTATTATTATTATTATTATTATTACTATCATTGTTATTATTATTATTATTATTATTATTATTATTATTATTATTATTATTATTATTATTATTATTATTATTATTAAAGAACCCGACCATTCTGACAAAAGGGCATGTGGAATTTTGAAACTAACCTCCCATTTCCATTTGACAAGGCACGTAATTCTGCCAGTTGACGTCTTAACAGGGAGGCTTGAGTTCTATCCTGTTTTTCGAGCAATGCCTTTAGCAGCTTTTTCGAGTTGTTAGGTGCGCTGTATATTTACGCATGTTTTGTTAACATTGTGTAATGTTGCGACTGTCCTATTCTGCCTCTCTCATCATTACTGGGGCGTTGTTTTGAAGAATATCTGTAATGCGGTTTTTAATGATCCATATTGATTTGCCCAGTTCAAAAGCAGAAGAAAACTCAGTGTAACAAATGAACATTTGATGCAGCTTAGCTCATTGAAATCCTCCAGGGACTGGCTTTCAAAGTGGTTGAGGGTGTGTAATTATGTGATTCACAGCCAAAACTGTTAGCCAAAACTGTTACGCTAATTTTTGAGTCCAAAGTGTGTATATATCAGGGGTAATAAAATAGAATTTTCTTGCCCAAACTATTTTTAACCAGCTAGAGCATGTATTGCACGAAGTCCCTTATTATTACATCCTCGTGTGTGTTTGTGTGCGTGCATGCGTGCGTGCGTGGGTGTGTTGCTTTTCTTAATTGAATCTAAAGTGCATTACATTACTGTTACACTCAATTCGATGTTGGTGTTTTTCTATCAGTATTTGATTCAGCCCCAATGCAGAAGTACTGATGAGTGTAGCTCAGATTCGTTTATCCACGCAGCCTGCTCACTCAGCAACAAGTCAAAGTCTTCGTATGAAGTTTTCCACTTTTATTCAGCACACATCAACAACTGCATACAATCGCCTTTTCACTCTCAACTTTTTACTTTCCAACTCACTATCAACAACAACAACACAAAACAGTGGGGCACATAATTATATATGCTCTCTTTCTTTTCCCGAACAATTTAGAACAAGGTAGAACTACCACCAATAAAACTAAAGATCGTCATCACTGACTTACGTCATACATCTCTATACACATTCCCGGAACGTTCTCAAACTTCCACAACTACCGGGAAATTTCTATCGACAGTAAACACGCAGATCTAGAGAATTCTCCAATAATATCGACTAACGAAAATTATCAACGTTATACAAAGCTTCTTCTAACAACAATGCAAACTCAAATCAAAGGTAAATAAACTCCATTATTGAATACTTTGCAAATCGAAACGATTAGATCTATCGCGCGCGCTTCAGACATGCTATCCTTCGCGTTTCAACGTAACAATTACATTACATGGTTATTGCTTTAGGTCCAGCGGACTCTCCCGAGATCTAAAGTGCATAGAATATCATTGAATATAACTGTGTTTTCACCATTTTTTTGCAAGTTTTGAGGGCATAAAGCTGGACCCTTTTCACACAGACGAACTGCATAATAATAGTAATGGTATGGTTGTTTTAACTAATTATTTTTTTAACACACGCGCGCGCGCTCACACATAAACACACACTCACACATAAGAATCAAATACAAAAACGAAAAAGATTTAGACTGTGACACATCTACAGTTTGAAACATCCAATGGCCAAACAATTTTGTTTCTGTCTGTACTTTTAATGTTTCTTCATCATTTAAATGAATCTATTCCTCTATTAATTCTCTCTCTCCCCCCTCACTCCTCCCAACGACCCCTGTTGCTTCTCAATTTGTTCTCATTCTGCAATGCGGGTTACAGGTTCCAGGAGCTCACAGTGCTTTTTCATTCCGTACATCCCTGCAGCTGCTGGATCTTAATGGGAAAGTGGCCATCTGCTCTTGTCCGACAGAAGTACTTGATATACAGTCTTTCACCGTTTGTACTCTTAATTAAATAAGGCTGTTGCGAAAACCGCATTTACTAGATTTGTCGGCAACCTGACTTAAGTGATCGAATGAGTACTTGCCATACTATAAATTACAGTATGTGCTATGGTTCATCGCTTTGGATCGTGTATACTTATATAATATTTGACTCGCATTCAGGGACAAGGTCACTTCTTTTTTTCTTTTCCTTTCTTTCTTTCTTTCTTTCTTTCTTTCTTTCTTTCTTTCTTTCTTTCTTTCTTCCTTTCTTTCCTTTTTCTATTTCATTCTTTCTTTCTATTTCATTCATTCAATCATTCTTCTTCTTCTTCTTCTTCTTCTTCTTCTTCTTCTTCTTCTTCTTCTTCTTCTTCTTCCTCCTCCTTCTCCTGTCTGTTAATCACCTAGGCGTCAGTTCATTGATAGATACGTTCATACATATATCGAACAGATTATACTAAGTTTATCCCTAATGTAGGTTTTCTACAGGTTGGCTTATATCTAATCCTCTTATGAAACCGCTCAGCAATATAACGTAGGCGCCAATTCAATACAATGACAGATTTCGCACTAAGCTTTTTCGTTTAGTTCATGTGTACAAGTTCCAACAATGACTTTTACATAACAGTCTCACCACCTTTCCTATTTTTTGAAAAAATTATTTAAGTGTTGATATGAATCAACTAGGCGCTACAATTCACGTAGGCTACACAATGACTGAATAGAATATAGTAATATTGTTTAGTAATTGCGCTATACTCGGATTAACACTCTAATTAATTTAATTAAAAATTAATTTATAAAATGTCTTTGTAAATTGACGGAGTTCTCATTTTTGGGGTATGAACCCAACATCTTACTGTTACGTTGAAACGCGCACGATAGTACCTGTGAGACGCGCACGATAGTACCTGTGAGACGCGCACGATAGTACCTGTGAGACGCGCACGATAGATCCAATCGTTTTATTTTTGTAAAGCATTCAATAACAGAGTGTATTTATCTTTGATTTCATTTTGCGTTGTTGTTAGAAGAAGCTTTGTATAACGTTGGTAATTTTCGTTGGTCGATATTATTTGAGAAGTTTCTAGAGTTGGTTGTTTACTGTCGATTGAAGCGTGTGGGTAAATCTAGTGGTAACTACGAGACGCTTCCATCCTAAATAAGATTATATGACGTAAGACAGTGATGACGAAGTTTGTTTTGATTGGTTGTGGTGCGTCACGCTGGAGTGTTCTAAATTGTTCTGGAGTATAGAGAGACTATATTATATGTGCCGCACTGTTTCAAAAGAAAAGTTGAAAGTTGTAAAAAGTGGAGGAAGTGGAAAAAGCGATTGAGCGATTGTATGCAGTTGTTGATGTACGCTGAATAAAGTTGGAAAACTTCATACGACGACTTCTGCCTTGTTGATGAGTGAACAGGTTGCGTGGATAAACGAATCCGAATTACACTTATCAGGAGGATTCAAGCATTAGGGCTGAATCACTACTGATTAAAAAAAAACACCAACTAAGAGTGTAACACTTACTATTTAGCTTATTTTACATTTGTTTGGGAGACTTAACTCCGTTAGTAGATCAAAAGATGTTGCACTATGCTTTTCGTTTTGTTCTAGGTACAAGTTCAAAATTTTCTTCTACATGTATACCAATCCCCCATCTCTCTCTCTTCCTCCTCCCGCCCCCACACACCCTTTCTTTTTTAGAAGTGTTGCTATTAATCAACTAGGCGCCAATTCACTCACAGATTGTGTGTGTGTAAAGTACAGTGTCGTCGATACGTCGGGAACATCTTTTGAATCTTGTCCTCTTTTTTTTTTAATAAAAAGAAAGTTGTGCATACAGATTATCCAGCCTTGTAGTCTTTACCGTTACTAAACCACACACTAACTTTGCCATATATATATATATATATATATATATATATATATATATATATATATATATAGAGAGAGAGAGAGAGAGAGAGAGAGAGAGAGAGAGAGAGAGAGATGTTATGGCAAAGTTAGTGGAGAGAGAGAGAGAGAGAGATAGAGAGAGAGATGGCACTTACCAGCGCAATGAGCTTCCCAGGGCGTTGCCATGCCATTGACAGAGATTCCAGGTAACCATGGGCACTGGTGATGCTTGTGGTCAAGTTCGCCACGCGATTGCAGATTCCATAATTATATTCGTAGTCTTTTTTTTTTTTTTTTTGCGAAGATTCGCAAGGACTCGGATACTCAGGAGTGTTAAGTTCTCCTGATCCCTTGGTGAATGGAGGCTTTGACAAACAGACGGTAGCCTCTCTGTCTTCACTGCTCTTCATCCATCTGCCGTGTCTCTGCCGCTTCTTTTCTGTGTATCTTGTAGGTCTTAAATGTGTTGACATTATCGCATGCACCGCAAAGTTGTCTCAGAAAGTTTTCTTCTTCTTCTTCTTCTTCTTCTTCTTCTTCTTCTTCTTCTTCTTCTTCTTCTTCTTCTTCTTTTCTCCTCCTCCTCCTCCTGCTCTTCCTGCTCTTCATCTTCTTCTGGGTGTTTAAGTGAGTTACGACGGTGTAATTGAATTTCGGCGCTTTAAATCTCGTTGGACTCTCCAAGCAACACAGTTCAATTGATTTCAGTTTAAACTTTGTTTTCAAACATTAGACTGAAGTCGTTATCATGGTTTTAAGCAATATCAATGGGTTCAAAGGTTACTGAGCAATAATGTGTCATTCTTTGCCTGCCGTTGGAATTGTTGTCCTTTTAAATTATAATTGTTTCTTTGAACGAATATGTGTGTAGTTGTCGCGTGGGAAAAATACCTTGGAAGGTGCGTATAATTATTTATTCTACCCATTATAAGACTGTTGACTTACACTGAAGACCTTCGGGGTTAATGTTGTCACGAGCAAGATTTGATTAAATGTGCAACTACTACTGACAAGTTTAGATTTGCCTAAAATTAAAAGTACACTAATTACTGAGCAGGTGGTGAATCTCTCTGTGGGGTGACTCAGCGGTCCACTGTGCTACGCATCTTGCAAACTCGCAGCAAGTGGCCTGGGTTTGATCCGCACTATAGGCATCGGAGCCTGTCGCATCGGTCTCCTAAGTCTTTAAGAGATAGGCCTGATAGAAAAAAGTCTTTGAAAGCCGGTGAGTGGAGGATTTGATGTTGACCTCAATAGACACTATTTTAAGCATTCCCGATATTTTCAGCGACGATCCACGAGCAACTCTCTTGAGCTGGAAGAAAAATTGCGCTGTACATCACCATCACCAAATCCACAGTTTACGCTTTCTCGTTCGCCTATTGTGATAAGCCTTTGCGTGGACATGCGAAAAAGCGGTAATTGATAGACTACTGCTTGTGAGTTATGGGTTTGGGAGGACGTTGCTACGCGGTCTTTGTCTTTCCAAGGTCACATCATATCGATGAAGCAAGGTTAGTTTTCTATTAACCACAGGTTGAGAGATTTCCCCTTTGTTCTCCTCTAGGGGATAGATTGAAAAGGTTGGAAGGGTGAGGGGTTGTGGGTCAAGATGGAACTGGAGACCATCGTTCGACGTGCAGGTCTTCCACTACATCTCTTCTGGCGGGGTTAACCAGACGATAAATACCCTTTCAAGGTCGCATCATACCAGTGAAGTAAGGCTAGTTTTTTTAATTATTCTCTGCCTGGAAGATGTTCCCTTAGTCTTCATGTGAGGATGAGATGGAAGGAAGGGTATGTAGTGGACGGTTGTTCGACAGATGAGAGCGATTGTAGGAATAGAATTGTGGACTATACAGCTCGACAGAAGAGACTTCAAGAAACAGAACTGGGGACCCTAGTTCTAAAGGCACTCCACCACCCACTCCCATCCCACACATCTCTCTAATTCTTTCTCTCTCTTTCTCTCGCTCCTTTTAGACGTAGACCAGAATTTTTATACTGCTCTTTCTCTCCTGGCAGACGAAGGACCCTTAAAGGCCTCTTCAGGCCTCTCGCTACCCCGAATGGCACACAGGGGGAAATTGTCGCCGCGGCAAAATAATGAGTGATGAATCAGTTCCCCCGCAAGCTTGCACCCAGTCCCCTGGTTGTACACTATGATCACAAAGTGCAGGCAGCCAGTGGTCGATGTGTTCTTGCTATTGGGCTAGTGTTGTCTGCAGTCTCTTTTTAAGGAACTTGTATTGAAGTTTCTTACTGTACCCTGATATTATAGTCTTGTATTACAGGTTTTTGTTGCCCCCCCCCCCCCACCAGTTTGGCCGTGGGCTTGTTCTTCTTCTTCCTCCTCCTCCTCATCCTCCTCCTCCTCCTCTTCTTCTTCTTCTTCTTCTTCTTCTTCTTCTTCTTCTTCTTCTTCTTCTTCGTTTTCTTCTTCTTCTTCTGTGTTTTTTTGTTAATGGAATTATGTTTCATGAAATCTGTTTCTTGCCTGTATGGTAGTGAGCTTCTGTTGAACCGTGTCTTGTTCGTTAGATTCTGATGCAATCTGTCCAAAAATATTAGAGCTGGTGTTATGGTCATTGCCTTTGCCTAAAATCTGTTCTTATTGCCTACTGTTATGTATGTAAGATTAAAAGTCCCCAAATTCGAAAAATGAGTTTCGTCTAACATTGGCATTGTCAGTTACATAAAACAAAGGTACAGCGAGCCTTTCTTGCTCAAACCAACCACTGAAGTTTGAATTTTCCATTTCTGTTCTAACAGAAGTAATTTCCCCTGTTTAGGACAATACGCCAATACGCTCTACGACCAAATAGCTGATATGTTTAGCGCTACAGCAATAGCAAGCCGTTTCTATTAATAGGGACAAGAACTACGGAATTTATTGATGTTAAAATTAACTACACTTTCGAATGATTTGGGTTTTGTTGTACGCTTATTTTCTTTCTCATTGTGGTAACACTCACTGTGAATGTTAAACAGATCTTTCGAGGAGGCGTGGTCAAAGTGGGTCTCTTTAATAGGTTCCAGTTTGGACCTTGCGTGTATGCTTGTATGCGTGTGTGTTTGAGTCTCTGTCTGTGTCTGTCTCTGTCTGTCTCTCTCTCTTACCTGTTTACCTGAACTTGTGTTGCAAAGGGTGTCCATGCAGTTGTGAATGTGGGCATCCTCCCGCCCGCCCGCCCGCCCAACCCCCTCTTTCCCTCCCCTCCCCCATTGCCTAGCCTCAAAGATAATGGTCATCCATTATCTTTGCTAGCCTGTAACATGCTAGTAAATTAGGGTTGTTTCGCTTTTGAGCTGACGTTGCAGTTTGTTCTGCATGTTTAAGCCAGTCTTGCATTATTTTCCCTGCATGCTCAAAGCTGCTCTCAACATGCGCCTCCGGTTGCACAATTTCATCGTAGTTCTCGCCTGGGTGCGCTGTGATTAGATGAATTGCTGCTGAGCAGATACTTGCTAGGGGAAGGCAATTTTCACTTGGTAAAGAAGATGAGAAAAGGGACCCAGGAGGGACTGGGCACCATTGCTCTGTTCTAGGCTCTATGCTAGGGCTTCCCAGTGGCCGGTAGGGTCGGGCTGGAAAGGGCTGATAGCTTGGGAAATCGGTAAATCTCTCCGTAAACGCGTTCCGCAGTTATAGAGGATGATAAATGTGTACCAAAAATAATTGCGTTTTCCCTGCTCTGAGTTGTTGCAGTGAATGCATCTCTGTCTTTCTCTTTCTGTCTCTGTCTCTCTGTCTCTGTCTCTCTCGTTACTCTTCTCTCTTTTTTGAACAAGTACAGGGGAAAACTACCATTTCCTGTGGCTGTGTGAAAATGTCCAAAGTACAAAAAGCCATCTCTCTCTTCCATTATATCCGCTTCCATTCTTCGCTCCTTTTTTCACCCAGCTTCGAATACTTTATTTCTCTTTCTTCTTCTTCTTCCGTTCCACATAGAACAATTATAGTACAACTGTGTATTCATTACAGACTGAAAGATCTATAAAATGATGAATGGAGAAAAAAAGGCACTAATCAAGCTTACAGGCTTCCAGTCTTTGACCCTGAGAAGATAAGTGAATGTATTAATACCAGACCCGAGCGGCCAGGGAGCTGATAGATAGCAGATTGATCGGCTCATTGGGGTCACATATATTTCCCCAAAACCTAGACGTATGCGAGTCACGATAATCATTAGTTCTCTTAGCAGCAGGGCGTCTTCGTGGGCCAGTCAAGGACATCAGTCCTCAATGTGATCTACGAGTCTGATGGTGAGCCCAAGAAGAGGGAAAGTGAAGTATTGGGAGACTAAATGTGGAAGACCGAGGATGAATTGAAGAAGGAGAAGAGGAAGGCGATGCGATGACAACAACGACGACGGCGATGATGGTGATGATGATAATGATGACGGTGATGATGAATGTTACGATTGAGACGCGCACAATAGTTCCGATAAATTTATTTTGCAAAGCATGCACTAAATAGCACGTATTTATTTACCTTTGATTTGATTCTGCGCTCTTGCTAGAAAAAGCCTTTTATAATGTTGATAGTTTTCGTCGATCGATGTTGCAGTATCGTGGAAAACTGTCTGGAATTGCTTATTTATTATCGATCGAATGTTCTCGGTCTTTCTCGCAATATATAATCGAATCTTGTCAATTCGTAAGCATTCTATGACGTGAGACAGTGCGTTGTTCCGGTGACGAGTTTTATTTATTTATTTATTTATTTATTTATTTATTTATTTATTTATTTATTATTAGTATTATTTATTTATTTATTTATTTTGATTGTGTTTTATTGCGTCATTCTGGAGTGTTCGAAGTTTCTCTGGGTTGCAGAGAGGCTATATAAGTAATGTACTGCTTGTTTAAAAAAATGGATTTTTGTAGTGGTTTTCGGAAAGCGATCTTGTATGCAGTTGTTGGTTTTTGCTGAATAAAGTTGGAAAGCTTTATACGACGACTGACCTGCCTTCTTGCTAAGTGAACAGGCTGCGTAGATAAATGAATTCGAGTTAAGCATATCAAGATTCAAGCATCGGGGCTGAATTTACCATTTGATAATACGTGGAACAATGATGGTGATGATGATGATGGTGATGATGATGATGATGATGATGGTGGTGATGATGATGATGATGATGATGATGATGATGATGATGATGATGATGATGATGATGATGGTGGTGATGGTGATGATGATGATGATGATGATGATGATGATGATGATGATGATGATGATGATGATGATGATGATGATGATGATGATAATGATGAAAACAGTGATGATAAATATAACGATGGTGTCATGACGACGTGAATAACGATGACGATGGCCCTACCCTTTACACACACACACACACCCGCCAGCAGTCTTAGTAATATGAAACAACAGGAACATGAGAAGGAGGACTATGATGATGATGATGACGGCGACGATGTCGTTTTTTGACGACGACGAAAATCACGACGTTGGTTTTACTGGTCACACGGCTACTCACCGGAAACTAATATTTCTAACATAGATCAATCTATCTGTTAGAAAGACGGAAGCGCGACGGTGTAGAGAGATTTTTCAGGTCAGCCGGACAAGCACTTGGACAGCGGTTGGCCAACTATCGGACGAGCAAAGCAAAGGAAAGGCAAAAAAAAATGAAAAAAAGGAAAGGGAGAAAGACGCAAAGAAACCTCCAGCGAACATTCATCTTGAGAGATCCGGCCATTTGTCTGAGGAATGGTCAATTCTGTCTGATTGGCCAAGGAAAATACAAGCCGTCCGGTCCCGACAATTTCGCGGAATTGGCTGTTCTCTATGTGTCCAGTCGCCTAGCCTCCCGTTACTGCAAATAAATTGTGAAGTCATATGCAGCTATGTTTTTGTTTCTTTGGTTGTATATTGTACTAAGACACTGCTTTCCTGCTTGGTAGAAGGAAAATACCAGTGATCCGTGCACTGAGAATTTGGTGGGACTGGTTGGTTTTATGACTGTGTCTAGTGGCTAAACAAACTGCGAACAGCAGATAAAATGAGCAGTTATTTGCAACAACGTTTCCTATGTTGTCCCAGTATCCTGACATTCACAATGGGCTAGTTCTGTTGTGTCGGATTTTACATGTCTATGTGTCCAGTCCCATACTCCGTTTTACTGCAGAAAATAAATTGTACAGTCTTATGCAACTATGCTTTATGTCTCCCCTCCCCTCACCCTTTTTTTCTACTTCTTTTTCTTTTTGTCTTCGGTTTGCACAACAGCGTTGCCTACTAAATGTTGTTTGAATTGGTGGGCCTATTCTTGGTTTGTTGGAGAAACTTATTAGGCTTAACAGGCTTGATCATTGAGCCGTGAGATGGGAGGTATGCGAGAGGTACTCATGGAATGTGTGTGATGTGTGTGTGTGTGTGTTTGTGTGTGTCTGTGAGCGTGCGCGCGCTAAAGCTCTCTGTGTCTGTATGGGCAATACGACATACTCTCTAGCCTTCAAGTGGTCTTTTTTTAGCTTCTTACCATATTCTATCTATTCGCCAGTTAGTGCACTTACGTATTGGGTATGACTACGGAATTTTGTAGCATGGACCACTATGACTATGTGCGAGAGACAAGAAAAAGAAACATTTTTTTTAGCTTAGATTAAAAATATAAAATAAAGAGTTGCAGTGTTTGAAAGAGCCGAAGGAGAAGGAGAGAGAGAGAGGGAGGGCCGGGGGAAGGGGTGAAGAAAGATGCAGGGGGTGGGGTCAATAGTTGGAGGAGAACTGGGTCCAAGGACAAAGCTTCCATCAGAAAACGATCAAGCCTTTTTCAGTGCGGAGGGATGGAAACCCAATTGAATTCGCATTGTTTGGGCCTTTTTGGTCTATGGCCATTTGGCTTAGTGTACGCTAAAAAAGTGATGATGATTGATGGTGATGATGATGACGATGATGATGATGATGATGATGATGAGGAGGAGGATGGGGGTTGTTGGGGGTGGTGAAGCTGTGGTAGTGGTGGAGGTGGTGATGCTGCTGGAAATGATAAAGATGATCCCTTGTTACTTATTTGCTCAACCCTATGCAAGCAGCATGTTCAGGTTGTGTGCACTGGGGACAGTGTGTACATGTATGTGTGCGAGTGCGCGCACGAACAAATAGAAGGGTTTGTTGTCGTACTTGTACACACTAAAATACAAAATTAAAGGATGCCTCAATACTTGAACATTCTTTCATAATCGGCGTGTTGAATTGTCATAGATTGGCCGATCTTTTATTTAACATTTGTAAAAGGGCTGGTTACTCAGGACATTGACAAACATGCATGCATGTACATAATATATTTCAGACCTTCAGCTTTTGCATACGTTATTATTAAAATGAGGTGTGATTGTAGGAGACTAATTATCTTCTGAAGTTGTAAACTCAAGAAGCGCCGGGCAGGATGAAAAATGCCGAACCAGCAGGAAAGGTCTTCGTTGCTGTGTAGGCAGACCTCTCATCATTCGGAATCGTTACTAACAGACCAGAGTTTTTGATTGCCCTTTAATTCTCTTTCGTTCCCTGAAAACTACGCGAATTGGGTTTTTACCCTGGCGTCAGAACAGTACGCCTGTACCGAACAGTAGCTCCACTGTAGGCCTACTCGCAAGTCTGAGGAACGATGATGGGGGTTTCGGGAGTAGGCCTACTACTACAGAACGTCTGCTTCTAGCACTCCTTTTCTCTGGAAGCAGCTAATCAATATAATTCGCCTTTGCCTTCCAGCAGAATTATCAGAGGGATTAGGGCAGTCTTGAAATTCTGAGACTGTATTCAAAATATTTCGCTAGGTTTGAAATTCTATTAGCCCGTTCTTTATTTCTCTACTTTTGATGTTAGCTAGTTTGATCTTATCGATTGTATTATTATGGAAAGATTTTAAAAGGTAAAGAAAAAAATAATATTTTTATTTAATATATTTATAGGTGTCTTTTTCGTTCAAAGTTTTTTTTTTTACAAAGTGCACCTCTAGGTCCATTTGCTAAACCTTGTGAATGATGATTTACATCGCAACTCAGGTCCTTTTATGAATATACAGGGTGTTCCAAAAGTCTTGGGCACATTTTGACATTGAATATTTCCGAAACTATTAAGGATATAAAAACGCATCTGGTAAATTCAGAAAGCTTGTAATTTCAATTTTTACATGGAATGTTCAAATATGTTCAATGTGAGCACCATTGGTCACACGACACACATCAAGCCGATAGTCAAATTCTTGCCAAACGCGTCTCAGCATTTTCTGGTTCAGTGAACGCCATTAATGGGTCTGAAAAGAAATAAAAAAAATCAACAGCTTTACAAAAAACTTAATGTAATTAGCTTTAAAATGGCACAACTTTTATCTTACTTATTCATAGTAATTGAGATATGGGGACTTCAAATGTGCCCAAGACTTTTGGAACACCCTGTATTTTAACTTTATTAAATCGAACTTCTTTTTAATTAATTTCGGGCCGTGCCATAAATTTGGTCTACTTCTATTCTGGTAAGGGGAAAAACATGCAGAATAAAAATCAATAATGTTTTTAGAGTGAACTGAATTACTGTACAGATCGAAGATCTTACTGACTTATTTGTGTGTCTATGTAATTTTATTGTATTTTATTTCTTGATGAAATCTTAGTGTCTGTGTGACTTGGTTCAGTGTTATATAATTATATTCTCTAGCAAGATTTTTAAGATCCACTATTGAAAAAGCAACTAATCTATCTCACTGTTTCCGATGGAACGCCAGATTTCGTTGGCAAGCAACAATGCAAACGAAGAAAAGTTACCCAACAAAGTAAAAAACGGTACGACAGCACAAAGGGAATAACCCCCAACATAAATAAGAAGAACGTAAACTCTCACACAGAACGTAATACAACACAAAGGACTAAAAGCCATTAGGGAATAATGGACAAAGAAGCGTGCTTTACTGTCATAGACAAGGCAGGAAAAATGATGGAGACGATAGGCCTTATTGGCAGCACGGGAAAACGATGGGACGATAAGACTTGAAAACAACAGAAAAGACAAGAAGATGAGACCACAGACAAACAAAGGCAGTGTATGTAATGGGCTGCTTTGACCCCTCCCACGGGATTTACCCCTCAAAAGGTAAAAACGTAGTACCTCGTAGCCTAAATGACTTCGTTGACCCCCTCCTTAGATTAAACCCTAATGCATGACAGCATAAGTAAGCTCTGTCTACGTTTTATAGCATTCACGTAGAGCCACAATTTTTGGTGTGTTTCCCCCCTGCAACTTAAAGTCCGTGCGACAAACTAGATCATAGACCTCGGTTTATACTTTCATCCGAAAGAGTAGAGGCAGTGCGCTACCAGAGCATGAGCGTCAAGTTACCGGTAAAGGCGTGGTTAGGTTCAGCCTGAGAGGAAAGCTAAAAAGGTCATTCTTGAGATACCTCCTTGGGGTCAATCCAGTGAGACCGGGGAGTCAAAGTTGTCCGTTTCATCGGCGCAACCTCGACAGGATCCTAAGACGAGACACTGCTAATGGATAATAGTACAGTAGAGTATCGAAAACTGCTTGAAGTGTAGCCCTTGTCAGATATTATAAAATATGACGCCCAGACCTGGTTGTAGTAGATCTCAGAAACTCTGGGTGGTTCTGGGACACAGCACGGAGAGACTAGTTCAAAAGTTTTTTTTGTTGTTTTTTTTTTCTGTGGTCATGGTGCTGATAGGATCTCGGAGGATCCCGGGAACATTGCTCCAAGACTCATACTCGCAAAGCACGCTTGTCCTGCCTGTCCTGTGCCTAATAACCATTAAGACTTTAATGTCTTCGGAGACTGCATTGCCGGCAACATTGGAACATCGTTTTAAACAGTGCCAGTGATGGACAGAATGCATTAGTTTAAGTCAAACACCGAAGGGAATTTAGACACCAATTGTATATCTCTGATTATATTGTGATTTATTATGCACTTGACCGTTAATCACATGCGATTTCTGTAAGGCGTGGCTTCGTGACCGAAGAGTTTGAAAGATTTTAGATGGTTTTTGTTGTATCAATTGTTATTTATCAGATTAACATAAGTTGTACTGATTTGATTTGATTTGATACTGATTTGAGATAGAAAAAAGTTAAAAAATATCATACAAAACCTTTATATTTTAAAGAATATGTTTTCTACTTTTTTCCGTTAGTCTATAAAAATTTAACATCTAGGAAATTCCACGTCTGCTTGCAGGCACTGCACAGCACAGAATGGAAAAAAGATACTAATTTACAAGATAACATTAAAAGGATGAAAACAAACATCATTGATCGAGTGATAAAAATCTCCTTCCTTGGTTTCTGAAGTACAGGTCGAAAATGAAGATAGATTTTAAAACAAGTAAGCTAATTCTGAGATCCTTGTCATTCTTTGGGTGCAAAGTGATTGAGAGACCTCCCTTTTCACAGTGGTAGCTTTGTGAAGGCAGTGATAATCTTCCCTTCATCACTTACGCATACAACTTTTCTCGAAGTCCTAACAAATCCCAGTATCCAATCACAACGCTATGCGAACTGGGGGAATGTCCTGCGTTAATTCATTTTAGTTTTCTTCAGTTGTGTATTCGTTTTATGGCTATACTGCACCCCCTCACCCACCCACTCACCACCCCACCCCTGAGCTAGGAGCCTTGTTCAATATATTGTTGCTTTGTTGTATGTTTAATGAAAAGGACAAAGATGCCAAGTTGAGCTACGGGCCAATAACCCATTATCTTCATTTTCTTACGTTTGCGATAGTGAAACATTCTTGATTAATGATTTAATTTCCTTCAAGAAATATATTCCTACATTATGATATACTAGTAAATATTTTTGACCCGCAACATTCTTACCCCACAAAGATGACATATGACACATACCTACTATATACGTTCGTTCTTAACTGAAAGGGACATAACTTCTTCAGGACTCTTTGGAACTTTGAAACTTTGTCCTTTATTTCTGAACACATCATAGAACATTATACATATAAGCAAAAGGCTATATGTCCAAGGGGATAGGGACGTTTTAGACTTAAAGGAGAGCTTTGTGGGGGTGGGTATACATATAAATGTATATGGAAACCTGAACGGCATACATTTATTTAATCATCATAACATAACATTTTGGATTGGCTGGAGAGGAACAAGAACTTAAACAGCTGGTGCAGAGGCTTAACATCACCTCCAGAGCCTTTGAAATGAAAATGAGTGCAAAGAATACCAAAATGATGATCAACAACACCAATGGCATTAACACTAACATCAAAGTCCAAGTCCAATCCCTCAACGCAGTGCATAGCTTCAAATATTTAGGAGCCATCATATCAGACAATGTGTTCCGACTTGAAGTCCTCTCCAGGATCGCACATACAACTGCTGACCTGACAAGGTTGAAGCCCATTTGGAAAGACAGGATCATCAATCTACATCCCAAGGTAAGGCTGCTGCACTCCCTTGTCATCTCTATCTTCCTATACGCTTGCGAAACATGGACCCTCACAGCAGACCTAGCTACAACGAAAAATTTAAAGCATGGAGATAAGGTGTTACAGAAGATTTTTGGGGATTTCCTGTACCCAGCACATCACCAATGAAGAAGTCCGACAGACCATCACACAAGCCATTGGATAACACGATGACATGCTCACAGTGGTGAGGAAACTCAGACACCGATGGTATGGCCACATTATTAGAGCATCAGGCCTTGCAAAGACCAGCCTGCAAGGCACGGTGCAAGGAGGCACAAGAAGAGTGAGACCGAAAAAGAGGTGGGAGGACAACATTCGAGAATGGATTGGCTAGACACTGAGCGAAGCCATGAGGGTTGCCGAGGACAGAGAAAGATAGAGTACGCTGGTTAAACGAACAACTGTGGCGCCCAACGACTTCCAAATTACGGGATAGGATAGAATTGGATAGGACCACAACAGGCAATCACAATGAAGAAAAAGAAACACAAAACAAAACATATACATAAACAAAATACAACAACATACACTTCACAATATGTTTAAAAAAATATCATACACATTAAAAAAAAAATATTATACAATTGTGGCCTCAAGAAGTGAAACGAACATTTACAGCAATTCACAATGATAATAACAATCCAATAAAGCTGCAGTTCGAAAACATTGAGAAATAATTTACTAAAGTTCGTTCATACAAAGAGATGGCTATGCTTGTATGCTAAAGTAACAATAATTTTAAAAAAAAAACATCAATAGGGTGAAGCATCAATTCAACATACTCTGATACAAAAGAATGCATGTACTCCAGATGGAATCTCGCATCTTTAAAAACGTATTCCTGGACCTTCGCATACGTAAAATAGCATATTCGATAGCCAGGATAGGCAGATTTTTTTTTACTTCGTAAAACAGAAGAAGTGCGATTCGGTTTGCTTTGGGTTTGTCCATTTGAGTTCCATAGCTCGTGGTGTCCCGGTAAGATCCCTTATAGAGATGGGGAGTGCCTGGATTAGCGGGAAATGATGCAGACTGATGTATGAGGAGATAGTGTGTTCATCAGATTAGCTTTGGTAATAATGCCGTCCACACAATCAGGCACAGTTATACTAAGTCAGGATTTTGTTTGTGTGTGTGAGGGAGAGAGGTGTGATGTGGAGGTAGGCGGTAGCCCTGAGAGAGAGAGAGAGAGAGAGAGAGAGAGAGAGAGAGAGAGAGATTGTGTGTGTGTTTGTTTGTATGCATGTGTGTTTGTGTGTGTGTTTGTGAGAGAGAGAGAGAGTGCAGGGTGTTGAAAGATGGTGCAGATGGTGTGTGTATGATGTGTGTATGGGTGATGTGTGTGTGTAGTGTGGAGTTTCCAGTACAGTATAGATCAAGCAAACGTGAGGGTTGCGGTGTTTAACATCAGTCATGCCCCGTCCCGTGTACTAGTTTAAAGACAGTTCTCATAGGAAAGGTCACTACGAGTAATGTAAAGCAAGTCTGCGCACACTGCATGCACGCGTGAATGCACACAGGTACACGAACAATTTCCGTAGTTTTGTGTCATTGTACATGTACAGTGATCGGTTACAGGGGAATATGGAAAATAGAATATGAACACCCGATTCACATTGGTCGAAGGCTATTAGAAGCATGCTGTAGTAGTCGCCTCAACAGGCCATAAAGCATGCTCTCATGCTTCAGAGCACTGCCTCCTACACTCTTCAAGCCCTAGGAGCATTGACCAATCAACTCATGAAAATAGAAAATGTAAGTTTCGTCTCCTCTAGGGGACGAATTAGATCAAACTGTATTTGTTTCTAGGTCAACTGTCTTTTACGAACCCTTTGAGAATTTTTTTTTACGCTGGATAGTGTCCTCACTTGGTTTCATACAATTTAAGAATCCAAGAAGGCAAATGGATTTTTGAGACGGAAAGAGCGAAATGTTGTAGAGAAACATTCTGTTTATATTTACAGTGAAATTGCGCTTTTTCCCGTCACTATAGAGCTTGAAGAGTATAGGAAGCAGTGCTCTGTAGCATGAGAGCATGCTTTATTGCCTTTTGAGGCGACAACTAAAGCATGCTTCTGGTAGCCTTCGACCAATGTGTACCGGGTGATATGAAAGTATTGAAATATAAAAAAAAAACTTCTTCTTCTTCTTCTTCTTCTTCTTCTTCTTCTTCTTCTTCTTCTTCTTCTTCTTCTTCTTCTTCTTCTTCTTCTTCTTCTTCTTCTCCTCCTCCTCCTCCTTCTTCTTCTTCTTCTGACTCACGGTGGGCAAGATAAAAGTGGCCATTTATCACCGTCCTTCTTAACAGTATGATTGCTTTGGTGGTTCATTGTTTATTTCAATCCCTATCCCTTCTTCCCTTGGATGGTTATCCCCGTCTGCCGTAGCGCCAATGGGGGGTATGGACGTCTTCTTTTTTCCTTCCTTCCTTCCTTCTTTACTTCCTTCCTTCTTTCCTACCTTCCTTCCTTCCTTCTTCCCTTCCTTCCTTCTTTTCTTCCTTCCTTCCTTCTTCTTCTTCTTCTTCTTCTTTGACGGGGGCACAATAGATGTCCACTCGACCAAACGTGCTTGTCGCCTGTTGCCACTGGGTTGAAGAATTGTAGAAGGATCTTTTGCAATGTAATGAGGACTGAGATTCACCGCTGAACGATTTTTTTTAAAATCAATGTTTCCATTCATTGAACGTTTTCTCTATTCATTCTTGATCGATTCTCGGGAAGGGGACAGAGTGAGAAACGTGTGTTGAGGGAGTCGTTGCAAAAAGAATAAATGAAGTAAATCTTATTTTAAGGATACATGTATTGTAGCGATAGTAGACAACAAAATGTAATAGAACATTTAATATTTTTATGTAGTTATTTTATAGTCCTTATATAGCGCTTTCCCTGCTCAAGAGCTACTCAAGGCGCTGACTGCTACAGGATCTAACCAAAGCAGCCCGAGGCGCCGACTTAATATAAAAACGCTCTTAAAATAAAACAATAATATAAGGTATACCAAATTGCATTTCCTACTCTCAAAATTGATGACATGCTCACAGTGGTGAAGAAACGGACACCCCGATGGTATGGCCACGTCACCAGAGCATCAGGCAATGAGGCAGAAGAAGAGGTAGACAGAAAAAGAGGTGGCGGACAGCACTCGAGAATGGACTGGTTTGAACACTGAACGAAGTCATGAGGGTCGCTGAGGACAGAGAAAGATGGAGTACGCGGGTTAAACGATCATCTGTGGTGCAACGACCTTTAAGTTGACAGGATAGGATAGGATAGGACTTTCAAAATATTACTTCAATCTGCAGTAGGTGAACTGCTGTAAATATATATGTATGCAACTGCAGATTGAGATAATTTTTGGGACGTAGGATACGCAGTTTCATTGCAAACAGAGGAACAATTCGTGTACCAAAGTATGTGGGAGGGTTTGGATTTAGGATGAAGAACTGGAGATAGGGGTGAGAGGAATAGAGAGAGAGAGGGGGTAGGAAGAGAGGGGTGGGATGGGTGAAGTGCGTGCGTAGATGTGATTTTTTTGTTTCAACGAATTATCGACAGCGCCAAACACACTATTGGTTGGAAAAGGTTCCACCAACCCACGGTCTCTTGTGGTCAGTTCATGTATATTTGAGCATTCACTGATACTCTGCAAATACTGTCAAATAAAGGGAAGTAGTAAGATAAATGATGCTCTCAGCTAATTTAAATGTTAGGGTGGAGTGGTTGGGTGGGAAAAAAGCTTGATCGTACTTGCGACCCCTGGAACAAGAGCTAAGCCATCCTCCGACTGAGCTACTCTGACCCCGGAGGACAGGAGGGAGAAGAGTAAAACGGATTTTAGGGTGAGAGGGTAAGGAGCGACGAGTAGGGGGGTCGGTGGAAGTGAAAAGGGGGAGAACGGGCGAAGAGGTGGAGGGGGAGGGGGCACAGGGCATAGGGTCCACTCAGGAACTGAGCGATCGTGATTTCGTCTGATGATGTTTGGTGTAAAGTGACTGACGTCTTTCTCCTGTTGGCCTCTGCTGACTTAAGAACCCCAAGAGTCTTCCCTCTCCGTTTGAAGTCCCGGGTTTTGTCCATGCAGCAAACGACTGTGTAAGGGATGTAGTTTTGATCCTGCATACAATGGTTTCTCTACTTTTCCCCCGTGTGTTTGTGTTTGTGTGTGTGCGCGCGCTTGTGTGTGTGTTACATTACATTACATGATTATTGCTTTAGGTCCAGCGGACTCTTCCGAGCCAAATCAGGACCGAACAACCCCCAATTCGCATAAAAGATCTGCTGAAACGACCCTAGTGGTAACACTGAAGGCTCTCCACCAGCCAGTCTTTTTACAATAAAGACATGCCACGCAGGGGACGCTGAGGCTGTACTCTAATTTATCGAACCCCCGTTTACAAAAACAAAATAGAATACAAACATCATTATAAATTATCAACAAAACAAATATAAAATGCCTACATTGCTAAATAATAACATCATAGGAAGCCTTAGTGACCACCTGGCAGAAAGTGTCCAATATTCCCAAGCTGATCCAACAGATCTCACACACAAACAAGGAGTCTTGTCCCGGAAGAGTTTTCAAGAAAAAGGGTAGTTGACTGGTCTAGCAAAGAAGAAGATAGTATAGCAGATTGATAGAACAGAGCAGGAATGAGAAGGAACAAATGAGAAAGACAGCGACAGTGGGAATTTAAAGCACTAAATTTCCAGAAAGTGGGGATACTATTTATACTGAAACCCCCGGCACCCCAACGGGAGTGTGTGTGTGTGTGTGGAATGAGGACTTCTGCCTTTGACTTGACTTAGTCCAAAATACTAAAGATGAGTAACGGGTTGTATTAAAGTCCCTATATAAAATAAACAGACTGGGTAACGGGTGTTTTTATTTATTTCGTTATTGTGGGGGAAAAAAATGGTTCTTTTGCTTTTTTGTGAAATGAGGAATACTCCTTGTGACTTGACTCCATTAAAACACAAGACTGTGTAACATGTTTGAGTTCAAGTCAAGTCAAGACATTTGTATTCCAGATAAAAACAGAAAAGCTGTCGTTGCCAACGGTACAGTGACTTATTTTTAAAGAAAGAAAGAATAAGAAAAAGAACATTATGGAAGGAAAACAACAAAACCAGATCGCAGTTCTAAATGCGATAGCATGCCCCGTATATATTCAATTAGATTTTTTGGTATTTAGTTTTTTTGTTACTGCATAATGGTTTCTCTACTGTCATGGAGCTGCATAATGGTTTCTCTACGTACTGTCGTGAAACTGCATAATGGTTTCTCTACTTTCATGGAACAAGGATGACTATTGACTGACTCCCCTTGACTTGATTTCGTTTGTCTTGACTTGAAAAAGGACGAATCGTGACCTGATTTGACTCTACGGTAGGTTCGGTCGCGTTTCCTTTCTCGTTTGATTTGTTTTGCTTTTATGTTTGTTTATTCTTTTATTTTCCTGTGTGAAGGGTGACCTTTGATCGACAATCTCTCTTTTCTTTTCCTCTTACGGAATAAACATGACTTCTCCTTTCTAACGTGGTTTGGCATAACTGGAATTGCGCAAGTCCAGCTATGACCGCTAAAGGTTCCCTGGACCCTATAAACATGACATCCAATTAAATCACACCAGTCCGGAATTGACTTCTTGGTCATTGGGGATTCCTTATCTTTCTATTTTTAAAATTGGGTTGTTTCTCTTTGTTGTTTTTTTTAAAATTCATGCTTGACATTGTTTGTGCGATAAAATCCGTATATTTCTGGCAGCGCTTTCCCAGTTTTGAGACTACTATTGTTGCAAGGGCTGTTGTGTTATCAATTTTGTTTATAGATCAATTTGATTACTAGATGATCTAAGTGATTGTAGCAATGACATTATCTCCCATTATATTTCCTATAACTGCCCATATTCCTCTTTAAAATATAAAATGTCTGACAGCAAATTTAAAAAATCGGCGCTCTGATTATGTTGGTTGGTTTGTTGTGTTTTATGTGTCGTCCACCAATAGTTTAAATGCCTCCAATCCAGTCATTCTTTTTTATTACTAGCTCTAGACTAAGGGCGTCTTTTTAATGGAATTCGCTACCTATGTATCTGTTTTAATGAGACTTCTTGTCTATGTATGCTTTCTTTTGTGTTTGTTGTGTTTTATGACCAACAATCTCCACTGAGTTAAATTACCCAAATGTAACAATTCTTTGAAACCTTCAAGTGCTTGGTTGCTTTCTAATTGAATGGTCTACACTTAATTTAAGGTCAGACCGAGGTGAGACTTTTTTTTACGGATGGTTCTACCGCAACACTGCTTTCGACAGTACTTCAGCTTTGTCAATCACATAAATCGTCTTCTTGACGATTAGAACAAGCACCGGAGCTACGATTCGATTGCAGGCGAATTCGACATCTTTCGTGAACACCGTGATAAAAGGCAGTGTCCTATACATCCTGCAACAGGAAGCTATAGAAAGTGTTTAATAATGCGATCAGTTTTCGACAGCTGAGTTATGTATCGTGTTGTTTAAGGTTTCGGTTCGCCTTTTGGAGAGCAAGCGGTTTATCTTAGCTTTACACACATAAAAATGTAATGTGGTACACACCAGCTCACTTCCTATGTGAGCAGCACTTTTCAGTGCCTCCGCGTTTCGCATGCTGCGGGCTATTTATAGCTGCGGGCTATTTATAGCTTGCCTGCATCACCCTTCCAATGAAAGGAAGTATCGGCGAAGCTATTTATAGCTAGCCTTCCTGACCTAACCTCAAAATCTGAAAAGCTTTGGTTGAGCCGCTGTGGGTAGAAGCTGAAGAAAAAAACAATCAAGAGAAGTCAAATCTCTATAACTTTACAAGAACAGTAACGTTGTTGCTGTAGTGCGTGGAACAATAAATTACATGTCAATTTTATATGTGCCACAAAACTTGGAGACGATGTAAATGTGTACCGATGAAAGAAACAGTGATCACTTTGTAACTTCGAAATCAATCCTGATGTGACTCCCAACTTGTAATAGGCCTGTCTTGGGTTCCAGCAATCCTCACCTTCGGCAACAAGAGAAAAAGATATAGTCTAAAACGTCAATGATAGAAGTCAGATCTCGACATTCCAATACGGCCTTTTAACACACACCCCTTGGTGTCGATCAGAGGAAGAGTAGGATGTTGTAGACTGGCCTGGTCTGGGCCTTAAGAACTTGGGACTGTCGTGGAGAGGCGATCGAAGCGCGTGGGACGTGTGAGGAATAGGGGACACAATCCAACAAGAACGTGAGACAGCAACAGCTCTTTTCTTTTTACATCCCCTCTGAGCGGCCGATCCCAGCAGTTTTCCTCAACAGCAAACTAAAAAAAAAAGTTTTTTTTTTTCTCATACCAAGCGCAAGAGTGGTGAAGGGTTAGGTCGGCTCCTATGAGTAGGATGAGCCAGAATCCAGATAGCTAACATTGGATTTCCACTTTCATTCTTATAAGCGCTGTTGGTTGAGGGCTCCTGTGAAGTGGATGAGCCTGAATCCAGGTCACCAACACTGGTTTAGAAAGTGTAAGCGCTGATTGAGAGTTCCTGGAAACAGGATGAACTAGACATCTACATATGTAGTGTCTTGAAGTTTTTGTTTTAATCATTTTAAACGAGCAAGAGATGGGAGTGGAGGAGAGGGGGGCTGGGCTTTCAAGTGATCTGGATGAACCTGGGATCCATACATCCAGTATCTTTATTTTTTTTTTTTTTAAAAAAACGTTTCTCAGCCTAAGCGCGTAAACTGAGATTTCCCGTGATCACGACGAATCTATGATCCAGTCATCAAGTTGTTTTCGTTTTACGGTTCAACCAACAAAACAGGTCGTCCGAAGATTCCCGCGATCAGGATGAGTTTTAAGGATCCGGACACCCAATGCTTTCGTTTACCACTCTCATCAGCCTAAGAAATTGGAAGCAATCGGCCTGTTTAGATCCCCGCCTACCTTGACAAATACAGCGAGGGTACTCGGGAATGCTTTTATTTCTATTTCTGCTCCTGCCGCGAGACTCGCCTCTTCTCCAAGCCTCTTGATCCTTGATCCTGCTCCCTTTTTTAAGTCTTGTCTTACTTTATCTTTATGTCTTGTTTGGTTTCCTCTTGGAGTCTTCTTTTGCTTCCTTTTGAGTCGCGTCTTTTAATTGCGTCTGTTTGCGGCGTGTCTTGCTGCCTCTTAAATTCTTCAATCTCGCTTTCTCTGTCAGTTCTGCGTTATGTTACCGATTCCAGTCTTAAAATCTTGTTTTAATTGTGGGTCGAATCTTGTCTCTTTCTTAAGAAGTCTTATTCTTGTCCTACTTCCTCTTTGAGTATTGAATCTTGTTTTCTTTTAGTCTTCCGTTTTTCGTCCTTTTGGAGTCTGGAATTTTCCTCCATTAGGTATTAGGAGTCTACAAGTATCTTAGCACGACTTCACTTGACCTGATTTGACTTGTTCAACGTTTGAATGGGAACATGTTCTTCGTTGTCCATCCTTTTTTTTTCTTCATCTCTGAGTCTCAATAATTGAATCTCCCCAAACCTAATTCCCTCCCCTGCCAATGAAACATAATGTTGATGGGGTTGTAGTCTGGGTTAATTGTTGGTCTCTGTTGGTAAATGTTTCTTTCGCGAAGACACGTTAATGCAGCGAACAGTTTGTAAGCAAGTGGCAGCAGCCGGCTCTAGTGAGTTAAGAGCGGCCACTTCGCATGGGCCGTTTCAGTTTGCATGTGTATACATTGGTGGGTTTTTTCCCTTTTCTTCTGGTGCATTATGTCTTCTGTACCATTCTCCATTTTAATTTTTGCTGCAGCGCATTAGGAAAAATAGTTGGTGCTAAGCAAATTAGATTTATACGATTTAGTGCCATTCTGAAGTTTGCATGCCAGAGAGAAAATGGTTCGTTTTGGAAATTTGTTCCAAGACGTCTCCATTTTGGCTTCATTTTTTTGGCATGAATTTTCGTAATCGTTCTTCTTCCTTATTCTCCCCCTCCTCTTCTTCTTGTTCTTCTTCTTCTTGTTCTTCGTCTTCTTCTTCTTCTTCTTCTTCTTCTTCTTCTTCTTCTTCTTCTTCTTCTTCTTCTTCTTCTTCTTCTTGTTTTTCTTGTTCTTGTTCTTGTTCTTCTTCTTCTTCTTCTTCTTCTTCTTCTTCTTCTTCTTCTTCTTCTTCTTCTTCTTCTTCTTCTTGTTCTTCTTCTTCTTCTTCTTCTTCTTCTTCTTCTTCTTCTCCTCCGCCCTCTTCTCCTTCTTCTCATCTTCTGCTGCTATTGCTCAATTTTCTTCGTCTCCACTCTCCTCTTCCATTTTCCTCCGCCTCTATATCTTTATTCTTGTTCTTCTTCTTGTTTCCTTTCTTGCATTTTCCCGCTCTCCTCTTCTTTCTTTTTTCAGATGATCGTCCTTCCGCCCCCTTTTTTTCCCCCTTTTTTTCTCAGGCGTTTAGGATGGTGCAATCAGAATGCCAATGAAGTGATTTAAATGGTTCTGCGATTTGACAGGCTGGGGTCTCATTTCTCTAGTAATTTGCCATTCTGACCACGTCGGCGACTCGTTATTAAAGTGCCTCGGCGCATCATTGTAAAACGATTGGTTAGCTTGCACAGTTTAGGTGCACCATTTACATCATGGCTCACCTGTGACAGGTATGGCAGAAGTATTTTGCTTTTATGTAGCGCACTTTTATGATCAAAATGAACTGCTTTAGGCGGTTTGTCAACATTACAAGCAAAATTGGCGCTGCCCAAAAATCAGTTGTTGTTGTTTTTGTCTGCACATTTGAGTGCGTCATGTTCATTGCGACACGTGTAATGTAACTTGTTTTCTTATATAGTGCACGTTTATACGCACAAACCGATGCTGTAGGCGCTGGCCAAACTTAAGATCAACATCAGCACTTACCAAAAAGGATCGACTTGAAAACTGTCAGCGTGTTGTGCATTGTGTGCGCTGTCTAAAACCATGGCGCAATGGGCCACTCCATTATATGTGCAAGCTACGCGCGTATTAGGACTCCAGACGAAACGTTTTACGCGAAAACGTGCATAGAGAATCTTTTATTCTGGCGTGTTTTATCTCCTGTCAATCTTTTTGACATGTCTCCTTAAGATATTTATTCCAACATAACGCACTTATGAGCTCACGGAGTTTTATGTCCAAACTCAAAATCCATCCAGGACGTCAGTCTGCTAAATTTTGTGCAAAATAGCGCTATGAATCATTGCGCCATTCTACGCCTAATGTGCACATTCTCATGACGCACTGTTCAAACATGTGATCTTTATTATTGTGTCTGTTGCACCTTTCTGCCTTCATCGTTACGTTTTTTGTGTATATGTTTGCTATTTTGGGTTTGGGATGTTCCAGATAAACAATCCCAGCTTGCTGGATTCTTTTTTTTTCTTCTTTTTTTTTTTAGAAGAGTTGCGCCTTGACAGCTATTTTCATCTTTGTTTGAAGTTTGTGCATGAAAAACATGGAAGCTTGTATTTGTTTTCCCATTTTTGCTTCAAAGTTTGTTTAGTATAAGTGTGTGTGTGCCTGTCTGTCTGTCTCTATGTGTGTGTGTGTGTGCATGCGCTCGTTCGTGCTCGCGTGTGTGTGTGTGAGTATGCATGAGTGCGTGCCCGAGAGAGCAAGCGATCCTCTCATGTTTATTTATTATAAGTTTGTGTTTCTGTGAGTGTGGGTATGAGTGTCTTTGTGTTTTTGTGAGTGTATGTTTGGGTGTCAGTTGGATAATGGAACTACGAAACCCCTTTCATTCGACCTTTGTACGCAAAGGATGGGTGGGTGGGTTGAGCGGTTAATGGACAGTTATAGGGACAGAGAGGGTTCATGTCTTTTAAGATAAGGCATTCATGGTGGAAGCGGGGAATGAGTATTTTTACACACAATGCCTCTCTCACTCCACCTATAAACTAATCTTGTTGCGTCGGTGAAGGTATTCTTCCCCGTCTGTATACTCATCGAACATGCTGCTGCCCTCTGGTACAAAAGTATTCCTTAAAGCGCACACACCCCACTGACCCCCGCCTGTTGTTCTCACGGTCATTGAAAGTTTGTGAACGTTTGAGGAAAATTGAGCTTTTTAATGCCCTTGAAAGTCTGTGAAAACTGACTTAGGTGCTTGAAAAAAAAAGGTAAATGTAGTCCCATAGTCTGTGGCCGTAGGGGAGCGTGACGTTGAAGATCACACTTATCTTGGGCCAGCGTAATGAAGGTGATGCCCATCCCATCTCCCTCCCTCGCTGCTTTACCTTCCCCACCCTTAAGAGAGTAGGTACTCAGTCACAGTTTAATCAATTTGGGGCGTTGTTATTTGTTGTCGCTTCACGTTTTGCGGTCACCCATCCAAGTGCTAACCGTACTGGACGATGCTTAACTTGCGACACAGAAGCGAGTGCTCCAACCACTGCGCTAGATATCCGAAAGTTGTAAATATTGCGGACCTTATAATGCTGCGGTAGATTAGTATTTCAAAGCATCGGTCATCCCGATATAAAATCGAAAAATACAAAAGGTAGCAGAGAGAGAGAGAGGGAGACAGAGAGAGAGAAAGAGAGAGAGAGAGAGGGGGGGGGAACAGATGTAGTGACTGGGCTTTAACCTAAAGAAGCAAAATTAAAACATGAAATGGTGGGCCACTGAACTGTCTAAAAGCAAAAATTAAATGTAATGTAATCGATTATGCCATTTTAAAAAAAACTAAACGTAATTATATTTTAATTGGCATCAAAGACATTGACCTTGAGAAAGTGCAAATGTGCCACACGGAAAGATTGGCCGTGAGTTGAGATACGTGTGTACCAAAAATATTCAAAATGGGATCAGCCGTTTTGGAGATCTATACAAAGCAAACTTGTTCGTTTTTTTTTCTGTGGGAAAGGTTTGACCCCAGCGATTTGTGAGTTCGAGCAAACACATGATAACATGGGAAGCTTAAAACTAATCCAAGTAATTTTCACATGCAGTTTTAATAAAATAGGTGTTGTTGTTTTTTTGTTGTTTTTTTTTCTTTTAGATATGTTGTGCGAACGGATGAACCGACAAACTGACAGATATTTGATTCGTTCTGATTCCAAACTATGTCGAAGTATTTCCAGATGATTTTTTGGGGGGACCATAAGAAAAGAGTTAAAACAACAATCATCTGTGTAAAGAGCTACGAATTTTGCGATATACGAACATCTTTATTAAGTAAAACGAATATGGAATTATGTTGCAACAGATGTTTTACTGAAATTATTCGGTCATGCTGAACGAGGGAATGGGGCGGGTAAGCTACGAAAGTTCATGCCCGAGGTGTACATATTATGTCGCACGTATTGTCTGAGTGCGCACTGCATAGCAGAGCCTGACCGAGGCTATCCTCGCCTCTCCATCATCTCTGCAGCAGGTCGTATAGCCTACCTATTACGCCAGGTGATATAACATAGTTGGACCTCCAGTCTCCCTTTCTTTTTCAGTTCGGGACGGGGATTACGTAATACTTCAACAAAACCTGCAATCTGTTTGTAAACAGCGTCAGAGATTGTAGAGAGGCCAAATATGCCTCGGCCAGTCTCTGCTAAGCATGCGCTCTGAATAAGGACAATGTCATTTGAATCTTGTTTCAACAAGACTGGAATTCCCTTTGTAAAATTTGTATTTTCACTACTGTCAGCTAAATAAACTTTAGTTAGAAGGATGTTTTCTAAATAATCATTTGTTTACAAACAATGTCATATTTCTCTAAATAATATATTTTCTCCGTAGATATCGTATTATTTACCTAAACAATATATTGTTTAGGTAAATAAATCATGATATAGGTAAATAATTTGCTAAATAATGTATTATTTAGAAGATGTTGTTTAAGTAAACAATTCATACAATATTTTGTTGAAAGTAGTAAAAAAAACACCGAGAAATATTGCAAATAAATAATAAGAAATAAATAATAAATAAATCGCAAAAAAAAATATTTTACAAACGAAATTCCGTACACCAAAAGATGACATCACACATAAAGCACACAGATATTCACACTATCTATTTGATAAGCCCCAGGAATAGCGAAAGGGTCATAGGACATTATTAGGAACCTAGGATTATGTGAGTATTAGTAAAATAAGTAAGTTTTTTTTTTATGAAGTACTATTTTCGCTGCATTGAAAATGTTTTGTTCTGCTGTTTTAATAAAATAATCTCAAACTTCATTAGTAATGTTATAGAGAGTCTAACGTCAGTTTGTTTTTTACACGAGATGGTATGCCCATGGAAGAGTTTATTAATCCACTATCCGAATTCTAATAATATATGGTTATACAAAACGTTCCTTTTAAAGACCGTCTGCTATGGTTTGTCTTGTCTGAAGTGCAGCAGGGTGGGTAGTGATTTTTCCAGAATCCTGTATATTGCGACATCGTTTGTAAACACGCCGGTGAATGAAATGGCGATTGGGGCTAGACATGTATGTATTTATGTTCCTCTACACTACTGTTCTCACCGATCTTCAACCGTGTTAGCATTTCCGGCTGACCGGCAGCCCGATGAATAGTGAAAACCCCCTTCGATTTAGCGCAAGATAGGGCGAAGAATAATCGCAAAACCATATTATGCGGTTCAGCTAAAACGGTGGCCATGAGCATAGGTTTTAGGCTTATTCTCGTACAGCCGGAAATAAAAGGCATTATCAGACTACCATTTTTTTAAGAACTTGAACAGCTGGTACAGAGGCTTGACACCACCTCCAGAGCCTTTGGAATGCAAATAAGTGCAGAGAAGACCAAAATGATGACCAACAACACCAATGGCATCAACACGGAAATTAAAGTCTAAGGCCAATCCCTCAACCCAGTGCATAGCTTCAAATATTTAGGAGCCATTGTATTAGACAATGGGTCCCGACAGGAAGTCCTCTCCAGGATCGCACAAACGACTGATGCCCTGACAAGGTTGAAACCCATTTGGAAAGACCATCAGTCTACATTCCAAAGTAAGGCTGCTGCCTTCCCTTGTCATCTCCATCTTCCTTTACGCTTGCGAAACATGGACCCTCACAGAAGACCTACAGTGAAGAATACAAAGCATGGAGATGAGGTGCTACAGAAAACTTCTTGGCATTTCCTATACTCAACACATCACCAATGACGAAGTCCGACAGTCCATCACACAAGCCATTGGACAACGTCATATCATGCTCACAGTGGTGAACAAACGGAAACTCCGATTGTATGGCCACGTCACCAGAGCTTCAGGCCATCCTACAAGGCACGGTGCAAGGAGGCAGAAGAAGAGGGAGACAAAAAAAGAGGTGGGAAGACAACATTCGAGAATTAACTGGCTTGACACTGAGCGAAGCCATGAGGGTTGCTGAGGACAGAGAAAGATGGAGTTTGCGCTGGTTAAACGATCATCTGCGTTGTCCCAACGACCTTCAAGTTACGGGATAGGATTGGATAAGATAAGATGAGACTAGGCATAGAACTTCGAGCCCTAAAACCGGTAGACGTGGGGGAATGATCAACATAACAAACCACCTCTCTCCCTCGCTATCGCTTATAGGCCTTTTGTAAATTTACAACATTGATGTTATACATGTTGTTGATGTGAAGGTTTAACCGAGAGGGGAGTATCGGATTTCTTACTTTCGGTCACTTCCCATGAAGGGTGGCGTCGTGGCGCAGTGGAATTGTGCCGGTTTCCTATGCCGAAGGTCGCGGGTTCGATTCCCTTGCGAACGTATGTGACTTTGGTACGAGACTTTTGAGGTCACCGAGGGTTTTCTACGGGCAATCCACTTTCCTACCTCCCTTCAATAATAGTACTAGAGGCAGTCAAAATTTAAAAAAAAATTAAAAAATAAAAATTCGAATTTCTTTCCGTCTTTCAATAGCGATTTCCCTGCCTTTACATCACCGGTTTGCAGTGATGGATGTGTATTTGTTGTGTGTGAGGGTGAATGAGAAAGGTGAGCGTGTATGTTGGTACAGATCGCCGCGCTTTGAGCCTGATTGATTTGGGGAAAGGCGCGTATATAGCATCCAGTATTATTATTATTATTATTATTATTATTATTATTATTAAGAAATTTATATATTGATTTTATCCCTCAAAAATGATTTCAGATATGTATGCCTTTCACTCAAAGTTGCCTGCTACTAGTGCCAGCACATCCTCTGCAGGTCACTGCCACGAATCTGCATAGCATGCCAGCCGACATAACTTTGAGTACCCCAAAGGTTCTTTGTGTGACTCGTCAGAGGACATAACCTTTGTTGAATTTATCATTTTCCCTCATACTATTATTTTCTAACAACAATATTTTGAACGGCATCTTGCATTTTTGATGAAGTGAGAATTTCATGATCTCCGAACTTTCACTTTGAATTTTTAGTGTATATGTCTTTCAGGAGACTATAGTTAGCTAGCTGTACTGAAAGCAGAGATAAGAAGGAGAAGAATAAAATTAGGAGTAACAGAAGGATAATAACAAGATGATGATGATGATGATGATGATGATGATGATGATGATGATGATGATGATGATGATTACCACAATCGTATCCCATCCCAGTTTTTTCTGGTATGGTTTTCTAATGGTGGAGTTCTTAAGGTACTCTATAGCCATCCATTTTAGTGCAATACCCTTCAGTTCTTCATTGTCTTGTGCGATATTTTAAGGTGAAAAGAGACGCGTCATTGATGTGTGACATCTCCAGCTTCCTTCCTAGGCTGATTTACTGTTCTCTCGTTCCTGTAGAACCAGTTTTGTTGGCTGGTGTGGTGAACAAAGAAATATTGTAAACAAACTAAGCAAGAATTTTAACTTTCAATGGATACAATAGAACAACAGTTCTTTTCTTTTTGCATTTTTTGCGGGGTTTCTCGCGTTTTTATAAAATCCATTTTATTTTAAAATTATTTTCTTTCTTTTTCTTCTTTTCTTTCTTTTTTTTCTATTTTTTTCTTTCTTTCCTTTTTTATTTCTTTGGTTCTTTCTTTCTTTCTGATGTCACTTGTTTTTATTTCTACATAATTTAACCTAGTAAAACTGTATTTAATAAACCGAATTTCTAAGTACCAGTATTTGGAGGTTCCCGTGTATTAATTAGCTTTCTTACTTTCTTTCTTTTCTTTCTCTGTAATTTGCTTTTTTCTGTTTCTTTCTTCCTGTTTTTGTTTTTATTAGATCTTTTTGTTTCCTTTTTTTTGTTTTTAGGATTTAGATGGGTTTTGGGGATTTTTATTACATCTGCCGCATGCCCTTGGAAAATAATACTCGCGTTTTACAATTGCCTATCCTATCCTAACCCGTAACACGAAGGTCGTTGGAGCACCACAGATGATCGTTTAACCAGCGTACTCCATCTTTCTCTGTCCTCAGCAACAATAATGGCTTCGCTCAGTGTCAAGCCAGTTAATTCTCGAATGTTGTTCTCCCAAGTTTTTCACGATATTGTAAGTCCTATCCTATCCTAGCCTACACCGTAACTCAAAGGTCGTTGGGGCAACCAGATGATCGTTTAACCAGCGTACTCCATCTTTGTCTGTCCTCAGCAACCCCCATGGCTTCGCTCAGTGTCAAGCCGTCCATTCTTGAATGTTGTCCTCCCTCCTCTTTTCCTGTCTCCCTCTTTTTCTTCCTCCTTGCACCATGCCTTGTAGGATGATAATTGCAAGGCCTGATGCTCTGGTGACGTGGCCATATCATCGGAGTTTCCATTTAATCACCACTGTGAGCATGTCATCATGTTGTCCAATGGCTTGTGTGATGGTCTGTCGGACTTCGTCATTGGTGATGTGCTGGGTTTAGGAAATGCCCATAAGTCTTCCATAGCACCTCATCTCCATGCTTTGTATTCTTCGTTGTAGATTTGCTGTGAGGGTCCATGTTTCGCATGCGTATAGGAAGATAGAGATGACAAAGGAGCTGTCACGAATATAGGGGGTTGTGGGGATGTGGGTTAGCAATTATTCCCCCGCGCTGTATCGCCTCCCTTGTACTAGGCCGATTTGCGGTGACGTTCAGGGGAATAATGCTTGGGAGTGCTAAAGAATTATAGAGGGCAGACGAGAGGTGTACAGAATAAAACAGTGGAAGACTTAAACAAGGGAAGTAGGGTAGTATAGTACAATATAAAACAATTTATTATCTGGGTGTAGGTCAAATATAGTAAGTCGGTTTACAACTGAATCATGAGTGCTGGGCTAAATAGGTACAGAGTACCTTGGCGTTATTCTGGTTTATGTATATAGAGTCAATAGGGGCGAATATGGACTGCTTTCATCATGTGGCACGGGATAGCTGGTTGGCTTAGCGTGGGTAGCCAGGTAGCTACAGAGTCTCTGCAGAGTTGTGGAATGCGCAGAGGACAAACTTAACTGGAGTTAAGTCGGCAGTGGTAGCCTCTGGAGTCTGGATGGCTGTGATGCAATGGTCAGCGTGGCTTTAGTTGACCAGTCTGGGTCACTGGGTCGAGTCGTTAGGCAATAGTTAGCGTGGGGTGGAATCGGTCATCTGCCTCGGCAGGGGGGTGGCTGGGTCTTTCTTCACACTTCTCAGTGGCAGCCAGAGGGTATGGATGGCACGCAGCGTGGCTGAGTCTCGCAGAGGCCCGTATAAGAACCCGTTCTGCAAATGAATATTTCTCTGCATCAGAGGGGCACCCACACTCTGGATGCCGCGCCGTTCAGCGCGCATGCCAGTCAGATTTGAATTTGGAAGCCCCGGTCGGGAGAGACCGGTGCTTTCCAATTGTCCATCTATATCAACAATGGCTACTAGGGGTTGGGAGAATTTAACGGCGGCCGATAACGTATTGGAGTTTCGGCGCCTAAGAGGGGTTATTAACAACAGGGGTGGATATTTATACATTCGGATCAGGGGTGAAGCAAAAGGGATAAACACAGGGCAATGGCTATTATATGCAATGGGGATTAACTGGGGTACTTTGTTCTAAGCAACAGGGCAGTCATGGCATGGGGGAATTTATACAGGAATGTAGATAGGAAGAAATACATGTATAAATATAAGCATGTCATGGTTATGTACAACAATCAAACTTCAGATGGAGAGTACATAAAGCAAAATGATATATCACAAGCAATTCATCACGACGATACACAGACACGGACGTAAATATCTACAAGACATACGAACATGTGGGGAAATCGACGGGTGATGGGTAGCTAGATGATATGAAATAAATCACCACTCTTACCTGGACCAGAGAAAGGGGTTGAACACAAGAGTACTAGCTGAGCTCAGAGGTCGCAACGTAGATGCGGACGTGTCTACAGCAGGCAGTGTGTCGTCTTGGGCATGCAGAAAGAGACTGACGAACCTATTTCCTCATTTCTACAAGGTCCAGTCCCCGGGTCACGTGGGACGGTACTAGCGGGGCGGGGCTTGGATCGTGGGGTCTGAGGCAAGCAGGGGGAATTGCCGCGAGCAGGGCCAGAGCTGAAAAGTCCGCCTGTGACAGGAGCGCAGCAGCCTTACCTTGGAATGAAGACTGATGGTCCTGTCTTTCCAAAAGGACTTCAACCTTGTCAGGGCATCAGCTGTTTGTGCGATCCTGGAGAGGACTTCCTGTCGGGACCCATTGTCTGATACAATGGCTCCTAAATATTTGAAGCTATGCACTTTGTTGAGGGATTGGCCTTGGACTTTGATGCCATTGGTGTTGTTTGTCATCATTTTGGTCTTCTCTGCACTTATTTCCATTCCACAGGCTCTGGAGGTGGTGTTAAGCCTCTGTACTAGGTGTTCAAGTTCTTGTTCCTCACCACCCAATCCATCAATTTCTTCCGCAAAACGGAGATTGGAGATTGCTCTAACCCCTATACTGACTGTGCCTTCGTAATCTGCAAGGGCATCTGACATGATGCGCTCTAGGAAGATGTTGAAGAGTTTTGGAGAGAGTGGGCATCCTTGACGCACACCGATTGTTGTTCTGAACCAGTTTCCGATGGCGCTGTTGTGGAGGACTGCACTGGTAGCCTTGTCATACAGGCTTTTTATGACTACAATAATTTTAGGGCTGGTTTTGTATTCTCTCATGGTTGCCCACAGAGATGCGTGCCGGGCTCGGTCAAAAGCTATCTTGAAGTCTACAAACACATGATATAGATGTTGTTGGTGCTGTAGGTATTTCTCGCAGATTATTCTGAGGTTGAAAATCTGTTCAGTGGTACTTTGTCCTGCACTGAATCCTGCTTGTTTTTAGCTATGATTTGTTCAGCTTGGGGTTTCAACCTGTTGAGTATTGTTTTCAGGAGGACCTTACTGGGATGGATAATAAGGCTGATGGTGTGGTAATTTTCAAACTCCTGAAGGTTACCCTTTTTGATGCAGGCCACTCTTCACCCTGCCAGATCTTATTACAGATAATGGTGAGGGCGTCAATCATCGCTTCTCCTCCTGCTTGAAGCAATTCCGCGGGTATGTTGTCCACTTCCGCTGATTTCCCATTCTTCAGCGATTGCACCGCAGACTCAACTTCTTCTCGGAGAATTGGGAGGATTTCTTCTTCTTCTTCTTCTCTGTTCTGGGGACATGCTAGAACTGATTTATTGTAGTTATTTTCGTCGACCTGTTGTTGGCGGTGGTGGAGGTGGGGGTGGTGGTACGATATTAATGTTAAACTTTTATTGTTGTTTTTTTCTTCTTTTATTTTTAAAATTCTAAATCCAATGCTAAGTTTACTTTTTCGAATGAATGTATAAATCGAGTTCAAGTCTGTACGGACACGTGCGCCCTATCCCATGGATTTTAAAGATTCCGGAGCTCAAGTTCTTGAACCAAAGAGTGCCATATTTAAACCTTAGAAAAGACTGTATATGTATACTTCCGGTTTTCCTCGTGTAGTGGGTGGCATTGCGATATGTCTGAGAAGGCAACTCGCATTTCACCCACGCATATGTAACGAATATTATCCATTGTCCAAATTCCGTCCCCTCCCCAAATATATGAACTGTTCTCTAACTGTGTTAACATTGCCCATGGTCTATGTGTGTGTGTGCAGGATGGACAGTATTATTGGGTCGGTGGGGAGAGTGGCTAACGTCAAAGTGCGCAACGATGACGACCTGAACGACCGTCTGAACCACCTTTACACCACCGGCATCCTCATCATCTTCACTGTTGTCGTCTCCGCCAGGCAGTACGTCGGAGACCCCATTCGCTGCTGGTGCCCCGCGCAGGTTCGAATCCTTTTTCTTTGCTTTCTAAAAGATATACTATATATAAATATATTCCATTTTCTCCGTATTATTGTATTATTCTATAGCATAATTCATACTTTTCATTTGCGATCCTGCCTTTCCACTGAGATTTTTGTCCTTTTACATTTCTTGACGCTTTAGCGAAACTTAACGTCGCTGATATTTAAAAAAACAAACAATAGCCGTTCTCCTATGTAGCACTTTTTTTTAGCTTAAGAGCTGTTCATGGCGCTGGTCGATACAGAATCTCACTCAAACCGCCCGAGGCGCTTACTTTCAACCTTTGAGCGCATCGTCTGATGCCCAGAGAAGCAGAGCACAGTCCTGCTATATTTTCTCACACTGTGGCTGTATCAGCGCGTAGATAAATGGGGCAGGTTGGGGGGGGGAGGCGAGGGAGGAGGGGATAGACGTCCTGTGACTTAAGGAAAACTACAGCTTAGAAGGAGAATAATGCGTTGTCTAACCAGAAGAAGAGGGAGACAGAAAAGAGGTGGGAGGACAACATTCGAGAATGGACTGGCTTGACACTGAGCGAAGCCATCAGGATTGCTGAGGACAGAGACAGATGGAGTACGCTGGTTAAACGATCATCTGTGGTGCCCCTAAGACCTCCGAGTTACGGGATAGGATAGCATAGGACAGGATAGGATAGGATAGGATAGGATAGGATAGGATAGGATAGGATAGGATAGGATAGGATAGGATAGGATAGGATAGGATAGGATGTTGTCTAACCGTTTGAGAGAGAGTTATGTTGCGTACTGGACATGGACCTACAACTTTAGATTGCAGTAATTGCAGTTTAAAATGTGCTTAACTGTTGACGAAAGCTTCTACTGGCATTATTAATTAGGAGTGGAGACAAGGATTATTTTACTGCTAGCATATTAGTAATATTATTCACTACTACTACTATTACTACTACTACTGCTACTCCTGCCAGCACTACTACTTGTACAATTATACAGCTATTACTTCTAATGCTGTGGCTACTGCTGCCAGCACCACTACTACTACTTACTACTACTATTTTACTACTCGCACTACTACAACTACAATTTACTGCCGCACTACTTTTACTACTATTACT
This sequence comes from Oncomelania hupensis, assembly GCA_036898135.1. Taxonomy (NCBI): domain Eukaryota; kingdom Metazoa; phylum Mollusca; class Gastropoda; order Littorinimorpha; family Pomatiopsidae; genus Oncomelania; species Oncomelania hupensis. Next base: position 88,536,670 of record CM072512.1, read on the forward strand.
GCCATCACTACTACTACTACTACCACCACTACTATCACTACTACTACTACTACCACTACCACTACTACTACTAGTACTACTACTATTCCTTCCGAGTTCTTCCGCTACTATTCAACTCTGATTCCACAAGTTTAGCGGTTTGGTCCTGACGCAGGCTATCCTTATCAGTTACTGTGGACGTCCAGATGACCTAAAGTAGCAGCGCTGGCGTTTAGCTCTAGTCGTTGATCATGAAGTGTCAGCCATCAGACTGTTCGATACTGATCCAGTCAGCCAGGTTGCTAGTTCAGCATCTAAAGGATAAGGTAGTGCTGCCGTGATGAAAATACTGGTATTGTTGTCTGAAAATAGGAATCGTTGAGAGATGAATACTGCTATTGATGCGTAGGTGACATTTCAAAATGGGGATGATGATGATAATGACGATGACGATGATGATGATGATGATGATGATGATGATGATGATGATGATGATGATGATGATGATGATGATGATGATGATGATTTCGAGATGGATGCTGATACTAAGATGGAATTTCAAGATGACGGTCATGATGATGTTGATGAGGAGAAGGAAAAGGGGGATGAGGAATAGATGATGATGGTGATGATGATGATGATGATGATGATGATGATGATGATGATGATGATGATGATGATGATGATGATGATGATGATGATGATGATGATTGTTTTTCACCGCTGATTAGCGATTATTGATGAGTTTTTGAAACTGTTGTATTTCATTGAGTTATCACCGACTTCATCACAAGACACTTTTCGAGCCACAGAGGTCGTGGCTTTGATCTGATCAGGCTCTGAATCTCGGTGCGGATCGAATCCACATTAACTTGGGCACTTCCTGGCTGCAAGCTTGCGCAGTAGTTTAAACCCCAGACCACTGAATTCCCCTCTATACAGAGAAAAAAAATAGATAGATTTATAGTCCTGGAAAGAAATCAAAGCCGACGGTTCGCAGTTATTAATTACTCAGAGGCTGAACGATAATCGAATTTATAGCTAGAAACTGTATCATGTTTATGTCCTTCTTTGGACTTAATTTATTTGGTTCCCAATTAGAGTCTGAACGAATGTTTAGCTAGAAACTAACCAGGTTTTCTTACTCAATCGTAAGTTTATCTGAGGTTCCCAAATACAAAGCAACATCATGAAATGGTGGGCTATGTTTAGTGTTGCACAGTCTTAAGGCGTTGAATGCTAGTGAAGAAAGGACGTCATATAGCGCGCGTCGTAGCCTATCTGGTCCTCCTTATGACAACCGCTTGTCAAAGAGATCGTGTGCACAGAGAAAAGCACGATACATGTTTACTGCTAAATGGCAATACAACACAATGTAATAATGGCACGAGTTATTTAGTTAGCCATTTATGTCGCATGTATAACAAAGGCAATCCGCACCGCAGAATAACAAATGCATGCATGCACGATCAGCGCCATGCAAGCTCGGTCAAAATCTTATTGATACTCGTACTTTGCATGCACACGGCGATTCTCTAACAGCGGTAAAGTGACCTGCCACGTTGAGAATCATATACCATGAAATCGTCATGTGCTGTCGCCATTGTAAGCCAAATTGTTCCATGTATGATAGAAAATTCGTAATTCAGTAAAACAACAGCAAAGACACTAATTATAGGTATTGCATATCCATCGAGGGTTAACAGGTAGGTATTCTACCTTTACATGGAGATGGTGAAGTAAAACGGCCGGCAGATGTCATAACGTCCCCTTTGAAAAGTTCCATTAATGGGATGTTGACAGGTAAAAGGTTTGCAGGCAAATTCCCATGAGAAATCAACCTTTAAGTTCCTCTTATGAAGACCTTTAATGCCTTCGGTATACAACCTTGTGTATGGTAATTATTTAAGCGCTGTGGGTCTTAATGAAAGGCAAAGGGAGTGCCCATCGTTTGCGCTAGTGTGGGATGGATGCCTAGAGCAGTCTAAACAACTTCCTATAGCTCGTTCTCAAAACTTGTCATCAACATAAGTGAAACGGAATTAGCAGTAACAGTTCATACGTTCCAATATAATATAGAAGTCCACCCTACCCCACCCACCCCCCTTGGGCATAGTATACGCAGGTCCCAATAGCAGACAGAGACAGATAGAATCTCCGCACCGCGGAAGTCTGGCCTGGAACAGCTAGGGTATTTTGAATGTCGTTCTTCGGCCCAATAAATGTTCTCATACGGCAGTGCAGGCAGTCGTTTATTCACATGTACAAACTAATGGTCCAACTAGTTATGGATATCACACACTGTAATTAAATAACAATACCTGCAAAATGCTGTTGATTCGACGAGCGTGATGAGACTGTTTCAGTTCCACCGTAGACCAGATAGATCTTTTACCCACAATATAGACAGGAAAGGATAGGCCGCGCCAACACTAACCTGGCAAGGCTGGGGTAATCTGAATGTCCATCTCCACCAGCGCCGAATCTGGGAAATCTTGTGCAAAGCACTCTCTGGCAGGATGAGTGATGCTGTCGGGGTTACGCGACCGCTTGCATCGTCCATTCTCAATGGCTATTGATAGCATGGATTATTGCACTCGATCTGTGTAAGGTCCAGACTGGCTTGTTACTTTCCTTCTCGCCCGTATGCAGAAAGTATTCTTTCCAACCGGCTTACCATTAAAAGACGAGGGTCCTTTCTGAATAGGTACGTTTCCACAAAACAGGCGACCTTGAGGCTAGCCGAGTGTCAGAGATCTATCAAGCATAGCTGTGTGAAGGTGTATGCCTTCAACTGTCTGTGACACTGAGATTGGAATCAGCGTCGCATTCGGTCCGACTACCTCTATAAGCTTAGTAGCAACTCGACAGTGGCAACAGCTCTATTAATAGAAACTTCCCAGACAATCCTTAAGCAACCAAAAAACAAACAAAAAGAGCATTGTACAGTCCCTTTGTGTTTTAATTTATTTTCCAACCCCAACCCCTCTTGTTGTTGTTGTTGTTGTTGTTGTTGTTGTTGTTGTTGTTGTTGTTGCTGCTGCTCTTCTTCTTCTTCTTCTTCTTCTTCTTCTTCTTCTTCTTCTTCTTCTTCTTCAATCTCTCATGTTCGTATAGCATGCTAATATTGTATTTTAAAATCTGTATTTGTTGTGCACGTTGCGCAATACCTGGAATAGACATCTGTAAAAGTCACTCGGTCGTTCGATTGAAGAACGGTGACGCGTCGACCTTGCCGAAGATCCAGTGTGCAAAAATGTTTTCAACCTATCAAGTTAGTCTTTGTTTTTCCCGATTCCCGTCGAATGAGCTGTTGTTTCAGGGTATATGATGTGTGTCTGTAAACGGTGTCATTTGTATTTTGTTGCACTCAGCTTGAAATTTCATCAATTTGAGGATGTGGTAAAATATGCAGGAATTCGATAGTGGAACAGAAGAAAAGAAAAAAAGAACACTTAAAGGAATGCAAGTTTTGCTAAGGTTTATTACTCTCTGCAGTTCACCTTAGATTTTACGTGGTTTATTGATTCTTTATACATGTAGATGTAGGTGACTGTGTGCGAGTTTGTGTGTAGGTGCGGGAATATGCGTGTGAGTTTATGAAGGTATGTGGATGGGCGTGTGTGTGGGTGTGGTGTGGTGTGAGGGCGTGTTTTTCCTCATCTTTTCAACAGTTTGTCAGATGCATTCAGTAGGTGCATATTATTGTATGTACACATGTGGTGTTGCGCAACAGTTTGAACGAAAAGAAAATGGAAAGTCAGTCTTTGTGTAATAACACGCAACCTGACCGAGAAATGTTTGAAATGTGCTATTAATGAATTTATATAATAACAGGTGGGAAGAATGATAAGGATAATTGTGATACTACTGATGACGATGACGATGACGACGACGATGGTGATGATGATGATGATGGTTGTGGTGGTAACGATGATGGTGACGGTGGTGAGATAGGTGATGATGGTGGTTGTGGTGACGATGAGGGTGACTGTGGTGATTACGACGGTGAAGACTCGAAAGGTTCAGAATTCCACCATGTTACAAATTCATACTCATTTATACACTCATCTCTTGGCAAAACAGTCAATCAATATTCGCCCATTTTTAGTAACACAGTCAACACAGTAGTCAATCTCCACAGTCAGGCTGACTACATGATGGTCAAGACACGCTTCAGATCAAGCATCAACATTGGCAGGACACGCACTTTTCACGCACTAGACATCGGAAGTGACCACGATCTCGTGATGATGTCCTTCCGGCTCCACTTGAAGAGAGTAAACACAGCAAAGTGCACCAGACTGAAGTTCGACCTGGACAAACTGCAAGACCCGCGCCCGGGGGTGGCAGACATATTCCAAGCAACAATTGGAGGGAAATTTGCGTCACTGCTCATTTTGGGAGCTGGTAAAGTAGATGTCAACACCATGACCACCACCTTCAACTCAGCTGTGACAGTTGCCGCCACTGAGATCCTTGGCAAGCACCGCCCAAAGAAGAAATTGTGGATCACACCTGAACTCTTGGGCCTGTGTAATAAACTAAGAGAGATGAAAATGAAAAAGAACACCTCACATGGAGCTGATGCCTACCGAAAAATCAACAGTGACATCCGAAAAGCATGCGCCAAGCAAAGGAGAACTGGATAGAAGAGCAATGCCAGGTAATAGAGAACAGTGTGAACAAGAATAACAGCAAACAAGCCTACCAGACTGTGACGCGGCTGACAAGAGTTAAACAGCCCAAGGTTTCCACGATCCAAAGCATGTCTGTCATATGCCTTGCACAAGAACAACAAGTCTTGGATAGATCGACAGAGTTCTGCTCTGATCTTTACAATCATACACCAAACGGAGACCCATCAGTTCTAGCATGTCCCCAGAACAGCGAAGAGGAAGAAATCCTTGTATCTTGTATCCTCCCAATTTTCCGAGAAGAAGTTGAGGCAGCAGTGCAATCACTGAAGAAGGGGAAGTCAGCGGGAGTGGACAACATACCCGCGGAATTGCTTCAAGCAGGAGGAGAATCGATGATTGACGACTTCACTATTATCTGTAACAAGACCTGGCAGAGTGGAGAGTGGCCTACGAAATGGATCCAATCACTTGTCATCACTCTTTTCAAAAAGTGTAACCTTCAGGAGTGTAAAAATTACCACACCATCAGCCATCCCAGCAAGATCCTCCTTAAAATAATAATCAACAAGTTGAAACCCCAAGCTGAACAAATCATAGCAGAAGAACAAGCAGGATTCAGGGCAGGGGGAAGTACCACTGAACAGATTTTCAAGATCAGAATAATTTGCGGGAAATACCTACAGCACCAACAACATCTAGATCATGTGTTTGTAGACTTCAAGAAAGCGTTTGACCGAGTCTGGCATGCAGCTCTGTGGGCAACCATGAGAGTGTACAATATCAGCCATAAAATTATTGAAGTCATCAAAAGACATGACAAGGTTACCAGTGCAGTCCTCCACAACAGCGCCATAGAAAACTGGTTCAGAACAACAATCGGTGTGCGTCAGGGATGCCTACTCTCTCCAAAACTCTTCAACATCTTCCTAGAGCGCATTATGCCCTTCTCAAAGATGCCCTTGCAGATCACGAAGGCACAGTCAGCATAGGGGTAGAGCAATCTCCAACCTCCGTTTTGCGGGTGACATTGATGGATTGGCTGGAAAGGAACTTGAACTTGGTATAGAGTCTTAACACCACCTCCAGAGACTATGGAATGGAAATAAGTACAGAGAAGACCAAAATGTTGACCAGCAATACCAATGGCATCAACACGGACATAACGTCCAAGGCAAATCCCTCAACACTGTGCATAGCTTCAAATATTTAGGAGCCATTGTATCAGACAATGGGTCTCGACAGGAAGTCCTCTCCAGGATCGCACAAACAACTGCGGCCCTGACAAGGTTGAAGCCCATTTGGAAAGACAGGACCATAGGTTTACATTCTAAGGTAAAGCGTCTGCACTCCCTTGTCATCTCCCTTTTCCTGTACACTTGTGAAACATGGGCCCTTCATCAGATCTACTACGAAGAATACAAAACATGGAGATGAGGTGCTACAGAAGACTTCTGGGCCTTTCCTATTCCTCCTACACGTCACCAGCAACGAAGTCCAACAGAACATCACACAAGCCATTTGACAACAACGATGACATGCTCACAGTTGTGAAGAAACGGAAACTCCGATGGTATGGCCACGTCACCAGAGCATCAGGCCTTGCAAGGATCATCCTGCAAGGCACGGTGCAAGGAGGCAGAACAAAAAAGAGACAAGAAGAGGTGGGAGAACAACATTTGAGAATGGAATGGCTTGACACTGGGCGAAGCCATGAGGGTTGCTGCGGACAGAGAAAGATGGAGTACGCTGGTTAAACGATCATATGTGGTGCCCCAAAGACCTTCGAGTTACGGGATAGGATAGGATAGCAACACAGTAAGTAAGGCGACGTCATTAATCGGTACTTCGGTGTGGCGTACGCTTCACCTCCCGTCACAAAGACTCGCACAGTTTATCGATGACTTTGAAGCAGACCCCTTTCTCTGTTACCATGATCTTGGACTTCGATACTTAGGAAAGGCTCTCTCATGTAGAATATCATAGAACTGGAAGTAAACCTTTCCTGTTATTACAGAAGTGGATCCATCCTCTCTCTTCTATACTTCTGCAAGAACATGTCTTTCGCCTACGTCAACCATGTTTGGCAGGATATGTGTATTCTAGGCCTACATGTAGATAGTCTTGTTTAAAAAAATCTTTAAACTCTTTGATTTTAGGTGGCGCAAAGGGTTAGAACAGTAGATTCAACGTGGATTCGATCCCCGCCGTGGATAAATATTTATATAGTATAACTTAGGCTTGAGAGTTGTCAAGTAATCACGGGTGTTCTCCGTGTATTGTACTCTGGTTTTCACTTTCACTTAGTAGTGGTAATGAATGAAGTCAATCTGACTTTCACAACAAAAATTACTCTCAATCTACTTTAATACCGATCTCCTTCGATTTTAGCGCTTTGACTTCGATTGAAGAAAGTGCGCGTCTCTTCCTACTCTGTTACGATTATTTATTTATTTTATTTTTTTTAATTTATGTGATCGTTCTTATATAGCGCTTTTCCAGCTCAAGAGCTGCTCAAGGCGCTGGCCGATACAGGACCTCACTCAAACCTACTCCCATGGCCTGCGCGAATCTTTGATAGTCTGGTTTGGTCTAGACTAGATATCGGTTTCACTTCGTAGGGGTGGGCGCATTCTGAGTATCAGAAATTAGCAAACATAACAAAGGTTCAAGGTGGTGTTTCCCTCCACCGGTCTCTGATCCTCTGTGTGCCCAGGGTGTTGACTTCTGTCAGGGGCACGTGCGGCGCGTAGACCCTTCTCTCCGTCCTTCTCTTTTGTCCAGAGGTCGCCGATTGAAACAATATTGGCCCAGCGTCGCCCTCGAGTCCCCCCATCTGTGTGCTGGATTTCCATCACCCCGCTTTTCCTATACTCATACTCCTTCTTCTTCGTCCTCTCTGGGTTCCTTCATCTACCAATTACAGCTAGACCTCGGTAATATTCGTCCTCCGATCACCCACCCCCAATATATGACATTTCTTGTTATCCTTTCTTGATCTTGTCGTCATTCGTAATTACAGATAAGTGGCATATTTCTCCTCAATATTTTAATAATGCATTGGCGGCCTAGTTTTCTTTGTACGATTCCTCCCTTCTTTTGTAAAGACAAATATTCAGGCCAGTGTACAGTTATATCCTTCACGTCAATACTCATGTTTTCTGCTGATTTTGTCTTGATCCTTACGATTACTGATTTTGAGCCCCATTTATAATCCATTCCTTGTTTCTCTTCCACCAATCTTATCCTCAACTCCTCTTTTTATCCATACATTTTCAATGATTATTTTCCTTGTTGACTTAATTTCAAAGTCGGAGAGTAACGCAAGTCATATATATATATATATTTCTTCATATAATCATGGGGTAATGAGTAATTCTGAAGACTGGCGCACACTGGCTCTATTTAAGCCTACGCTAAATTTACCGTTCCAGGAGGGACCGGGTAGCTCAGTTGGTAAGAGCGTCTTGCTAGTAACCGAAAGGTCGCTGGTTCGAATCCCGGATTGGTCAACGTGTGATCATATTATTTTCCCCTTTATCAACAACTGGCCCGCTGGTGTCAGTATAAATCGGTCCAGTTGTCACCTATATACGAAAGTGTCGTGTGACTATAATCTACAAACAAACCGTTCCAGCAATGAAGGGCGTCCAAGGCCAGATTGGACCCACTATCGTCAGAAGCGCTCCCTTGCTATCACACCTGATGTACTGGACCACCGCGCCACTCCAGTGGGTCAAGTTTGCATTTGCCATACCAGCCGTGGAGGTTCCAACCGGTCGAGACGGTGCCTTAGCCCGATGTTAGTCCAACAAGTCTGGGCCAAAACAACCGTTGATTGCTTTGGTCAATAGGGAATAGAATTTGCCACCTTCCCGCCTTCATTTCTGCCACTTGTTTGTTGTTTGTTTGTAGATTATAGTCACACACACTTTCGCATATAGGTGACTACTGGACCGATTTATACTGACACCAGCGGGCCAGTTGTTGGTAAAGGGGAAAATAATATGATCACACGTTGACCAATCCGGGATTCGAACCAGCGACCTTTCGGTTACTAGCAAGACGCTCTTACCAACTGAGCTACCCGGCCCCACTGCCACTCCCCTTCAAGCCCCTCTTCTCACCTTTTTTCTATGTCTCCATTTCCTTCATCTCTCCTATCGTTTTTACCCAGCCTTCTCATCATTACCCTCCTTTCCCGTTTTCATAGTGCTTGAGTGTCTAGATTCGTGACTATATTTGTCCATTTGTGTCTATACGTTTCTGCAATCTTTCGTTTAACTCCTTTTTTAAAACTGGAAATAGAAGTTGATTTATGTGTGTGTGTGTGTGTGTGTTTGGACGTGGATATTGGCGTCCGTCGGTACTCTCTCACTCCCTCTCTCTCTCTCTCTCTCTTTCTCTCTCTCTCCCCCCCCTTCTCTCTCTCTCTCTCTCTCTCTCTCTCTCCCAATTCTTACCCTCCCATGAGGTGTAGAGCCTAACATTCTTACCTCCTCCCTCAACTCTTTTCCTCCATCCTTCCTTTATTTTAAAACATAATAAAGGAGAATGGAACAAGCGATGGGCCGAAGCAGTTAAAGAAAGAAAGATAAGGAGACTAAAACGAGAATGGATACAAGAAAGAACAAGGTAACAAACGAGAAAGAAATATTTTGAAGAGATATCAGAAACCAAGACGACGATGACGAAATGAAAATACGTTATCCCCAATTTTTGGGTCAGTACTGCGTGTCACCTAATTATAACTCGGCATCTCTATGGCAGAATCACCATGGCAACTGTCTGGTGTAATTACGGCCATGGAATAACTTCTTTTTTTTAAAGCTCGAATCGTTTTCCACTCCAACTTTAAAACTATCACCACTATTAATTTAAGAAAATTTTGAACCCGATTTTTTTTAACTCGAACTTCAAATCTTCTACAACTATTAATTTAGAAAAGTCGATCGCATTTTATTATTGAGTTGACGATTTAAATTTCAAGTCTGTAGAATTAAGTTTCTATCCTATACAAAACTATCAATTTCGTACTTCAATGAACTTTGTTTTAGTTACCTGTAATTAATTATTCATTTAGTAGAAATCGATGATTAAGAGAAAGTTTGTTTGTTCAAGATTTAGACTTCAGCACTGAAGACTCGTGTTTCAGCTCTCTTAGAGAAAACATTTTGTAGAATGGATTCTCTTCCTCACTGGACAGTCTATAATATTTTGTTTTCTATAGTATTTGTTGTTTTAATAAATGTTAGGGGTGGGTACATTGATCGAACATTAAAACTTCAATACTTATCCACCTATAAATTTCGCAAATTTCAGTGTCATTTTTTCATTAGAACGTTCACACCGGTCTTGATGCATTCTTTTGTTATATAGTCAGTTAGTTAGTTAAGTAGCTAGCTAGCTACTTGGTTAGTGTTAATGAACCTACGTTTAATTTAATATTGTCTACTGTATACTCGTGGTAATATGAAGCAAGATCGCGCAGTTACTGTGAGATAAAAGTCTTATTTCAATGCAGTGTACTCACATGATGCACTTTTTATATACATGTATTCTCGTATGTATAGCAATAGAACCTTTTCCATTTTTCTTCTTTTTTACCGAGGGCGATGATGGGTGTGGCTGCTTAGGCTGTGCTGTTGGAAATCCTGACCTTTCCCGACTCCTTTGCCTTTCCTATTTTGCTTTAAGATACTTTAAGAGTTTGTTGCTCCGCAAGTCCGTAACTGACTTAAGAAATCCAATCTCGTTTTGCACTACGCTGCATAAAAGAGGAAATTTTGCATCGTGCAGGAAAACATATATTCGTTGTATTAGATATTTATTTTATACCTTATCTTTTTTCCTTTGAGGTCTTAGAGAATCAAGCACACGTGATGTGGCTGAAAGGGAATTGTATATATTCAGGCTTGTGATTTCTTTTCGCAGAGATATAGGCTAATCACACGGGCCATTTCTTATACGTTCTGTATTATACCTTACTTTTATATCATGTATGTGTGGCTTTCCTTTTGAGGACGAGATTAAGGTTCGACACATTGCCAGCTTAGAGTTTGTACAGCCCTTGAAACTAGTTTTTACGACCTCAACGATTTGTCCATCTTCCCTTGATGTTGATGCCTTTTACAAGCTAGAGCTAACCACAATCTATGTATACATATGATAGGGAAATGTCCCTCTGTTCGTCAGTTATTCTATGCTTCCTCGCCTTTATGTCGACGCCATCGTCATTAGGCGTAGATCATCATTATTCGAGTGTGCAGACCATCTAAGGAAGCGGTCGACGAAGAGGAAGATTAACATCATTATCATCGTCTTAGTCGCAGGCATTCCTGCTATCAGCGTTATTCTCAATATTCAGTCTTCGCCTCGCCCATCTTCCACTTCATCCCTCCCCTCCCTCAACCCCACTTCCCCCCCCCACTCCTCTACTCCTTCCTCCCTTCACCACCCCAACGTCGTTAAAGTCGTCCTTCCTCACATCGGCTCACTCCCAATCCCTTCCGTCGTCCTCTGAATTGGATAACAAAGCGTTTATTTAGAACACATGAATGAAGTTGTCTAGCCTGAGGAAAATGGACTGAAGCTGGTGAACACATCTTGGATATGCCCAAATCATCATTCCAACAGATCGGCGTGTGATTGCCTTCTGAATGTTACAACTGACATTTTTTTAATTGTTGTGTGTCGAATGTATTTGAGTTTTATTGTTGTGTTTATTTTCTACGCAGGTTTATCTTCCTGAATCGTTGGACAGCTTTGTAGCTTAATCAAATATCGACTGTCATTTGCACACTGTTTGTTTTTCTTTGGAAAGATCGATGCACCTTCCTGGGATGAGGACTATCAACAGTCATTTCTTTGACACGAGCACAAAAGTCTGCTGGATCGATAGACCATTTCAGAGTAGGACTATAGGTATTTGTCTCCAGCTCCCTGTGTCGAGGCACAAAAGTCGTTTTCCAGGCATGTGGCTTAAAGTAGTTCGTTTTTCTCAGACAAAGCTTTTTTTTCCTGGTTGCTTTTAAATTTCATCTCCAGGTCTGGTCTTTTTTTTTTTTTTAAAGATATATTACTGCTTTTTTTTCTTCTTCTGAAAAGTTTTATCTTTGTTTCCCGTTGCAAAACAAAGGTTATCCAACCAAAACACTAACGTACGAAGAAGCTAGCTGTGCGACCTGGTATTATTAGTGTTACGTGACGCGGCTTCTTAAATCATTGTAACGTTTTGTCGTGCCTCACACACAAAAAATTAGACCAGCATGACACAAAGGGAAGATTTATTATGAAGAATCGCGTGCGTGTTAGAAAGACAGAGAGAGAGAGAGAGAGAGAGAGAGAGAGAGAGAGAGAGAGAGAGAGACAGAGAGAGAGAGAGAGAGACAGAGAGAGAGACAGAGAGAGAGACAGAGAAAGAGAGAGAGACAGAGCGGGAGGGGGAGAGATGCTTTTGTTGTTGCGCGTTTTGTTTGTGTGTGTGCGTGGTGCTTCTTTTGTTGTTTTTAGTTATATTTGATGTTTCTGCTTGTTTTTCTCAATGTTAGGAATGTCTGTAATTGAGCTTGCAAAACTAGTGTACCTCGGAGTCTATCGATGTATGTCTCCGCAAATTGTAGAATACGAAGGAAGAAGAAGAAGAGAACGTACAGGAAAGAAATATTAGTTTATGATTGAATTAAACAATACTTATTTGTAGCTTCACTAACCAGATAGTATCGAATCATAATTATGGCATATACATTACTTTAAAAGCAAACTCGTACATGGGAACAACCAAAACAAGAAAAGGAACGTTGGAGAGGCTGAAAAAGAAGACGAAGAAGGAAAAGAAGAAGAAAAAGAACAACAACGACAACAACAAGAGGAAATAAAAGAAAAAGAAAAAAAAAGAACACATGAAGGTGAAAATGTTGCTGATTTAAAAAACAAATCTACAAATTCTGTAAGAATATAATGATGGTGACGATAGCATTGCAGCCGCGGACGACGACGACGACGACGACGACGATGATGATGATGATGATGATGATGATGATGATGATGATGATGGTGATGGTGACGATAGCATTGCAGCCGCGGACGACGACGATGATGATGATGATGATGATGATGATGATGATGATGATGATGATGATGATGATGACAGAAGAGAAGCCGAAGGAAAGATGGGAAAAGCAGTTATGTTTCCATATTTGACGTTTAATTATTTGATGTAGTGTAGGAGATACAGAACTGAAAGGCAATGAAGCGTTTTAATTAGTTGACGTCAACATGCACGGTATTTGCATTTCGTCGTTTTAATATGTAGTTCTGGCAATGTGTCCCATTCACTGGTAATAGATTCGAAATATCGTATCTTCATCTCAAGGTAAGGAATGGACGGTGAAGTGAAAGGTTAGGTCGTCGGATGGTTCCAAATAGTGGACTGGCCATTGAAATTAGCCTCTTAGCACTAGCGTGCGTCGCGGTACTTCGTGGTTCTTTTGGCAACTGTTGTTTTCTCTCATTTCCTTGAGAACATATTTATAGTTTGTTTTATTGTATCGTTCTTATTTAGCGCTTTCCAACTGAAGAGGTGCTCAAGGCGCTGGTCGATACAGGATCAACCTCAAACGGTCCGAGGCTCCCACTTTCTGCCGCCCTAGGCGCATGGTCGGACGCCCAGACTGCTGAACACATTTTTTTAAAATAGCTTTTAACATTTTTTATCTTACTTCTCCATTTGGTCTTTTTTTTGTCTTTAACGTTTATGTTTACTTTTTCTGTTGGCTTCGTTTTAAAAAAAAATAGTTGTTTTAGCAGATCTAGTATACGGATCAGGGGTGAGTCCTCTTTCAACCAACTTGTAGTCCTGATTCGGCTCTTTGCAGTCCGCTGAACCCTATAAACAATGACTAACTAACCATTGTCTAAAATCCTAGTCGGTTTCTTCTTCTTCTTCTTCTTCTTTTTCTTCTTCTTCTTCTTCTACCCCTTGGGGTCATGAGCAATCTTGTCACTGTAGATTGTTCTAACCTATAAAGGGAACAGTGAAAGCCCCAGTTGAAAACCTGTCTTGCCTTTGTAGGCATGCCTAATTCACTGCGGCAACAGCTCCCCCGTTGGAGTGCCGGGGGTTTCAGTATAAATAGTATCCCCACTTTCTGGAAATTTAGTGCTTTAAATTCCCACTGTCGCTGTCTTCATCATTTGCTCTTTCCCATTCCTGATCTGTCCTATCACTCTGCTATACTTTCTTCTTCTTCGCTAGATCAATGACCTACCTTTTTTCTTGAAAACTCTTCCTGGACAAGACTCCTTGTTTGTGTATGAGGTCTGTTGGATCAGCTTGGGAGTGTTGGACGCTTTCTGCCGGGTGGTCACTAGGGCTTCCTATGATTGTATTATTTCGCACTATAGGCATTTTATATGTATGTGTTTTGTTGATGATTTATAATGATGGTTGTATTCTATTTTGTTTTTGTAACCGGGGTGTTCGCGTAGTTGAGGTCAACCCTCAGCCGTCCCCCGCGTGGGATGTCTTTATTGTAAAGTGACTGGCCGGTGGAGGGCATTCAATTTTCCCACTAGGGTTGTTTCGGCAGATCTTTTATGCGGATCGGGGGTTGTCCGGTCCTGATTTGGCTCGGAAGAGTCCGCTGGACTTAAAGCAACAATAAATCAATCAATCAATCTTCTTCTTCTTCTTCTTCTTCTTCTTCTTCTTCTTCTTCTTCTTCTTCTTCTTCTTCTTCTTCTTCTTCTTCTTCTTCAGGGTGGCCTGGTAGCGCAGTTGGTTAGAGCCCTGGTTTTCTATGTTGAAGGTCGTGGGTTCGAACCTCGTAGGGGGGGGGAGAGGGGGATGGGAGGTATTGAGATGAACTTACGTAACTTAAATACGAGGCGTTTATGCTCAACGAGGATTTTCTCCAGGAACTCCGGTTTCCTCCCACCCGTCAATCATGCTATTGAATTTATTTAGAGTCTGATCATGTATAGCACCATTGCTATTATTATTATTATTATTATTATTATTAATATTATTATTATTATTATTATTATTATTATTATTATTATTATTTATTCTCCCCGTTCTTCTTTTAGTACTCCTCGTTGACCTTTACCCCTTCTTTGTGGTACTAGCACAAAAGTGATCTTGCATAGCTGCTTATTTGGAAGGGCCAATTGAGCCAGACATTCTTCAACGCTCATATTAAGTGCAAAATGATCCTGGTCAACCCTTCACACAAGTCCTGTGGTCAGCCGTCAGCGAAGCTATCTTGGAGGTTAACCGGTTCTTAGTCTGGCACTGACAGGGCTCCTGCATTTACCAATCGCAGAGGTGTTGGGCTCATTTCCTGCCGACCTGCATCTTCCATCGCGGCGGTCAAGTTATGCCGACCAGCAATTACCACTGCGGCGGTCAGCCGACCAGCAAGTACCTCTGCGGCGGTCACACAGGCACAGCTCACACCTGCTCATAAAAGGCGTTCAGACCCCAGCCGCTACTGCTTCGGAATGCCGAGGTGAGCCTTAGCTTGGCGATAGAGGGGACCGCTGTTGGCCTAGGAGTCATCGGGTTGCCGTTGCTACTGCGGACTGGGGAGACCCCGAGACGATACTCCACCTCAACCTTCAAACTTCATTTTCTCTTCCTTTGGGGCTCCTTGGACTGAGTGCCGGCGGCGGATCGTCGTAAGGCGCCGTGCCCTTTTGCTGCTGGTTGCTCTAACCCCTGGATGCCTCACCCTTTCACATCTAAAAGGCAGCGCTGGCGTTTGCCTCCAACCCCTACTACCTCGCACATCTTACTGTTGGTCCATCGCCACATCTCCTACGAGTTTTCACTCACCTCCTTTTGCGCGGCTGCATTTTCAGTTCCTGCTGCTCCATGCGAACCATCGAATGCCATCTTAAATCTACAAAACTTCGTATTCACGTCCCCTGTATACCCAGGTGTCCGGGGACATTAATCTAACAAACAAACTAACCTCGTCAACCATGTACAATGCACCATAGATTTGTTTCACCTTTCTTTCTCGTACTTATGTTTGCATGCGTTAGTTTGGCTTTTTTTTTTTAAACTCAGGGATGGGTATATCATATAACCGTTCACATTGATTGTCTTGTGACTTGGAACTCGTCGGCTGTAAAGACGTCATCGCCCGCAGCAGACTCTGCAGCAGAAACTAGTCGTACTGGGTTTTTTGTTGTTGTTTTTTGTTTCTTGTTCCTAACCGCACCATCCAAAAATAAACGCGAACCGAGCTACTTCGATCGCTAATTTTACCATCCCGACACTATTTGCAGTAAAATGTCGCTAGTACTAGTTGTAATAGTTGAAACTAATTACAGTGACATGATGCTAGTGGTAGGTAAAGTATTCGTAGTAAACAGGGTATAACTGTCCTGAGCGGGAATAGAAAGGGAGAGATCGTAGCGAAAAGGGATGATGAACGACATCAATAATATTTTATACTGACAGCCCAAGCTTGTAGCCGTTTTACTACTTTTAAAAAGTCATATTTGGTTTGTTTGTTTATTCTGGGTTCCTAACTATCAATTGAACCGACGAATATGGAAAATTCGTGATACATTAAACGTTGAAATATGTTGTTACACTCACCCAAATCCGTAAATACAATCATGGTAATTATACCCGGCTAATACTAAATGAACTATACTCATAATGGGACCTTCACAATTCAGTTGCTGATGGAATTATAAGTGCCTTAAAAGGACCCAAAATCACAAATATCAGCATCACAGATCTTTTTTTCAAATTTATAGTGAGTGTTGTCCTATCCAGAAAGAAAAGATTAAGCAGCGCACACACACACACTTTCAAAATACTGTTTTGATACAAACCAGTAATTTCATTTTGTTGGTATGCCTATTAATAACATCAAGGTTGATTCTAAAAATAGCAGCGCAGCGAAAACGTAGGCACAGTTGTTTGTTTTACATAACAAGGAAGAGGCGCTTTAAAATTCAAAACTTAGCGGTCGGATTGAGCAACGATTGCCCGTTATATCATTCTTAAATGTGACGATGATGACGACGACAACAATGCAGTTTCCTAAGTAAACGATGTATCCTCACACTAAATAAAGATAAACCTGTTCCTTTAAACAATACTTTTTAAGGCATGCCTCTAAAATGTGTAAGGATCGGCTTCGCATGCTTCAATTTAGGGTCAAAGAATGCCTTGATGTATCTCTGACGTGGTGTTTGTGTCTGTTTTCAGTTCACGGGAGCGCACGTTGACTATACGAACAACATCTGCTGGATCTCCAACACGTACTACATCCCCATGGACTTCGTCGTGCCCCAGGACATCTCACGGCGCACAGAGAAGGAGCTGACCTACTACCAATGGGTGCCGGTGGTGCTGTTACTACAGGCCCTCATGTTCTACATCCCCTGCATCATCTGGCGCCTGCTGAACGGTCAGTCTGGCATCAACGTGGACAGAATCGTGTCGCTGGCGTCCGACGCTCAGTACGAGAGCCCCGAGGTGCGCATGAGGACCATCAAGTACGTGGTGCGTCACGTGGACCGCTGCCTGGACAACCAGCGCGAGTCCCGACACCGCTGCTGCGTCAAGCTTCGCCACATCCTGTCGGCTAAGTTGAGCATTCTATGCGGACGGCGCTACGGCAACTACCTGGTGTCCGTCTACTTCTTGATGAAGATACTGTACATCTCCAACGCCATCGGGCAGCTGTTCATGCTCAACGCCTTCTTATCCACGGACTACAACCTGTACGGCTTTCAGGTGCTGGAGGACCTGGCCACGGGCACAGAGTGGTCGGCGTCGCGTCGCTTCCCCCGCGTCACTATGTGCGACTTCGAGATCCGCCAGATGAGCAACAACCACCGCTATAGCGTGCAGTGCGTGCTGCCCATCAATCTCTTTAACGAGAAGATCTACATTTTCCTCTGGTTCTGGCTGGTCTTCGTGTCGCTCTTGACGTGCTCCTCCTTCACGTCGTGGCTGTGGCACATGGTCTTTCCCACCTCACGCATACATTACGTGCGTAAATTTCTCAAGATCATGGATCGCTTGGGCTCGGGGCCCGACAAGAAGCTGGCCACGCGCTTCGTCATGGAGTACTTGCGCCACGACGGCGTCTTCACGCTAAGACTGATCGGCAAGAACTCCAGCGACATCGTGGTGGCCGAGATCGTGTCAGGGCTGTGGGACATTTACCGCAGCAAAAAGTCCATGCAAATTCGCAACACTGCCCTCGCGACCAACGGACACGAATCCGAAGGGGAGGATGTATAACAACAGCTTTCCGCTGGCAGCCTTCCTAGTCTTCCCTATTTAGTTCGGGGCGCGGGCTGTTGGATGTGTGCCGACCCACGTATTATACGCGACGTTATACTGGACTGTGAATATCCAGCTATAGTGAACGACGTTGATATAATGGTGCCACCTCCTTCGCCCTGCCCTGTTGGCCCGGCTCTTACCACATAGGCCTGAGCTATTCGTCATCAACGCAGCGCGTGCCTGATAAGCGCCTGCATCCTTATGCATAATAGTCATGCACTGTACCAAATCAGTGATGTATTGGTCTTCAGAAAGCAAAAATAAATCTCGTATGTACAGTGTTGATGATAGTGCGATCGCTAGTTGATGCTGAAGCATCAGTGTCTGTATGCATCCGCTGCGGACCTACACGGAGCTAATACCGCCTGTGTGTTAAATTATGCATAACCGTGCGTCAGGTGTGTAAAATAGAGTTGCTAATACGTAGTGTTTATATTCAAGATGTGTGATTATGCACCTACTTAGTGGCCTAGAATTCAGCCAACCGAAGGAGGTTACCCCACCCTACCCCACATTCCCTCCGCCAAAGAAACACCTTATGTTTCGAATCGCATGGAAACAATGCAGTAGTTGTCCAATGAATCGCCATAAAATTCATAGTCAAGCACATAAACTGGTGGGCGTTTTTTTTTTCATTACCCTGAATGAATTTGAGTGTCTGAGGGAATCAGCCTCTGTTCCTAAAAGAATTAAGCTGGGGCACGTTGAAGGATTCAGGAGAAGTGTAGGACATCCCAAAGCACGAGCCACATTTAACATTCACGAATTACGCCAAACCACATTGTTTAAAGTTTGAGATTTCTGCCCACAAAATACTGCTAAAAATTATGTTTAGCTAGCACTGATTGTGGAGCCCTAATAACCGATTTACATTCAATATAAGGCGTTGTGAAAACAAATTTCGGTTACATTCTTCCAATAGATATTTATTTGCCCTTACTTTGCAGACACGTTTTGGTATATTACAAATGAATACTTTGACTAAAAAGCTCCAAATAGTTTGTTTTACGATCTGCAAATTATATATATGCATATATATATATGCGTGTGTGTGTGTGTTCGCAAGGTTCCGTAGACAAAAGGGGGGATACTAACATAAAGAATTTTGATTAAAGTTCCAAATACGTGTATCACATTCTGCTAATGTATATTTATTTGCAGAGACTCCACAGACACTCATTTCGATGGAGATACTACGGATGTCTTCAGTTCAAGTTTCAAATACATCTTGCATACATTCACAAGATGAGTATGCAAAATCATCAAAAGAACCTGACAGACCGAAAAGATCTTCAAGCACTAATTTTCTTCCCTGGTGATAAGCAGTGTTGTTTTTAAGTTTCACTTGCATGACTTGAGAAGAATTATTCAAGTTTCATATGCCTCCTGTATACGTTTATGAGATGAGTATGCAATTTGAAGGTCTTGAAAAGAACCTGACCGACCGAATGGGTCTTCAACCAATGTTCGTCCCTGGCGATACGTCTTTTTTTTTTTTAAATTAAAAATATCAATTGTATATCCCGAGAAGAATTAATATGAAGCTTGTCAGAACCTAGACGCATGCAGACCAATCCCATGTATGTCTGTGGTTAATTGTGAAAGCAAAATATTTCCAAACTCAAGTCTCGTCTTACTGCCTGCATTGTGACCAGAGTTTAAAAAATGTAAGTCGAATAGAAAGATAAATATATAACATCTGAGAAAATAAAACGTAACATCTTGCTTTTTTATACCAATCGCAAGATGAAGGATAACACTTAATAATGCTTCTCTATTTTTGTAATATGTAATAACAAAAGCAGGGGTGAACAAATTGTATTACTATTGGTTCTTCAAAATCAAAAGCTTAGCGTTTAGCATCCAGAACGCATTCTTGTACAACAAGAACTGAAAGGAAGTAAGGATTACATTTCGTGAGAACAAAAATGAAACAGTTGGTGTTGTTCCTTTACACAAGTTATAAGCATTTGTACTGCGTATTCCAAAATGGGATTCTTAGTCATTCTCAGACAAGCACACATACACGTACACTCAACCCAGCTCCCAATCAAGTAAACAATAAATGAAACTAAGAAAAGGAGGGATGCAGTGCCGGGTATTTTTGGAGGATTTGGAAAGAAAGTGTTTTCGAACAGAGCAGGGCTCGTTCTTTCACATGAGTATACGTTTCCCTTGGAGTCAAGTTGTGAACATTGCAAAATACTTCAAGACATACTTGCTCTGCAAGGAGACCAAAAAAATTAAATAGAAATCCGCCTTGAAGAGAACACGAATGTCAAGAAAAAGAGAGATTTCTGTTCGCTGAAAACTTCGAATTGTGGATCGAACAAAAACAGTATATAGAAACGACGTGGTGACAGCATAATTGTACAATATTATAATACAATTGTTAATTGTTCTTGCTCTTTTTCGGTCAACCTAACCGTGGAGGTTGAACTCGAAAACAAACCAACATACATAGTTATCTGAATTCTGCGAACTAAGGTGTAACAGTATTCAGGAAGCAGAGCATGAATAAAAATGCAAACCTTCCCCTTTTCGTTTGAGTCTGAAATATATTGAAAATTGAACCATTTCAGACGTGTGTTTTGTGCGTTTTGACAAAACTGTGTGCAGAGCATATTTATGGTGTGTTGACTTGCTATTGTTTTGATATATTCAATAATAATAATAATGATGATGGTTGTTACTGTCATCTACACGTAAAATAGAAAACAATACGGTAATTGGAGTGTGCAAGTGATGTGAAAATATCTCTATTTGTAGTTTTTTGCCAATGTTGATTTGCTGATATTAGTGCGTTTCTGCATGTGAAAATGAACTCATTTGCGATTAAAATGAACTGTTTGCAATGATTGTTTAAAACAAAATCATGTTTGTATGGTGGATATTTATGACGTGTATGTATTGATCAGTCTGAACTAACACACTATTTTCTTCGGGTATGTCGGATTGTATTAAAGGCAATTTATGAGGCTAAAATCATAATAATAATAAGAAGAATTACATTAAAGAGCGATAAAGAGATGTATGCAGCCAGAATGTTATATTAATCGTTAGATAAAACAATTTGAAAGTATTGTAATGGTGCGTTCTTGTCCATCATAGCTTTTTAAAAAAAAAAAAACTTTTAACAGAACAAAATTACATTACTTTACCAGAGTTGGTAAAAGTTGAAACTTACTTGACTTCATCTGGATTATATTGCAGCGTTCTTCGGCATTTATACTGTTAGTAACTGACAGCAAAGTTCATAATATGATTAGTAGAACTTCTAAACTCATATTCGACAATTGCAGTCATAGTTCTTATAATGTATATAAATCCTAGCTGGCAGTTATATCGATTGCATTAGGTTCAAAATGTTGCTGAGCTTGTTGTTGTTTTTAAAACAGCGTTCTAACAGAAGGAGCTGGGTGCTGAGGATGCTTGCCAGTCTAGGTCCAACAAATTAGCGTGCTATAAATTCAGATCCACACTGAACAAAAAGATGCGCACTTGCTATATCTTGCGCACCGTGAGACGCCATGGACTTTATTTGCCACTCCAAACGGTCCTATTAATTATAATCCCAGATCTATACTAGTTAATTGTTTAATTGTTCATTGATTTGTTTTAAATCCCTTGAAAGTGGTTTGAACCATTATTAAGTGGATGTCCTAGCTCGAGATAAGCGTTCTTCATCTCCTTTCTCTGTATTTCTTAATTGTTTTTATCTTTACTGAGGTTATTGTTATCATCGTTATCCAAACTATTGTTAATTGTTCTCTGGCTGCAAAAGGGTTAGAATTCACCGAAAGAATCATTATTCCCTCGATCTCTCCTACAAAAAAATAAACATTCCGTTATATCAACTAACAAATAAAAAATAATTATATCCCAGAACTTACTACTTTTTCTTCTTACACAAATCGATATCATCAACGTTGAAACTGGGCGACTATTACAATACATCTACGTTGAGTTAATAGTAAACAGCATATTGCGAGTTCCTTTTTCTTTGTTTTAAAACTATACCAAGAACATGTCTTGTATGCGATTTGTGGGAGGTTGTGAGATTCATCATTTGTGACAATGTTAATGACTTAGATTAACATCCTATGATATCAAAATAATAAATGTTAGTTTTCTTCTGTGCTGACCGCAAACGTATGTAGAGGATATTGTTCTCTATAGAGATGAAGCAGGTCAACGCATGATACAAACAAATTTGAAAAGCATAAAAGTATAGCGTAGTCTATATGTACATCTTTATACAGACGCAGAACACCTGAACATTCTCTTTCGCACTTTCACAATGGTCAGTATTGCCGAGTATGCGCCATGTACCATTGTTTTGAGGGAAAATGACGCACTCATTTCTGACATACGCTCCAGGGATGTCGTTTGGGTCGGATCTTCGGCTTTTAGCCGAAATTTTTATAAAAAAGCCGATAAACTGTCCGTCATGTCGGCTCGCCGAGCCGAAGTTTTCACGAGTGAATCGGCTCGGTTTTGTCCATTTTTGCGATATTCCGGTGCTGTACGCTTGCAGTTTAGGTGAGGATTCGATAATTACTAAATTCTGTTTTCCTGAAAAGGTTGCACTCAGCGAACAGACCCGTATTGGTCATAGCCCGATGTCGTCCATGATAAAATTGACGTCAATAAAGCCAGTAACGTACGAAATAAAACGTCACTTTCTCATACAGGCTTTAGGCAGTGCTTGAAAATCATTTTCAAAGAAAGCCTCCGAAAAAGAAATCGAAATTGTTGGCCGGACAAAGTATACTGTCGTTTGGCAAAAAAGAAGTACAGCCTGACAAATCCACTGGCACCACTGACAGTGACGGGCCTTCCACTTCGGCAAATGCGCAGAGTGGTGAATCTATCGCTGTTGTTTTCTCCACCACTGGCACTGAAGTGAAATAGTCTACCAGTACCAAACAAGGCAAGTCGTTATTAAAGTTCCAGGAAAAATGGAAGCTGTCCCACCCCTGGGTCATTTACAAGGATGGAGCTATGTTCTGCCAGATATGTATATCGGGAGGGTGCCGGAATGCATTTACACAAGGCAGCACAAATTTCAAAGCTTCTGCCTTGAATGAACACGTATCTGGGATAACATGCTTGAGCTCTGGCACCTGAATGGGAAGTTCAATTTAGAAGACTTTCCGAACATGCTGAAGCTTGGGCATCTTGCACTGACCAGTCCTGTCCACACTCCTGGATGCGAACGAGGGTCTTCAGCACAGAACCTGGTACCGACAGCCCTCAGGAACAGACTCACTGCTGAAAATCAGGACATGCTGATGAGGGTGAAACTGCACGGGCGCAGCATTGACCTGAATAGAGCTTTGGCTGCCTGGCGTCAGGCTAAACCCAGAAAGCTGTAGGCCAAACAGAAACTCTGACAGTATTGTGGTCTGTCAAGGGACAGTCTAAACTTTTTATTGTTTTTGCGTGTCTAAAAATTTAAGAAAATAAAATTTCTTTTCAATGTTCTTATTCTACTCTGAAAATCATGTTTTATTACAAAGAAATGCATCCACAGAACACATTTAATATATGGAGGTGGAGGGTGCACGTTAACGTAGTGAATCTAGTTTTTTTTTTTTTTTAAACTTGTGAGACTGCTTTGGAAGAGAGAGCCGAAACTTTCTGTAAAAAGCCGAAAGTTTCACGGCTGTTTCGGCCAAATCGCCGAAGAAAAAATTTCCTAGCAACATCCCTGCGCTCGTTTTGTAATCAACGATGTGTTCAGTTCTAAGCAAATGTCATCACAGTCTGTAAGTAGGAAAAGTAATTGGGAATTGATTTTCATGCACAACCCCAGCAAAATGATATTTGTAAAAAGACGTCAAACGAAGTAACTATAATTTCGAGAGTTCTTGAAGCTTTACACTCTTTTTGAACAACTTTGATTCGAAGATATTAAATCCTGTTCAATAGCTTTTGTGTTTGTTTATTCATCTAGTGTGTTCACACCGACTACATTCTAATTCACGCACATTGATCCAAGAAGGATGTTAAACTAAGATATCGTGAATGCTTTCACGCCCACAATGGATGCCGTAAAATTGTATTTTTTCGTTCTGTAATGTGATGAATGCGATTATGAATATGTTGAGGAAGAATGTGTGTGTTTGTGTGTGTGTTGTGTGTGTGAGTTTTCCTGTCCCTCATAATATGCGAGAGAGAGAGAGAGAGAGAGAGAGAGAGAGAGAGAGAGATTTGCACTAAAGTTAACAACCGTTAACATTGTCAAACATCCTTTTTTCATGTTTACCTTTGTAATTTATTATTTAAACACATTTAGGAATAAAAAATTCGAGAAACAGGATTTGTTGGGGATGTAATGTGAAACTGGTATTTTCTTTGAATGTAATTATACTGTTGAAAAATTCGAATTATTCACAGTATAAACGTTTGAAAAAAACGTTGTTTTTTTTTAATTTCGAAATATTGTGTTTATTTAGTTTTAATTCAGTGTAAAACTGTTTTGTCTACTTTTTTTGGGGGGGTAAGGGGGGGTGAAAAATGTTTTCTGTTGCATTCTTTTGGGGTAAACAAATGTGTTGACCAACAACAGATGGATGAAATACTGTCTCTAATATGCAAGAAAAGAGCAGGTTACAAAACTCATGTACATACTAGTTTAGACTTTGAAAAATAAAAACAAGGTTGCTTCTGGCAATGAATCTCGGATCAAAATCAAATGTATCTACATTATGGTACAGTATCAGATATAAATCTTTCAATTCATGAGCATTTGCAGGGTTGTGCACCATTACTATCGGTCATTATATTCCATCATCATAGTGGCCCGTTGCCAACAGCGTGCTAAACCCGAGGGTAATGTTTTACCCTAGACATCATGTATGAACGAGTAGATCTATTCAACCATGATTCATTATGTAGTGAAGGATGATATTAACTTACTCATGTGGCATCCTGTATGTATGGACGAGCGTAGGCCTATTTTTCGTGTATGGACGAGATTATTTCAGCTGTGCCTCATCAGGTATAGCCTATAGAAGTACAAAAGTCTTTACTCATGTGGCATCCTGGAGCGAGTGAATGTCATTGTATGGACGAATTTATTTCTTGTGCAGCCTGTAGGCGACATATTTTATTCGTGTGACATTATGTTTGAACGATACTATGTTAGCCGTGTACGGACGAAATCATATCAGCTGTGAGGTATAACTTGTATGGCCGAGAACAGCACCTGTGTCATACGGACTAGTGTTTACTCTACTGACATCATGTACCGAACGATAATATTCCAGCCTTGTGTCATTATGGACGGACGAAAGTACAGCATAAATGTATGGACAAGATTATTTTAGCTATGTGTAATCATGTTCGGCCATGTGACACGGTGTACGGACTAGAAAAACTAAACATGTACGTATCGTCATGTACATTCATTATTAGTTAAAACACCGTGATATTTATTTTATATCCATCTTTCTACTGCACGACCATATGTGTTGGTAGATAGAACGAAAGAGCTGCAATCGTCTGTGCCTTGTCTCAACCGTGAAACATCGAGGACACTGGGGTAAACAATAAAACCAATGAATCTATGACAAAGATGTTTTTTGTGGAATAATGTGGTTGTATGTGTGCAGACGTTGATGAGAGAGATGTAGAGTACATTTGTGCTTGTAAGGATTGCTGGATTCTTGTGGTAGTTCATATATTTAAATGATACTCGCTGTAACATTTGATGTCGAGTAATGTTTGTGTGTGCAAAAAATTCAATGAATTGGGTCGATCACAGTGTGATGATGAGTGATTTTTATATGAGGACGTTGAATACAAGGGTTAGTTGATGATTTTAAATTTCTTGATGTATTTATATAACAGTGATGTCGAGTTGTCTTATGTGTGCGAATGTATTGACTACTTTGGGGGTAATTGTCCTTGACACTGATGTCAGATTTGTATTTTTTCTTTTGCGGGTGCTGACGTAGTAAACTCTGGGAAGTTTGCCTATGTATTTAATCAGGAATTAATTTGTTTGCTAAGATTAAATTCTTTACAGGGGTGTGTTGATTTATTGTATACGAAGGATTAATACTTTGAAACATTGCGTTGATTTATGATTTGGTTTAATAGGAAAACAAATTGAAATGGCTGTTAAGAGGTTCGCCGATTATTTAGTTAGTCAGTGTTCGTGTGTGTGAGGAATCCAGTTTTCTCTACCCCGCCAATGTACCGCCAGTAAGAATCGCATCATTATCCCTAAGGATTGTTTTTGATGATCATGAATCTTTTATTTAATATTACAATGTCGGACTTACTGCAATGTCATTTCCTCTTTTGTGAATGAAAATCGTTTTTGAACTATGATAAGAATATTTTTTAAATCTCAATTTATTTTCCTTTTTTTTAGGGGTTGTTGCTGAATAATATCAGTATTTGAACATATTACAAATTATGTCTGTGTCATTTTAGCTCCATGCCGTTGTGGGAATGGAGAGTGTGATCTGTTGTTGAAAGGAATGTTTCTGGCAATCGCAAACATGTAAAGGTTATGTTGACTTTGCTGTCTTGTAGTTCAGTTGATAGTGAGTTGGTTTCCTGTGCCGAAGACTTAGGTACGAGACTATTCAGATCAGCGAGGGTTTTCTCCGGGTACTCCGGTTTCCTCGCTCCCTTCCATAATGGTATTGGATGCAGTCAACCTCGAATTTCATAAATAAAAATTGAATTTCTATCCCGACTTTGATCTGTAATAGCGATTTTTTGTTAGATCGCCGCGTTTTGAGTTCGATTGAGGAAAAAGCTCGTAATCACATCCTGTATTATTATTATTATTATTATTATTATTATTATTATTATTATTATTATTATTATTATTATTATTATTATTATTATTATTATTATTATTAACATTGTTGTTTAGATTCAAACTAATTTAATCCAATCCAGTGTGCTCTTGTAAAGCGACACACACACACACACACACACACACACAAAGTTAAAAGGTTCGATCTGTTATTGCACGGGTAGGTATAATTGTGGTTTGCTTTTCGGAAATTTCAGACCGCATTTAAGTTTGCTTAGTGCTCAGCACAGAGCATCACAATAATGTTTGTGCCACAAGGTTTTGGTGGGAGGTGCACTTAGTGAATCAGACAGTGATGACTTGGGTGCTGTTAGGTCGACTTTGATGACGTGGCTCTCCGTCAGACTTTAAAATTTCAGTCTTTAGTTCTGTGTTGCCGTCGATTCTAATGAACTGTTTTACATGCCAGTGCAGGAAGTACTCCGCTATTTCAGCTGTATTTAAGCTTTACTTAGAAACTTTTTTACTTTCCACTACTTTATCCATTTCCAACTATTTTAGGTCAAGAAATGGAACGGAGCTTTCCTTTTACTTTTTCATGGAGCTACAGACCATTGTGTATTAAACCTACAGAGCATAATTCTACACTTTTGTGATAGCACTCCGTACCCTCCGACGCAGACTTTTCTCTGAATTCACATTGGGTAATCCAATTGGCGTGGTACTAGACTGAGAAAATGGTAGTGCTGTAGGCTATAGACTGAACTGGACGTACCTATATACTTTCTGGCGCTTTTGTGTACTAACTGGACAGCTGTGTAGGAAATGGACTTGCACACAGAAATGCTCTTGACCTTACTAGAACTAACAACTGTTTAACCTTGCCAGCTTAATAGCAGAAACAACCAACACTAACAAGAGGCGACTGAGATAACGGAATTGGGTGATGAGGTTCTTGTTGTAAAGTTAAACCGATGTTCATTTGGTAGCCGTTATTATTTATTTGTGTTTATATTTATTTATTTATTTATTTATTTATTTTATATATTCGTTCATTCATTCAGTTGTTTATATTCCTCTGTTAAACTTGTAAGGTTATTTTCCATAAAATGTACAAATGCTAAGTCCAGATTGTGTCTACTTTCTTCAAAGCGTTCTACCTCATCACAATGTTTTCAAGGTACCAGTTTCATTCTTTAGTTACCTGCTTAATACAGAGATTTATATCTGAAATGGGTTTTAAAAAAATATTATTTGATCGCGCAGAACAAAAACAAGATCAAGTTGCTCAGTATACATGTGCAAGATGCATTTTTTTACGGTATCTTCAGACTGACGTGACTATCTCGATGTAGGCCGCGTTCAGAGATGCAGACGACGGATGATCTCAGTGACGTTGATTTTAGCTTCCTTGTACCACGTGGTACTGTTGTTATCTGTGCAGTGTCTCGGAGACTATAGGTCGCTGGCTTTTGTGTAACTGCAAGTTTCACTCCTCTCTCTCCCACGGTGCCAGGTAGGGGAGCTATTTTTAGCAACCCTCAATCTCCCTCTTCCAACAGGCGAGAAAGCTCTTAAGGTGTATACTGTCCTTGTCAGAGCCTCTACTGTTTTGGGTTGTTGCGTATGGCGCATGGAGGAGATGTATGGTTAGAAGGGTGGAGAGTATAGACGGGAGCATGGCACAGTTTGAAGGGTGGAGATGCTGGTGCGCGGAGGATTGAGGGTTTGTTGGAGGATGCAGATAGTGATGGGTTGCTGCTGGAAGTTTATAATAAGAATAGTTTTTTTTTGTTTGTTTGCTGGTTTGATTTTATTTTTATTTTGGGGAGGGTGGTGATGGGAGGGGATAATGGGTGTAGTAAGGGTATGGTGTTCTGCGTGGGTGTGGAGGAGGTTTCAAGAATAAGTATGCAGGTGATGAGAGTATAGGGGCATACTGATTGTGCAAGAAGGTGTATTAAGAAGCAGAGATGCTGTAGATCTCACAATGTAGAGGATAGGAGGGTTACTAGTATAGTGAGTGGAGGAATTTAAGGGTACAGGGGAAAAGTATGGTGCATGAAGCGTTTGTTGAAGACGAGGTCTGGGAAGGGACGGTTAGTAAAAGGGAGAGGTGCAGTCAGGTTATAGATCTATCGTTTGGGGGCGTCTGGAAAACATGCCTGGTGTGCGTTGTTGTTGTTGTTGTTTTTAAGGGAGGGGGGGGGGGGGGTTCCATTAGAGGGAAGGGTTAGGGTGCGACTGTATTTGCAGCCTTAAGCGGTGGACGCGGCTTTGTTTTGCTAGTTATAGAGAACGTAGGCCCCTAGTATTAAATATGGAGATGAGTGGAGAGAGAGGGATGGGGGGGGGGGGGTTATTGCATGCTTTTAAAGTCTTATATTGCAGTACGTTTTAGGCTTATGAGTTATATCGCATTCTTCGAATTTGAAGCGGAATATAGAACAAGGTAATCATCATCTAGCGTGATTCGAGTACTTGTCACACACAAAATAGGAAAGAACGCACAAAAGCATGCAAACTACGAGATAGTGTATCAGAGACCGGGGAAAGTGACAGTTTAGTAGTAGCGATTTTTTATTCAACTGAAGTTTTCAGATATAACTTTTAACAGGGGAAAAGAGTTTCCTGGCATTAATTCAAATAATAAAGAAAGCGTTTTTAACACGGTATTTTTGTTTGATTTCATACCATTTCATCAAATTAACTTTCAACGTCTTTTGTTTGTTTGTTTGTTTGTTCTTTTGTAGTTCGGCCTGAACACTTCTTTTTAAAAAGTCCAATACATAAACGTCATAATCGGTATACCATAAATGAGAACTATTAATATTCCAACTACTGACAAATGAAGAGGCCTGCAATTTGTTTATCTGAATTGAAATTACAGGGTTCTCCGCTGCGCCTGGTTGCATTCTAAAGTATCCTTTTAAATGTAATTTTTGTTTTTTTATATTAATGTCTTTTGATTTAAGAACATGATTTTAGACTTTCACAAACATAGTCACACAGCATACACATATTTCACAGTCTTTTTTTTTTCCAACGAACGTTTGTGAAAAATCGTGGTTACACTATCAATGTTCCGAGACTGGGTACAAACGGGTACAAAGCAATTCCGCATTCCGCTCCCATCATGCACAGTAAGGGTGGAGCGGCTGAAGAATGTTGCATTGTTTCTCGCTCCCAGTTGGCACCAAAATGAGGATATTGGCATAGCTACTGACGCAGCCGTCTGTAGCATCGCCCAGGTTTTAGTATTTTGTAGAAAAATAAAAAGACAAGCCGAAAGCAACAGAAGGTATATCATCGAACTAGAACAGATTGAGTTAAAAAGGACTTTCTATTAATAAGTTGTTGTTGTTGTTTTTTTAAACGCCTAGGAACATTGTATATTGTGCTGTATCGACACATGATGAACTGAAGTTGAACTAAACTCAAGACCAAAATTTATTTCCCACTTTCTTCTGCTTCAAACATAATTATATATAGCTAGATATAGATATAGACATAGCTATATAGATATAAAAGTCAATATAAGAGGAAAGTTTTGTTTTTGCTACTACTGTAGAATAGGTCGAAATGTCTACTACTTCCTGTTGCAATTTTCTTTTTTCTTTTTTAAGTTGCAATATTCTTTCTTTAAAAAAAAATATATAATCGTGTTATAGAAAATTGTTGATGGTCTTCTTACTTATGCTGCAACAGTTTCCCGATATTTCCTTGTTGAAAGTGCACGCCCTTTGCGATACCACAATGTGTTAGTAGTCGGTTACGGTAATCTATGTGCATGTATGTCAGTATACAGAAAAAAAACCAACAACACCGCCTTGATGCTGCGTTTAGTCTAACAGAAACTCGTACGTCAGTGCATTTTTTTTGTAATGCATGCATCATAAACTAAAGATAAAAATGAACATAAAAGAAGGCTATCTAGACTCTTGACAAGTTGCAAAAAAGGTAGGAGATCTTGCTTGACCTTTTTTTTTAATATTTAAGAAAAGAGGGGGGTTGATGTACGTTTCAATACAGAATGCCTAGTGCTCTAGGAGGGTTTTGATGTACGTTTCAATACAGAATACGTAGGGCTCTAGGAGGGTCTTGATGTACGTTTCAATACAGAATACCTAGGGCTCTAGGAGGGTTTTGATATACGTTTCAATACAGAATGCCAGGGCTCTAGGAGGGTTTTGATGTACGTTTCAATACAAAATACGTAGGGCTCTAGGAGGGTCTTGATACAGGTACTGGTAGACTCTACAGGATGCAGTCAATATAAAAATTCCAAAAATAAAAATTCGATTTTCTTCCGTCTTCTAATAGCGATCTCCCTGCCTTTACACCACCTGTTTGAGTGATGTATGTGTATTTGGTGTGTGTGAGGGTAAATGAGACAGGTGAGCGTGTATGTTGGTATAGATCGCCGCGCTTTGAGCTTTGGGGAAAGGCGCGTACATAGCATCCTGTATTATTATTATTATTATTATTATTATTATTATTATTATTATTATTATTATGTGCGTTTCAATACAGAATACCTAGGGCTCTAGGAGGGTTTTGATGCACGTTTCAATACAGAATACGTAGGGCTCTAGGAGGGTTTTGATGTACGTTTCAAGACAGAATACCTAGGGCTCTAAAAGAAGCGTACGTTTGCTTACTCGGGTAAGATTCTTACGTGTGTGTTTTTTTTTCAGCAGAATGGGATATTAAGGTACGTTTTTTTTTAAAGTAGAATACTTCACGTTGTGACGCAAGTTTCATAGAAGTATCAGCCACAGAATGAGTAGACAGACTACAGCACACTTCAGGGGCAACACCAGTCAAGAATCACGACGTTTGCTTTCTTAGTCTGCCATAAAAGCCACAGGGGAGTAGAGGCTAAAATAAAGATGCACCTATTTGAAATTCTCCCAAGAGCCGAACTTACGTGACTTAAGGAGGAAACTATTCAGGTCACCGAGGGTTTTCTCTGGGTACTCCGGTTTCCTCCCTCACTTCCAAAATGGTATTGGATTCAGTCAATTAAAAATGTCAACAAGTAAAATTCGATTTCATTTCTGTCTTTTGATAGCGATCTCCCTGCCTTTACATTGGTAACATGTTTTATGTGTTTGTTGTGTGTAAGAGAGTGGGTGAAACATGTGAGCGCGTATGTAGGTACAGATCGCCGGGTTTTTGAGCCTGATTGGTGAATTGGGAAAAAGCGCGTGTATATCATATATTATTATTATTATTATTATTATTATTATTATTATTATTATTATTATTATTATTGTACCTGAAAGCTTCCTTGCAGAAAAAATATCGTTTGTTTTCGCTGATCTGCCGTCGAAGTAGGAATGACAAGACCCAAACAGAAGTTTGTTGTATTGTGAATTCATGCAGTCAACCCTCAAGTATGTGAATATTCCTTTCACAGATCATCCATATGCACATCTGGGGTCGACATAGAAGGGAAAAAAATGTTAGGCGTAGGAAAGGAATTTCCGGAGTCACCTGAAAAGAATTCTCAACAGGTTAAGAATGCTCTGGAATGCTTTCTGGAAATTTCTTTTCACAAGAAATGTATGACATTTACTTAAACTCCGTAGCATAGATTGACGTTAATTAAACACGCACAGGCACATAACTCCCTACCCCCTTCCCCACACATTAAATTATCGATTTTTTTTTAATTTATTAACTTTTATTTAGCACTTTACCAGCTCAAGAGCTGCTCAAGGCGCTGGTCTATACAGTATACAGGATCTAACTCAAACACGCCGAGTCGCCCAATTGCAGCCTTTCGGCGCATAGCCTGATGCCGCGCATAGTGTGACGCCTCGACGACTGAGCACAATCCTGAGCGACAGGGGATGGGGAGAAGGGACCTAGTGCGTGTTGGGTGTATTTGTGTACTCACCCGTCTAGGACATGAGCGTCAGGATGTGCGTGCACAGACTAGACCTCGGTTTATACTCCCATCCGAAGGAGGAGAAGGAGCGCAGTGTCTTTTTTTTTTCTTCTCCCCAGGTCGTTGATGACCTTTGAACTACTGCCTGTACAGGCTGCAATGTGATTTCGCCGGGTATTCGAGTACACGGCAAACACCACTGAGCTTACTGCGCTTCCGCTTTGCTTTTGACAAAAGCCAATACTTCAGTGAAATAGTGATTCTCCGCCGAGGGGCCTAGAAAGATGGGTTTAGGATACACTAACATAATTTCTGTTTAAAAAGGAAACAAAGATAAGCGGCTTAACAGTAGTCAGAAATGTCGAAATCGTATGTATGTGTGTGTGTTTATGGGTGTGGGTGTGTGTGTGTGTGTACGCGCGCGCGTGTGTATGTTTGCATTGTATTAATAATCATTAAATGTGTTTGATAATTAATTAATGGAAGAGGGAGGTTTGAAATAAAAATGTAACAGCACTCGAGCATTTTTGGAACACACGCTTATTTGTGTTTGAATAACCCCAGTCTAACGTTCATTGAAAACCCGAAAACAAAGCAGTTGGTAGCGAAGAGCACCGTGTCACCCAAAACATTGGACTGCTAAAAACTGAAATCTGTCACCCACTTCGCAGTTTTTTCTGGTACTCCCTTACTCCGATGTGATTTGTTAACGGTTTTATAACTCGAGTCTGCGACTCGGTCGATGTGATCTTGTTGGAATTAACCTGAGTTTTTAAGCTCCAGGCTGTTGATTGTGATGTAAATTTCTTTCTTTTCTTTCCTCTCTTTTTTTTTTTTTTTTTGGGGGGGGGGGGGGTAGGAGTGTTTGAAATTGCAATATCTTCTGTGATCGTTTAGAACTGGATTTTAAAACCTAACTGTTTCTGTAAAAATGCGGCTTTGTTATTTGAGTAAATTTGCTATGTTAGTTCTTGCATAAAACAAACAAATTAAAAAAAAAGATGTTGGTGATGTATTGTGTTTACGCACACAATTTGTTTAAAATAAGATCGTTCTTTCATTATGATTATCAGGTTTAAAAAAAAAAAAAAACCTTGTAGGAAGTTTTGGTTTGCGTATTATTATAGTATTAAAATATATATACACGTTTTGTTTATACAGAGTTCAATATTAAATGCCAGTTACGTTTTGAAATATTCAAGTTCAAATACCACGAGTCTGAAGTGCTTGACGGGCGCTCCAATTTTCTTAAAAACCTGTTTTTTCGAGTCTATCGGTGTGATGGTTGTTGTATTGTATTGTTGAAAATGTATAGGTGCGTTTGATTGTATGTATGTGTTAGAACAATTTCTGTCAGTTAGGATGTGCAGTTTTTTTTTGTTTTTTTAAATCTTTTCAAAATAGTCTTGGGGTCATGAGCAATCTTGCCACTGTAGATTGTTCTAACCTATAAAGGGAACAGTGAAAGCCCCAGTTGAAAACCTGTCTTGCCTTTGTAGGCATGACAGATTCACTGCGGCAACAGTGCCCCCGTTGGAGTGCCGGGGGTTTCAGTATAAATAGTATCCCCACTTTATGGAAATTTAGTGCTTTAAATTCCCACTGTTGCTATCTTCCTCATTTACTCTTTCCCATTCCTGCTCTGTCCTATCACTCTGCTATACTATCTTCTTCTTCGTTAGATCAGTGACCTACCTTTTTTCTTGAAAACTCTTCCTGGACAAGACTCCTTGTTTGTGTATGAGGTCTGTTGGATCAGCTTGGGAGTGTTGGAAGCTTTCTGCCGGGTGGTCACTAGGGCTTCCTGTGATGTTAGTATTTAGCAATATAGGCATTTTATATGTATGTGTTTTGTTGATGATTTATAATGATGTTTGTATTCTATTTTGTTTTTGTAACCGGGGGGTTCGCGTAGTTGAGGTAAACCCTCAGCCGTCCCCCGCGTGGGATGTCTTTATTGTAAAGTGACTGGCCGGTGGAGGGCATTCAATTTTCCCACTAGGGTTGTTTCGGCAGATCTTTTATGCGGATCGGGGGTTGTCCGGTCCTGATTTGGCTCGGAAGAGTCCGCTGGACCTAAAGCAACAATAAATCAATAAATCAATAAAGCTTTACAAGTCGTTTGTATTAAGGATGTTTCTGTGCATGTGACAGCTGAT
This sequence comes from Oncomelania hupensis, assembly GCA_036898135.1. Lineage (NCBI taxonomy): Eukaryota > Metazoa > Mollusca > Gastropoda > Littorinimorpha > Pomatiopsidae > Oncomelania > Oncomelania hupensis. The sequence goes on from CM072512.1 coordinate 88,571,444, forward strand.
TGTTACTTTGAATTAAACATACTGCACAAACACACGCGCGCGTACGCGTACACACACATACGAACACTCACACTCACACACCTAAGTATTTGTTAAGTTGTTATTGCTCTGGCCATTCTATATATTATAAATTCTTTAAGATTGTTGAAAGAGTGTTTGGAGCGCATCCATTAAGAGTTTCTTATAGGTATATTATTGCGTATCAAAAATACACCGATCGTGAAAAAAACGCCTATTCATTTAACAGTGGTCGCGTCAGTGCCAGAAAATGAGAAATGCGGTACAAGTTAGTAAAACAAGAAATACATATTGTGAGGTGAGAAATGCATTTGCCATTCTTATTGTCTGAGGTTTTAGTTGGTATAGATTGTTGGGCTTGAAAACTTTATTATTTGAGTTTGCTGGTGATGGTAATCGCTGTATTGTGCGCTGCGACTGTAAAAATAACTTGCCCTCAAACTGCCCATGGCGAAAACTCGACAAAAACTGAGACGAGTGTCTTGATTGGTGCGTGCTGACTGGTTGCAATGGCCACTGTCTGCCAGAGGCTATAACTCTCGTAGGTCTATGTTGGAAGCGACACTATGTTTGTGTGTTTGGGAATGCGTTTAATACTTTGTGTCATAAAACATATTGTGATAGGAGTCAGTGCAATGAGAACTCTTACTATTTATTTTGTTTTGTTTAATCTAGAGTGCAATGTGTTGTCCAGTGATGGGCCTGTTTAAGGGTTCTGAGCATTTGTGTGATCCAAGCGTTTTAATTCATCTCTCACAATTATAATAATCATATCCTATTTGTCTCGGTACAGTATTCGTTGTTATCTTGGTCATGTGTTTTGTTGTCAAAGATGCCATTCACTGCCAGTTGCTTTACTGTGCCCAAGTGACGACAGTAATTAACGTTTATAGGCGTAACGAGACTGTACATTTTGTTATTTTTTGTTGTGTTGCTGTTTTGTATGGGTTTTTTTCCCCTCCACTGACACTTGGGTAATTATCTCTTTAATAATATTATTGAAAGTTGGTCGGGGAGTTGTTGGTATAATATGGATGCTCGTTACGGCCCGTTAACTGAAAGAGTTCTTTCTTATCTCTCTGAAATATAATTTTTAATAACAACAAAATATACAGAAAAATATATATATATTGACTGACTTATTTATTTATTCATGGATGCGCATGACTGTTAACTGGAAGAATTTTTTTTCTTCTGACTCTTGAATGCGTCTAACTGTTAACTGGAGTCATCTGTTTAATATAACTACCAATTGCTTATGGAGTTTGTGTTTCTGGTTCATATTGTTAGTTTGAATCATCTATTTATGCTTGAAAGTTATTTTGGGAGTATTTGTTTATGTGTGCGTGTGGTATTTAATTACTGTTGTCAGTATGAACAGTTGTCTGAAGAGGTTTATGTTTTCCAATTCATGGATGCATGTTGTTGTTAGTTTGAATAATCTTTTTAAAATACTAGTTGGAAGTAGTAATCGCAGTTTGTCTTTCATTGACGTCTACAATGGTTGTGCTGTTTTTGAATCATCATCATCGTTGTTTGTAAAAGGTGAATGGAAGTGTGAAGTTCATGTGAAGAGTCGAAATGCACGTGTCAGCGATCGGTCTAGGAACCTCGGCGACCAGTCTCCTCAGCGACGCATGCCCCGCTCCACGTTACTATGCGTTGCGCGTTCATTGGGCAAGTGTCAACAGAGGTTCAAGAGACTGATGATCAATGCTCCTCGATAATCGATCGTTGATGCGTGTACTTTTTGTCTTAATCTCTGTGAACTAAAGGGAGACCACTTTCGAGCAATCGGAAATAGTGGAACAACAAGCGGTCGTAGTTGTTTCACAAGAGACAGTGTGCAACTGATGCCGCCATTTTAGTGTCATGTGTTTTGAATGTTACACAAAGCTATCTGTTGAACGGGTAGCGACTATGTTCTGGTATTGCTGCCCACGAGAATAATTATGCACGTACAATATTCTGTATCAATATATATTATATTTAGTGAAGTTCGAACGTCGTTTTTGTTGTTGCTGTTGACATTCGAAGCAACAGCATTGACCAAAAAAAATTAAAAGTAGCGTTTGAATGTTTGATGCAATGTTATTAAAAAGGTAATTATCAAATTATTGGTAAGTTATTTGCCCTACTTCTTCAGTGTGTAGCGTTAATAATTATGTGTGTGGTACATTCGAGTTTGTTTTTTTAATTGACGTTTTGTGCACTCACTGTTAACTAACTAAACAATATGTGCACTTTCGTCAAACTTAAATGTGCATGTGGATACCATTGTGCAAAATGTAAAATGCATGTTCGCCAATGCTGAAGTGCCTTGTTTTTTCCCCTCTCGCTCTCTTACCTTTCCTCATTGCTGAAGTAATGTTTGAGTTAAGCAAGGACACGTTCTTCAACACTTCTGGAATAATCTTAGCACGTCACTTTACGCTTTTTGAACACTATGCAGGGTTGGAGCAGTGTTGCTTTGTCTTAAGTCCTTGCTTTGCTAAACATAATAATAATAAAGCTACTTTATTCCCTTGCTCTTCTAGCTTGGCTTCTATGTAGCGTTATACCGAGTATAAATCTACGCTTAAAACTTGGTTTCAAGGCGTGGATCAAAGGCTCTGATAGTCTATTTGTGTTATGTAATACGTGATTACGGTAAATAGATTTGTTTGTGTATGTGTGTTTGTAGTGGTTATTGATAGTAGTATTAGTACACCTGTGTTATCTTTTTGATGGAAGTTGTGCAGATTATTATTATTATTATTATTATTATTATTATTATTATTATTATTATTATTATTATTATTATTATTATTATTATTATTATTATTATTATTATTTTATTGTTGTTATTGTTATCGTTGTTGTTATTATTTTGATTTATTTTCAGTATTTTCGTATTTCTTTATATTATTCGGCGATCAGGTGTCCACTACGTTTTCCTATTTAGCCTATTAGAAATGATTAATTATTTTAATTTTATTAAAGGTTAACCATCTTTTATAATAAACCCGACAATGAATGTTCGGGTGGTTTATTAAATATTCCAATTTATTTTTGTTTTGTTTTTAGTCCAAGTCTACAAAGTCAGACAATACAAGAAGTTGTATTTCTATAACAAAAATGTAAACTACAATTTTTTAAATAGCACCCATCGGTTGCCGGGGGTTTCTATATAAACAGTATTCCCACTTTCTGGAAATGTAGTGCTTTAAATTCCCACTGTCGCTGTCTTTCTGCTTTCTTCCTTTTCAGTTCTACTCTGTTATACCAATCTACTATACTATCTTCTTCGCTAGTCCAGTCACCACCCCCGTGGGGGTTCCAGGGGTTTCAGTATAAATAGTATCCCTACTTTCTGGAAATGTAGTGCTTTAAATTCCCACTGTCGCTGTCTTTATCCTTTGTTCTTTTTTACGCCTACTCTGTTCTATCAATCTACTATACTATCTTCTTCGCTAGACCAGTCGCCTACTTTTTTTTCTTGAAAACTCTTCCGGGACAAAACTCCTCATTTGTGTGAGGCGTGTGGGAACAGCTTGGGAATATTGGACGCTTTTCTGCCAAATGGTCACTTGGGCTTCCTTGGATATTATTATTTAGCAATGTAGGCATTGTTTATATGTATGTGTTTTGTTGATATTTTATAATATTTGTATTCTAATTTGGATATTTTGCAAACGGAGGGTTCGATAAATTAGAGTATAGTCTCAGCGTCCCCTGCGTGGGAGGTCTTTATTGTAAAGTAACCGGTTGGTAGATTGCCTTCAGTGTTGCCACTAGGGTTGTTTCGCAGATCTTTTATGCGGATTAGGAGTGAGTCCTCTTTCAGCGAAGTTGTGGTCTCTCGATTTTGTGGTCCTGATTCGGCTCTTTGCAGTCCGCTGGGCCTGTAAGCAATGAATAACTAACTAGTCCAGTCACCTAATTGTTTTCTTGAAAACTCTTCCAAAACTCCTCATTTTTGTATGAGGTCTGTTGGGTCAGCTTGGGAATATTGGACGCTTTCTGCCAAATGGTCACTAGGGCTTCGATTCCTGTAATATTATTATTTAGTAATGTAAGAATTTTATATGTATGTGTTTTGTTGATATTTTATACTGATGTTTATATTCTATTTTGTTTTTATAAACGGGATTTCGATAAATTAGCCTCAGCGTCCCCCGCTTGGGATGCTTTTATTGTAAAGTGACCGGCTGGTGGAGTGCCTTCAGTGTTACCACTAGGGTTGTTTCAGAAGATCTTCTATACGCATTAGGGCTGAATCCTCTTTCAACGAAGATGTGGTCCTGATTTTGTGGTCTTGATTCGGCTCTTTCCAGTCCGCTGTACCCTGTAAGCAATGAATAACTAACTAAATCACTAAATTTAAAAATGTTCGGAATACTTTGGGGGTTGCTAATGATAGCAAATAAACCCATAATTATATTTGGTTTTGACAGAGAGTAATAAGAAACAACATGTCGATGCAAACATGCTATGGACGCCCACTTTAGCAATTTAAAATATTTAAAGCAGTTTTATTTGCTGTTGAAAGAATAATCAAAATTGTTAATGTTTTCTTCATTCATGTAATGAGTCTTCGTTTTAAACCTCGTAAGGCACATGTAAGTTTCGTAAGAACCCAGCTAAGCACATCGATCATTCGTGCACAAGATCGCCATACCATAAATAGTCATTTGTATTGCAGCGGTTCCCTCTTGAACTGTTTACCGTAAACTGTACTTTTCAACCCTTCCCAAACCCCTTCCTAAATCCAGATTTTTTTTCTCTCCTCCCTCCCCCCACCTTCCTTACCCTTCTCTCATCGCTACCCAATATCCTCCGCCACCCTTGTTCACGAACACACCGTAGAGATTATTCACTTAATAATCGGTAGGAATTAGGTTTAAAAGGCTGCCATTTTCATGTTTTCAGCAATAGCTTTGGTTTTACTATTAATTAGAAGGTTCGTTCTCCGTTCAAGTACGAAGTATATTTATTTATTTATTTATTTATTTACTTATTTTATTCATTTATTTACTAATTTATTTATTCCCTCGTGTAGGTGCCGGGGGTTTCAGTATAAATGGTATCCCCATTTTCTGGAAATTTAGTGCGTTAAATTCCCACTGTCGCTGTCTTTCTCCTTTTTTATTATTTATTTCTCATCCTATTCTGTTCTATCAATCTACTATACTATCTTCTTCGCTAGACTAGTCATTACCTTTTTTCTTGAAAATTCTTCCGGGACAAAACTCCTCATTTGAGGTCTGTTGGATCAGCTAGGGAATATTGGACGCTTTCTGCCAAATGGTCACTGGGGCTTCCTATGCTATTATTATTTGGCAGTGTAGGCATTTCATATGTATGTGTTTTGTTGATATTTTATAATGATGTTTGTGTTCTATTTTGCTTTTGTAAACGGGGGTTAGATAACTTAGAGTATAGCCTCAGCGTCCCCTGCGTGGGACGCCTTTATTGTAAAGTGACCGGCTGATGGAGTGCCTTCAGTGTTACCACTAGGGTTGTTTCGGCAAATCTTTTATGCGGATCGGGGATGAGTCCTCTTTCCGCCAAGTTCTGGTCTTGATTTTGTGGTCCTGATTCGGCTCTATGCAGTCCGCTGGACCCTGTAAGCAATGAATAACTAACTAACTAAATTTATTTATTCGATTATTTGTGTTTTATATTTTTACATTGTCGAACACGTGCTTACAGGTTGATCATTTGGTTGTCCTGTATGTTAAATCAAAATATAGATACACTCATTAAAAAAAATCTTCGTTTGTTCACACATACACACACACACACACACACACACACACACACACACACACACACACACACACACACACACACACACTGGATAACTACTATCATTATAGATAACGATGTGCTTTTTCTTACGTTTTAACTACGTTTTGCTTATTCTTTACGGAGCAGTGTATTCTTTACGGAGCTGGGTATTCTTTTTAAGTTTGCTGCATTGAGTTCGCTTCTGTGTATCGTAATGCCTAATAGTGCAAGCACTGCAACATTCGCAAATAAATGAATACAATATGTAACAGTGTATGTTTGAACATTTCCCTAATGTACTATTTTGTACTTGTGTTCTTTTTCTTTGGTACATGTTGCCACATGCTTTGCAAACCAAATGTTTAGATTGTGTTTGAGAATTGTGTAGCATTAGAACTTCGTGAATATTTTGTATATTCTGATTTTGGAAACTGGGGTTCGGATGTTGTTTCTTTAAAATGTATGTATGTATTTATTTTGGGTAGGTGGTTAAACTATTTTCTTGTGGTTTTTGTTGCTTTTTGATTGACATCTTCAGTTAATTGTAGTTTCGTAGAGACAGGTAGGTGAAATGTTGCTATTTGTCGATTTCTTACGAGTGTTGTGCAATATGAATAAGACACTGTGTAGACTACAAAAAAATGTTATTATTATTATGAAATTGTTGTGAATGGACAATTCGCTTATTTTATTCATATGTTTCACCTTTTGCTAAGGTTTAATGCAGTTTCTTTCCGCTGGGTCAGAAGTGAGTCAACGTGTGTCGTGTTAGTGTGTGACGTGAATCTGATGTACACTGTGTCAGAATACAAGCTTTGTTTATTTGTTGTTGTTTTTTTTCACTACAAGAAGTTCGCGTGGTGTGTATACTTCCGTATTCTAAATTATACGATATATGTATGTGAATAATAAAATAAGGTTTTCGATACACAAAAATGTCTGCCATTTGTAGTGTGGTTTGGATTTGTGTGTGTGTGTGTGTGTGTTTGTGGAGTGTGAGTGTGTGTTTGCTGTTCTCTTGATTGTCATCTCTCTTTCTCTCTGACTGACACAAACACACGCACATACACACACAAACATGACTATACACAATACACACACACAAGGCCCCACAGCGACTCAACCAATTTTTTTAGATTTTGAGGTTAGGTCAGCCAGGCTAGCTATAAATAGTTTCGCCGATGCTTCCTTTCACTGGCAGGGAGGGTGCAGGCCAGCTATAAATAGCCCGCAGCAAGTAAAATGTGGAGGCACTAAACAGTGCTGCTCACATAGGAATTGAGCTGGTGTGGCCCTTGCACACACACACAAAACATACATACGAACACACACACGAACACCTAGTCTCACCCGCGCACAAACACACACACACAAACAAACACGCAGGCATCCCTAGTCCCTGTCACACACTCCTCATTTGTCTTCCTCTGCCGCAGTCTTTCTGTCTCTTTGTCTCTGTCTGTTACGCCCCCCCCCCCCCCCCTCTCTCTCTCTCTCTCTCTCTCTCTCTCTCTCTCTCTCTCTCCAAACACAAAAACTAAGCGCGCAAACACACATCTACACATGTACAGACTTGCACCCCTGCCCTAGCTGTCTTACCCATCTCCACATAATCCCATACAAAGACCACCGCCGCAAGTCTCTAGAGTCTCGTCCTATTTGCCAAGATAGATGTTGGACGGACAAGGAGCAAGCGGGTCGGTGTGAACAGAGCGAACCTTAATCACCAGTTCTGATATTTTATTCATCACCCTCAGACTGTAATCGCACCATGCCTAATTTTACTGCGGCACCTTCGGCACCGCCAAATTGTCCCGACTTCTCGCAAGGCACACAGGTCTTCTTTTGCAAGTAAGTCTAGTCAATTGTGATGGGGAGTGTGCGGAGAAGGAAAGGAGGGAGGGAGGGAGGGGCAGAGGTGATGAAGGAAGGAGATAGGCTGAATGTGCGGGTTTGTGTTAAGTTTCAGCTGGGAGATGAGGAGAATGGTTCAATGATACTTTATCATCTTAACCTGCTTATATGTTTCGCGCATCGTGCGAAGAGGAGTGTTGCCCTGTACACACACACAAACACACACATACAAACATGTGTATGTGAGAGAGAGAAAGAGAGAGAGCGAGAGAGAGAGAGAGTGTGTGTTTGTGTGTGTGTGTATGTGTTTGTGTACAGGACAACACCCCTCTTCGCACAATGCGCGAAACATATATGCAGGTAGCAAGTAAGTAAAGAGAAGCTTATAAAGACGATCCGATCCGTCTTACTTGTAAATCGATCGATCAACCGAGATTCCAGTCAATTGATCGAATAAGGGTGCTCGCACTGAATGTATACCATAAACGTATTGAGATTAATGTGGCGTACAGTAGTCTAACAATAGCCTCAACAGAAAACGCGTCGGGGTCCTGGGTACAACCCAACAGTCTGGTTAAGAGTGTACTGTAGTGTACTGCAGCAAGACTTTTATTGTCATGTGCAAGTATGACACTAAGTGCTTTTCAAGGATTTAACTTTCAAGTGAACGTAATACACACCTTTCAAGTTCGTAAATTCCAGATTCATTTTAGAATAGTACAAGGTGTATGCGCGACGCGACTGTCTGTTTTGAGAGTGTGGTATTTTGGCAGCAAAACGTTTATTGCGCGTTATTTGGTAGCAAGATTTATAATTTAATATAATCATAATAATGCAGTGCGTCTTATATATTTAACTTTGAAAGATTGATTTTCATCGTCATATCCTTTAGATCCGTGGGTATTTTCCTCTAGACTGATGTAATTCGATTGTTTCAGTCTGCTTCTTTAGGATAGAACCGAGTCACAATATCGCCACGAAAATTAGCACATCTGAAACTGCTTATTTTCAAGCTATGTGTCAGTGTCTCGAATTACATGTGAATAGCTTTATTTATTTATGTTTATTTTATCGTTCCTATATAGCCGTGTTCCAGTTCAAGAGCAGATCACGGAGCTGGACGATACAATATTTATCTCTTGTCATCTTGTTATTGTCCAGATTATGTTCAGGCTAATCAAGTTGACGGATGCTGTGTAAGATATTTTTAAAGTGTGCTAAGTTTGACAGCAAGAGGTAACCATTTTTATTGTAATTTGTAAATATGTAATAGACCCTTACTGTTCCGGTTTGTCCGGTTTCCTTTCCTCGCAGATTAAGTTTAGACTAATAATACAAGGTAACGGATACAGTACATCATAATTTTGAGTGTGTGTGGACATTATTTTGATATCAAACTATTAACAATCTAAAAAGGTATTGTGGTATATGGGATTTTTGTTGTTGTTTTGTTTGCTTGCTTGTTTTTTTGTTAGCGAACAGTGGACAGCTGGCAGCAAGACCTTGATTTCGTTCAACCTGCAACGGCTGTCTATGGTCCAGGATACTTTTCAAAAGTTTCTGTTCGGGTGTTTTTCCGTCGTTGTTTTTTTTTAAATCTCGGATACAATTATGTTTTTGAATCACACGTGGGATAAAAAAAAATTAAAAAAAACACAATATATATATATATATTCTGATTGATTAAGATTCACTGTATGCTTATCTCCCCAACTTAATCAAGAGAACCTTACAGATTAATTAAAGTGAACTATTACAGCTATTTATATTTATTACACAGAGTCGTTTTGTACGCAAGAAGGTTACTGGATAATGCCTGGTAAACTTATATTTATGAGTTTATTGAAACAGGAGCGTTGTATAAAAATTAATCGAACTGCTTAGTTTAATTTCTTTGCATCAAGGTAGGCTTAAATTAATTTTAGTACATGTTTTTTGTTTTAGGCTTATGAACGTTATGAATCCCGGTTTGGTCAAATTTACAAATGTAAACAGCAGCGTAATAGAGAAGTCGAATTGCCGATTTTAATTTTTTAAGAATAAAGTAAAATAATTTTTTTTACATCTATTTTAGTGTGTAGGCTAGGCTTATTAAAGGATTCAGGATATGTCAAACGTACAAATCACTGATTGGTTGCAAGTCTGCTGTGACGTACGTGGGATTCCCCTTTTGTAGTTTCTAGCTAGGTCTAGAGTAGTCTATACGCCACTTGGAACGACTTCAACTTATTTGTAAAAGGTTAATTTTTGGTAAACCATTATATAATGTTTTATTGAATGTTCAATGGGTATACTTAGTTCGATTCAAGAATTGGGAAGATGAACAAATGTCATGTGTCAGTATTGGAAGACTTCAAATAAAGTAGCTCTTTGTATTCTTAACATAATATACGTTAAAAACGTTAATAGGATGACCCTGGTAATCTGGCAACTGAAAGAAGAAGAAGAAGAAGAAGAAGAAGAAGAAGAAGAAGAAGAAGAAGAAGAAGAAGAAGAAGAAACAACAACAACAACAACAACAACAACAACAACAACAAGATAGATAGATAGCAACGCTATAAAACTAGCACTAGGTGTTCCCATTCATACTAAAACTAGTTTAACGTACGAAGTAGCAGGTGTTATTCCTTTACAAAAATGCAGGAAAATGATGTGCGCTAAATAATAAGAGCAGCTGCGTTATTCAATAGCGCAGAGGAAGAATTGCAGTTAAGATCAGACGTCAACTTCCATAAAAGAACTCAAAATACTATCATGTTTTAAACTATTGCAACTTCTACAAAAGATTTAATTCAGACACATTTAAAAATATAGAATTTATGTATAACAGAGAATTGATATCACCCATCCTTCTTTGGGAGCTTGAAAATGCAAATTATGATATAAACTACTCCACTGAAAGAAAGAATGAAAATATCAGCTTACTCATATTTGATGTTAATATTTATCTAGCAGAAAAAAATATTCATATCCTTTAAAAATATACACTGTTTTAAAGACAGATGATACATGCGCGGCATTTGTTACCTGATTAAACAATTTCCGAATCACATTATCTAGGTAAGGGAAAATCGATTTTCACTGCTGAACTTCTAGTAATTTTAATGTTTTTAGGTAAAATCATGAGCATAAAATTTCATCTTTTAAGTATTGTAATATTTTTAGATTCTACATCCCTACTTCAGGCGTTAAATTCCAATTCCTATATAGAAAGAAAAGACATTAGCATTGAAATTAAGCACCTCATTAATAATTTAATTGTAAATGATAAAAAATGTAGACTTTTGTTTGCTGGATCCCCTCTCATTGTGGTTTTCGATACAATGATGGGGCAGATCGAGCTGCGAGAAACGGCGCTGTACATATAAACGCGGTCTTTTTGTCATTACCACTGACTGTCAAAGAGGTTTCTATTTGATAGCTCAAGAGGTCAAAAAAGGTTGTCATTTTAAACAACAGTATGGTAAACATTGTGGAATCCTCAGATCACCGTGCTATACTTGCATGGCCTACCGAATTTATATGAATTCTGTGAAAACCAAGTATTGTAAAAAAAAAAAATGTGTGTGTGTGCAAAGAAAATGTTTCTTTGAAACATGCATTATATCAATGCGACACTGTGAACGATACAATGCCTTCAAATTTAGCAAAAATAGGAGATATTAGCTTTGAAGTTTGTATTCAATTGGCAAAAGCGTTTATATTCTCTTCAATTGGCCAGTTTATATGATGCCTAAGTATTAACTCTTATCGCCGAAATGTATTTATTCATGTACTGCATTTTCTGATTATTTAAGATAATTTTCTTTTCTTTTCTTTTTTTTGTCTTGTCATATTGATGAAGTAGACAATAAAACAAACACACAAACTTTTAATTCACAGCTTTGAGAGCCTGACAAACGGAGACTTTGTAATATATCCTCAACTGTAAATTTATTCACATCTCAGTATTTGAGCCCTTTCCTCGGCTACTCAATGTGTAGCCTGTCATATATTACTAATTCCTACCTCTTGTAATTCTTGGACACAATCGCTCTGATATTTACCTTGACTTCAGCAACGCAGTTAGCTGTTGCTTATCAGTAAAGTAACTTGGCAAAGGTGGAGAATGCTTGAATGCATGTTGACGAAGCGTAGTAGCACTCCAGCATACATATGCCTGTAACATATCTTGCTCAATCGTTATTTGCCTTTTTGTGCGACAGGGTGAGTAGTTTAGTGCTAATTTTAACAGGCTGCAGATCTTTATTGTTTTGTTTATAAATCCAAGGTTATTGTTTTGAATGTAAACATTGGAATGTTAGTAAAGTTTTTTGTTTGTCTGTTTGTTTTCTTTGATTTTTTTTTTACAATTGTTATGGTTATGTTTTGTGTACCCTCCACACCTCAAAATGGGCAAGAAATGGGATAAAATCTTGAATCTCAGGAATAAGACACAAATTCAAATCAAAATGGGTCTCTACGCTTTCAATAAACTAGATGAGCAAAGAACGAGTTATAGGAATGGACGAATAATAGAGAGGAACGTATCCCACTAAATTGTAATTTAATAAATAAATAACAGAAACTGTACATTCTTGATCGTGTTATGTTCTCCGTGTGAAAGACGCCATGACCGAATGGAAACTGGAAATTGTTCAGTGAGTCCTATCCTATCCTATCCTATCCCGTAACTCGAAGGTCGTTGGGGCACCATAGATGATCATTTAACCAGCGTACTCCATCTTTCTCTGTCCTCAGCAACCCTCATGACTTCGCTCAGTGTGTCGAATGTTGTTCTCCCACCTCTTTTCTGTCTCCCTCTTCTTCTGCCTCCTTGCACCGTGCCTTGAAGGATGGTCTTTGCAAGGCCTGGTGATGTTCAATGAATGTTCATTTACATATAAATGGCGTCGCCTTCGCTTACAAAATGTTTACTTAAACTGATCCACGGTCATTTGTAACCTTATGACCCCAGTAGATCGATCTTTCATGTAATGTTTGTTCATGCATTAAGGTGAAATTAGGCAGTTTTTGGGTCCTTTGAATATAACGTTTTGTTCTACAAGTACATACGATAAACAAAACACTCATTAACTGCTATGTGTCTTTCAAACATTGCATTGCAATGTACCAACATTGGTGAACGCAGCGAAGTTGATACTAAAATGGGTTTACTCTCGTAGATATATATCTCTGATCATTTCAAATAATTATAAAGAATCGCTAATGGCTTTGACTCCTGACAGTGAATTGAGTGAGTTGGTCAACTGTAGATGTTTTTGTTATGTGGTTGGTTGGCTGCTTTGGAAGTGTGGTTGTAGTATGAGGTTTATAGGCAAGGCAAGGCAAAGTTTAATTCCAGGTCCTTCGGGGAGAGGGGAGGGGGGTGGGGGGGGGGCAAACGGAACAAAGAAAAACATACAACAAAATTAATGACAATGAAAAAAAAGTACCATGAATAATAAAATCTCACAACAATACTTTAAAAACGAAATAAACAGAGAGAGAGAGAGAGAGAGAGAGAGAGAGAGAGAGAGAGAGAGAGAGAGAGAGAGAGAGAGAGAGGGGGGTGTCTAATAGAGTACAAACTGTCTCACACATGTAGTAGAAAGGTATACGCAACAACAACACCCTAATTAAACCACAGCAATGCAAATAAATCAAATCTATCCTATCCTATCCTATCCTGTCCCGTAACTCGAAAGTCATTGGGGTACCACAGTTGATCGTTTAACCAGGGTACTCCATCTTTCTCTGTTCTCAGCAACCCTCATGGCGCTCAGTGTAAAGCGAGTCCATTCTCGAGTGTTGTCCTCCCACCTCGTTTGCTGCCTCCCTCGTCTTCTGCCTCCTTGCACTGTACCTAAATAAAATAGTTGAAAATAATCCAAACACCACTAACTGATATATAAAACAAACAGTTGAAAACCGGAAATAGAGAAAAAAACAGAAAAGTAACAAAAATAATGTTCCTTCCTGTAGCTAACGTTGATGAAATTATTGAAACTAAAACATTAATATTCAAAAGGAAAATAAATACAGAAAAGAAATTAAAAAATGTATAAACAAATAATTCTTCTAAAAATGGTTGATCAGAACTGTTTACGGTAATATTAAGAGTGTGTGTGAGTACGTGTGCGTGCGTGCGTAAGTGTGTGCGTGTATGTGTTCGTGTGTGTGCGTGCGTGCGAGTGTGTATTTGTGTGTGCGTGTGTGTGTACGTTTACATTATAAAATGGTCAGTTTTTTTATAATATAAACTTGTATTTTAATTCGCATTGCATTTTAGGTGATATCGCATTCTGCTTATTCTTTCAGTAAATCTGTCTTGTAATGATGGTGAATTTTATGACTGTGAAACTATGCTGTATTTTATTCAATTTTGTGTTATTAATTTAGCTGCAGGCTAGTGTGCGTGATGGTGATGTGTGCTTGATATATTTTTTTTATTTATTACATCAATTTTATACTGTAAGGTAAATGTTTACACGTGATACTCTTATACTACATGTGTGAGGGGAGTTCCGAGTGCGGTGTATATGTTGTGTATTCAGTCAATACGTGTATTGTCTAAAAAAAATCAGTCAATTCGTGTTTTGACTGTGACCACTAGGCAATACATGTAATGACTAAAATTTCCAGTCAATACGTGTATTGTCTTTTAAAAAAAATGGTCTGGTCAATACACGAATTGACTAAACTGCCATTCGGCATTTAAATTGCAACTAATTGTAAACATTAACAAATGATTGACCACACAATCACTTGTTGTTCTTGTACTTCAAAACCGCACACTCTCATGGACACATCCACACAACTAAACCATGTTAAGTAGAAGTTAGTAAATACTAAAAATGAGCTTAAAATGTAAACACTTCAGTTTAAATCTCTCTCTCTCTCTCTCTCTCTCTCTCTCTCTCTCTCTCTCTCTCTCTCTCTCTCTCTCTCTCTCTCTCTCTCTCTCTCTCTCTCTCTCTCTCTCTCTCTCTCTCTTCTCTGTCTCTCTGTCTGTCTCTCTTTTTATTTCTCGCTCTCATGCAAAGTAAATATTTAAAAAATATTAAAATGTATATACTTAAATTGTAAACTCTCTCTCTTCGTCCCTCTCTGTCCATCTCTCTCTGTCTCTATATCTCTCTCATGCAAAGTAAATATTTTTAAAAAGTTTAAAATGTACACATTTTAATTAAAAACTGTATCTCTTTATCCCTCTCTGTCCCAGTTTGTGTCTCTTTCTGTCTCTGTCTTTTTGTTTCACTCTTAATTACATCTAATTCTTGAATGCAATCGGGGAGGCCATACCATTATTGACGAGAGAGAGAAAGAGAGAGAGTTCCGTGTCATTGTTGCGATTGAGACGCGCACGATATTTCCGAACGTTTTATTTTGCAACGCATGTAATGATAGCGTGTATACCTTTGATTTGATTCTGCGTTGTTGTTGTTAGAAAAAGCTTTGTATAATTTTGTTAATTTTCGTTGGTCGATATTGTTGTAGTATCGTTGATAATTTTCTGGAATTACTTGTTTATTATTGATCGAAAGTTTCAAACCTATCTGATGATAGCTAGGTAATTCTTCTAAGCTGAGGAATGTTCTATGTCGTAAGACAGTCCCAGTGAGTAGTTTTATTTTGATTGGTTGTTGTTGCGTCACTCTGGAATGTTTTAAGCTTTACTGGATTGCAGAGAGGCTATATAAGTAATGCATTGTCTACTTGAAACAGTTATTTTTGGAATGATTTTCAGAAAGCGATTTTTTTATGCAGTTGTTGGTGTTTGCTGAATAAAGTTGAAAAACTTTATACGACGACTCCTGCCTTGTTGCTGAGTGAACATGCTGCGTGGATAAATGAATTCGAGTTACACATATCAAGATTCAAGCATCGGTGCTGAATCGACTATTGATAAATACGTGTAACAGTCGAATATTTTGCCTTGGTTAACAGGAAACTAGAATCTTTCGTCGCTAGAATTTCGGCCAGCTTGTTTAAAAACTTGTGTTCGTTTTCATTCGTATCCATCATTTGTGGCGAGGAGCCGGCAAAGCAAGTCTAGAATGAATGATCGACAGTGGTTTTGTCGCGGTTTGAAATCACAATCGTCACCACAAGATTTTCGCTGATGTCCTAGTGATTTATTTTCAAAGAAGACATTGGACCTTATCAGTTACGTGCCGATTAACACATCACAAGGTTTATTATCGAAGCTCATCAAATTTCTGTGTAATATAAATAATGCTGTGCGCTCTCATGTGCTCTGAAATTGTTAGAAGACTTGACAGAGCGAAACACACCTTGACTAAAATGAACAGTCAGTCAATGTGTGTTTTGGAGTGGGTCAAAATGAAGACAATACACGTATTGACTGGAAATTTTAGTCATTACGTGTACTGGCTAGTGGTCACAGTTAAAACACGAATAGACTGATTTTTTTAAAGACAATACACGTATTGACTGAATACACAGATTGCCGGTAACATATATACGTGAGTGTGCGGGGGCAACATAATGTTCATATGAGCATACTGCATGTTTACATTTTTTCACCTTATGTATCTCAAGTTTACCTCCTATGAGCAATGTTGAATGCCTGTTGTAATTCCTTGTAAGAGGTAATAAAGATTTGTTGAATTTCATTGAATATATATAACATAAAACACTTTGAAACGACACAATGTTATCCACTCAGTTTGACTTGCCAAATGTTCGGTTTCTAATAACCTTCTTCAAGGCATTCAACGATTCAACGAAATTTATTGGCCAAAATGACATAAAACATGCACATGGAATATGTTGCGATGTGGCAGTAACATTCATAAAACATACATGCAAACACACGTTTACCAGCTAATAAAATACCTATCAAGCGTGCACACATACACACGCAAACAACAAATAAAAAAGAAAAAAAAGAAAGATATTTCTCTTATATAGCGCACTTATAAGCTCAATAATAAAAATAAACAAGTAGGTGCCAGTGGATTATCACGTGACGTCAATTACAGCATTATGAATTTGACATTATGAGGAATTTAAAGCGAGAGCAGCCTCTGGAAAAAAAGAATATCTAAAACGGTTTGTTCTGGTTTTGAGGGCTCTGAAGCGCCTGCCGGACGGGAGGCGCTCGAACAGATGGCCGGCTGGGTGTGAGGGTTCAGCTGTGATGTTTCATTACATATATACATACCTTTGAGAGCAGGATAATTAATTTTTTAAAATATAATTTTGACATTTTAGATGAACTCATTATGACAAATGGAGACAGGAGGACAGATTTGAACAAAAATAGTAATATTAAAGGCAGCATGAGGATACTTCAATAGTAAAAGATTTGACAGGGAGCTCTTCAGCAAAGCACTGTAAAGTGCACCTACTTAAAAGAGGCACCTTGGAGTGCGGCAGTACGAAGTCAGAAGAACAGAGAGAACTGAAAAGAAACAGCGCTTATACCAAAGGCAGAATGTGGATCCTTCCAAGTACTTGACTTGGACTCTTCAACAAAGTACTGAAAAGTATAACAAAAAAGTATCTTGGAGTACGGCAAATAGCTGTAAGTGAAGACATAAGAAAAGGCTTAACATTCAAAATTAACAGACTTAACATTCAAAATTAACACTGCAGGCTGTGGCTGAATTCACCAACTGCGCGCAATATTTAATATTTGACCTAGCGTTATCTGCCAGATCCTTCAAACTGCGATGAGAAGTGCAACTATTTATTGCACCAACAACAATGAAACAACAGGAGACATTGGCTCGTGGAATATCGCAGAATGGCCAGTGAAGACAGAAGAACAGAGAGGATAATGGAAGTTGTGATTAAAGAAGGCACACGATGGAACCAAGAGAGAACTTTTCTCATTATCGGCCACTTCGGAGACGCAATAAGTGGACAGAGGCGATTTCTACGTTGCACAGACCAAGTGACTAGACGTGAGGTGAGTCGCATTATATTAAATTGGTTTTAACAGATAATAGATAGGATTAATATTTTATTAACAGTGTTTTATTCTTTTAAACAGCATTATGAATGTTATACTAATTGTTTTCATAAGAAACTTACACTTTTACTTTTTACAGGGGTCAAATTTAATTCCTAAATCCACATCGAAAAAAAATTACAAATGCTTTTACTAATATGGGAATTTAAACGAGCAAAATATGACTTTGAATATGTTACTATGAGAAAAAAAAGGGTATTGTTAGCAACAGAAACTTATGAACATATATAAAACAAAAATATTATTCTTATTTGCAAATTATACTGATGGTTTTGTTTTAAATACAGACCAAACAAGGGCTGGTCTAATATTATTGCTGTAAAAGTTAGTGAATCATTGTATTTAGGTAAAGATCGTTCAAGTTATACTGCAGAACGTACTGCAATTCTTATGGCGTTAAATAAGTTTGCAAAATACTTTTTAAAAAATATATTATTTTTTGTAGACTTCAGGTCAAGGTCAGTTCTTTTCCAGGCAAGGTCAGTTCTTCAAAGCTGGAAGTCTAATTTTAATAAAAACAGAGGTGATATATAATATAAAATATCTTACATACTGCTTAATTATCAATGGCACTAATATTCAGTTTTGTTGGATAGCATCTCATTGTGGTTTAAATCATAATGATTGGGAAGACAGGAAAACTAAAGAAGGGACAAAAAATCAACACTATGTTAGCCAGATTGACAACCCCTAATCACCAAAACAAATATACAGTTTAATCGAAAAGAAAATAAAAACTAATTTTGATGTATATAGTAGTCTAAAAATTCACAATATTTTCTAACAGTAACCTCTTTAACACATCGTCATGCTTTAAATTCTTGGACAAAATATTGCAAGGATATCGTTTGCAATTGCAATGAAAATTTAATTATAAATCATATCATTCATGACTGCAGTATAATAGTACAATATATTCCACAGAACATTCATATTGTTCTAAGTAAATAAAAGTGAATATGAAATAACCATCTCAAAATCTATAATTTATTGCCCTGAAGAACATTACAAAAAATAAAAATTGAAAGTTTGTTTTGAGTATTATTTAGAGTATGACAATATCACAAAATTGACTTTTGTATATGAACATTTCACAAGTTTGATATTTTATATTATTATTTAATATTACATTGTTTATTTATGTAATTATTTATTTATTTATTTTTAATATTACTTTGACTAATTAAGTTTTATTTTATTTTATTTCAAATTAATTTACTGTACCATTTTGTTTAAATGTTATCTCCTTTCCTTATCCAAGTAGCAAATATTCTTTTTTTTTTTTTTTTTTTAATCAGTTTATAGTCCCCTCTCTTCCCGATAAGGATTTTCAGAGAGGAGACTGTTGGTACAAATATTCTTGTCCCCCCACCTTCCTTTTATAGACATTAAATAAAAGCAAACAAACAAACTAAAAATTACATTTTAGCTGTGAGATTATACTCAATAATAAACATGTTAAAATAGTAGGAGTAGTTATAATAATAGCAGCAGTAGCAGTAGTAGAAAGCAGTAGTAGTAAGCTTAGTAATAGGAGTTAGTAGGAGGTATTAGTAATAGCAGCAGTAGTAGTTGTATTAGGCGGCAGGGATAGCTCAGTGGTCAGAGCTCACGACTTGTGTAAGTGCGTCTTAGGTGACGTGGGTTCGAATCCTCACTTCAGCAAACTATTTTGTGATTGCTGGATATTACGGGCCAGCGCCTTGAGAAGCTCTCTGAGCTTGTAAGTGCGCTATATAAGAGAAATTTCTTTCTTTACTTTTTAAAAAGTCACTCTCTCTCAATCGGCCCTGCCTGTTAGCGAAGTACGGTTACAAACTTTACAGAACGCACCATGCGCGCCCGCACACACAGACACACACACACATTCTCTCTCTCTCTCTGTATCTCAGATCTCTCTCTCTCTTTCTTTCTTCTTTCTTTCTTTCTTTCTTTCTTTCTTTCTTTCTTTTTTTCTTTCTTTATATCTCGCTCACTCAATAGTAGTGTTTCAGCAACGCCCCACAGGTATTTCCATGGTGTAGGTCGGGTGGCGCAGTAGCGTAATGGTTTAGGCCCAGGCTAGCAATGTTTCATGTTGAGCAGGGTCGGGAAGGGTTAATACTTGGATGGGTGACCATGCTTGGAAGGTAACCACCAAACGACTAAATATGAATGAAACAAGCGCACGACAAGCCCTAGTCCACCCAGCTGTGAATGGGTTCCTGGACCTGTTTAGAACCGGGAAAGGTAAAGCAGCCTGTGAGAGGCGATAGGCAGCGCCCGCATTAAGTTGGCCTAGAGAAAAGAGAAGTTACAAACGCCTATCTCCCCAACGACCGCAAACGTTACGGGAACACCTTTACCCTTTTTTTTTAAGGTCCTGTTCCTAATATTTATGAGAAAATGGTACTTCGCTTTAGTTCTGTTTACAAAAAACAATGTGTTTTTCGCGATCCTCAGGCAAATATCGTCAAAACGCTACGCCATAAGCTGACTGACAGCACTAAAGCCATGCAAGTGCTCCATGAAATTCGTCGACCGCTATCTTCTTATATAAGAAGCTAACTTGCACACGTTCCTACGTCACATTTTCAAACAAAAAATTCACATTGAGTGTTGCTCCATTGGGGGAAAAAAAGATTAAAAAAAAAACTCTTTTAAGATTACGATTTTTAGATAAAATGTTATGAGTTATTTAGGTGCCTATTAATAGCATGAAAGGGGATTCTACAAATAGCACCGCTGCGAACTGTGTATAACACAGCACATGCAGTTGTGTGTCTCCATAGCGCTGCAGAGAAGAACAAATTCTAAAGCTTAGCGGTTAGCACCCATTGTAACATCTTATTACCGTGTCACCTCCAAGATCCTGACGCTCATGTTCTAGGTGGGTGAATGCCAGCTGCCCAACTACACCCAGCAAGCACTAGGTCCCTTTCTTCCCTCTCCCCGGTCGCCCAGGATTGTGCTCAGTCTTTTGGGCGCTAGACGATGCGCCCAAGGTTGCAAGCGGGTGCCTCGGGCTGCTTGATTTAATTCTTGTATCGACATGCGCCTGGAGCTGCCCTTGTGTGGGAACAGTACTTTATAAGAATAAATAAGTAAGTAAGTAAATAAATAAATAAATAACAATACTACAGTATAAACTTTGAGACATTGCAGCAGACTCTTTAAGAACACTTGTGTTCGTATTCAGAAACCAGTACAACTGAGGTTGATCTTACGAATAAAAATATTTACTCACAACATGACCAAGATACTTGTATGTATGTTTTAGCCTTTTAGCTAATGTTGGGCCTGCTAAAACGCAACACCACTGCTAGCGCACTTTTAGATGTAGAACTACTAGTAAAATAATTCAAGAAAAAAAATCTATCACAAGTTGTATTTTAAATCAAACAAAAATTCGTGTACTTGTAACCTTCTAATTTTGGTTTAAAGACAACTAAATTTAAAAAAACAAAACTCTGAATCTAATTTTAGAACACATAGATTTTGATTTGTAGATGCCTGGCCTATCCTATCCTATCTCATAACTCGGAAGTCGTTGGGGCACCACTGATGATCGTTTAACCAGCGTACTCTATCTTTCTCTGTCTTCAGCAACCCTCATAGCTTCTCTCAGAGTCATGCCAGTCCATTCTCCAAGGTTGTCCTCCCACCTCTTTTTCTGTCTCCATCTTCTTTTGCCTCCTTGTACTGTGCCTTGCAGGAGGGTCTTTGCAAGGCCTGATGCTCTGATGACGTGACCATACCATCGGAATTTCTGTTTCTTCACCACTGTGAGCAGGTCATCGTGTTGTCCAATGGCTTGTGTGATGGTCTGCCGGACTTGTCGTTGGTGATGTACTGGGTATAGGAAATCTCCAGAAGTCTTTTATAGCACCTCATCTCCATGCGTTGTATTCTTCGTTGTAGGTCTGCTGTGAAGGTCCATGTTTCGCAAACATATATGAAGATGGAGATGACAAGGGGCGCAGCAGCCTTACCTTGGAGTGTAGACTGATGGTCCTCTCTTTCCAAATGGGCTTCAACCTTGTCAGGCCAGCAGTAGTTTGTGCGATCCTGTGGCTTGGAATATTTCTGCCACCTTCGGGTCTGGCAGTTTGTCCAGGTCGAACTTCAGTCTGGTGCACTTTGCTGTGTGTATTTTCTTCTAGTGGAGCCGGGAAGACATCATCACAAGATCGTGGTCACTTCCGATATCTGCTCCTGGAAAAGTACGTGTCCTGCCAATGTTGACTATTGATCTGAAGCGTTTCTTGACCATGATGTAGTCAGTCTGGTTGTGATGCTCTCCGCTGGGACTGTGCCAGGTCCATCGTCTGGATTTTTTGTGGAGACCAAGCGTGTTTGTCAGTATTAGATTGTTGTATATGTCAAACTCCAGGAGTCTCAAACCTCTGTCATTTGTCTCGTTGTTGCAGTGGGGTCCACATGTGTCTCGCCAGTTGTGGTATGCATCTTGACCAACGTTGGCATTTCAGTCGCCTTGCATTATAACTATATCCTTCCTCGGGACTTGGTCAAGGATAGCCTGCAGATGTTCATAGAAATCCTCTACTTCGTTGTCATCATAATCTGATGTTGGGGCATATAGACCTGGATGATGGCGATGTTGAAAGGGGCTGCTCTCAGACGATTGGTGATGAGTCTACTGGAGACTGGGCGGCAACCCATGACAGTGGATATAATGTCTTTGTGGACCAAGAATCCAACGTTGTGTTCGTGCTTGTCATCTCTCCCGCTTAAATAAAGCTTGTGGCCTTTGTCAGTCGTTGTTTCATATAGGCCTTTTCAGCGCAGTTTAATATTATAATACATAGATTTTGATTTGTAGATGCATAGCCTTAATAAATGAATTTTCAGAACTCTGTATTCTCAGTAGTGGTAGATGATGCCCGACGGATTTTGTGTTCTTAAGTACATTTCTTATATAGCCTTCATACATTTGAAGCTACCTTCATGGCTGGAGGTAGACTTCTGGCTCTGTATAGTCGAATGAATGTTTTTGTTTGAATAAAGAATAATGATATGGGTACTACCTAATTGCACCTGGCAACCGTATCAACCTGACACGTATATTACAAACAAAGAAAGTGTTTTGCCACCTTTTACAATCTGACATGCAAAAAGTATACACTGGTGTGTTTTGACACTGCTAAAAAAACCAACATATTTATTCTTTGTTAATTTAGTTTAATGCATTAATAAATAAATAAATAAATGTGTGTATGTATTTATTTGCTCATTTATTTGTTCATTGATTGATGCATTTATTTATGTGCAAGACTGTATATAAGATAGGATAAGCCTGTTGGTATCTGTGAATGCTTTCGTGCGTGAATTAGTGTATTAGAGAGAGAGAGAGAGAGAGAGAGAGAGAGAGAGAGAGAGAGAGAGAGAGAGAGAGAGAGAGAGAGAGAGAGAGAGAAACAGAGAGAGAGAAACCGAGAGAGAGAGAAAGAAAAACAGAGAGAGACAGACAGAGAGATAGAGAGACAGACAGGGACAGAGACAGAGAAGAAGAGAGAGACAGAAAAGCAGACAGACCAATAGAGATAGATCACATTCTAGAGAAACAAGAAAGAAGAAGAAGAAGAAGAAGAAGAAGAAGAAGAAGAAGAAGAAGAAGAAGAAGAAGAAGAAGAAGAAGAAGAAGAAGAAGAAGAAGAAGAAGTAAAATCATTCTCAGAATAAAGTGCAGTCAAATGGAGGGGAAAAAAAGCGTTTCTCTTTTTCCATATTGTACTCATCCCGATATCTCATTATTTGTTGTATGGAACAATAGGTATTTACAAGAAGCGAAAAGAGTTCGTTTATTGATAGAGGGGAAGAAGAAGAAGAAGAAGAAGAAGAAGAAGAAGAAGAAGAAGAAGAAGAAGAAGAAGAAGAAGTAAAGTCGGGCATTACATCCTAAGATGGTATATCGACATTCAGTAGAATACAACATGGCTGATGTTCGAATAGAGAAGGCAAATGGGAAATAATTGTCAAATGAAAGAGGATAGAGTGAAAGAGAAAAAGGGAGCCAGGGAGAAAGGGGAGAGGGTTTGTGGAGATTGGGGGTAAACAGAGCAGTGAAGATGGGAGATCAACACACATGCACTCACAGACGAACAAGAAAGGCCTCGTTGACAGGTGCAACGTTGAACGCGGTGCCTAAAGCTGCCAAAGGTGCCAGCAAGGTCGAAGAGTATTGGCAGACGAGACAGGCTGTGGCCACATGCCAAGCTTTATCGCCCTTTTACAGGCACATGCATTGCCGAACTGTACAGCTGTGGGGGATTTATAACAAAAGAGGTGGGAAGGGAAAAACGGAAGGAAGTGGGGTGTTATATAAAAGGAGAATGCGTGTAATACGCAGGCGCATGCTTGTGTAGGACAAGACTTAAGACTGAAAGTATTAAACCTAAAAAAATGGTCACTTAATTAAAAGAAGTAGTGGTGTGGGTTTTTTTTCGGAATGAGATACGAATTGGGATATCAAATATACATAAACGACAAATATTCACATGCATCCTAGACCAAAATGACAGTAATCTTTAAATGTGCAATACCGGCATTTTATTACAGGCGCGTGTATTACAGTATAGCTGTATGGGTTTTGTAATAAAGTAGCATCCTTGCGGAAAGCAAGCACCTGCATGCAGGATAATGGAAGCACGGAGTTTGTATAAAATAACCTTTTTGCAAGACCTAGTACATGCACGCAAGACGGGAAAATGTAGGTCTACGTGAATATACACTATTTACTATAAGTTGTAATAGTCGTCCCAATAAAAACACAATAACGTTTCGGTAATAAACCCTCTTTTCTCAATGTCCGCTTCCTGAGGGCGATGCCCATCTCCTGCCTGACGAATGGCAGTACTGTGTATATATGCAATAACCTGAACTCACTTTTACTATACAATTTGCCTCTGCAGTACCTACTCAAAGAAATCCCCTTAGAAGACGACGCCGACAATGAAGAAGAAACCAGCAGCAGAAGGCCAGGTTCCGCAAGTGCCAGAAGCGAGTCACTCATGAGCTCTGCAGCTTCTAGATGGCAGAAAGACCTTCATACATGGAGTCAGCTGAGGCACCCGCATATCCTGCGGTACGAAGATGCCTGGCAGACAGACGACGTTCAGTTCGTGCTCAGCGAGAACGCCCTGATGAGTCTGACAAATTTGCTGGAAAAGATGCAACACCAGAAGATTCACCTTGACCTCGTCCCTATCTGGCTCTACCACATCGCGTCTGCCCTGAATGTGAGCATTTTTGTGTGTGCTTCGTTGCTGTTGTTGTTGGTAGAAGTATTGTTGTTGGTGGTGGTGGGGTACTAGACGCATACTGTAGTAGTCGCCTCAACAGGCCATAAAGCATGCTCTCATGCTTCAGAGCACTGCTTCCTATTCTCTTCAAGCCCTAGGAGCATTGACCAATCAAGTCATGAAAATAGAAAATGTAAGTTTCGTTTCCTCTAGGGGACGAAGTAGGTCAAACTGGATTTGTTTCTAGGTCAACTGTCTTTTACGAACCGTTTGAGAATGTTTTTGAACCGTTTGTTGACGCCGGATAGTGTCCTCACTTGGTTTCATACAATTTAAGAATCCAAGAAGGCAAAGGGGTTTTTGAGACGTAAAGAGCGGAATGTTGTAGAGAAACATTCTGTATATATTTACAGTGAAATTGCGCTTTTTCCGTCACTGTAGAGCTTATATAGGAAGCAGTGCTCCGAAGCATGAGAGCCTGCTTTTTTGCCTGTTTAGGCGACTACTAAAGCATGCTTCTGGTAGCCTTAGACCAATGTGTACCGGGTGCTCAATCAGGCTTTTGTGTCCTTGAACTGTATAGCTGTACCTCAAACTTAACTGACGTTGTTTTTTATAATTTTTGCCACCAGATTGTCTAGAGATCATCCCATCATTCCATGGTTTTATTTCACTTTTTTTATGATAAAGCTGAGTCACGGGATCGCAACTAAAATTACCATTTTTGATAATGCTAATGTTCAGCTATGTGTGCGAGTGTCTGAAACTATCATTTTAAGGTTTTTGTTGTTGTTATTATATTAACTGGACTTAATTTTCATTTCAGTTATTTGTAGATGGACGGATTTAATGTCATTATTTTTGTTTGTTTGTTTCAGTACATGCACGAGCACAACCTAGATCAACCAGTTTTGTACAGAAACCTTCACCCTGACAATGTTCTAGTCACGGACCGCTGTGTTCTCAAACTTTGTCACTTCGATGCCGCAAAGTGAGAGACTTTATTATTATTATTATTATTATTATTATTATTATTATTATTATTATTATTATTATTATTATTATTGTTGTTGTTGTTGTTGTTGTTGTTGTTGGTGTTGTTGTTGTTGTTGTTGTTGTTGTTATTATTATTATTATTATTATTATTATTATTATTATTATTATTATTATTATTATTATTATTATTATTAACAATTGTGTGATGTCTTTGTAGTCTGTTTTAGTCATGTTTTTATTATTATTATTATTATTATTATTATTATTATTGTTGTTGTTGTTGTTGGTGGTGGTGGTGTTGTTGTTGTTGTTGTTGTTGTTGTTGTTGTTATTATTATTATTATTATTATTATTATTATTATTATTATTATTATTATTATTATTAACAATTGTGTGATGTCTTTGTAGTCTGTTTTAGTCATGTTTTTATTATAATAATAATAATAATTATTATTATTATTATTATTATTATTATTATTATTATTATTATTATTATTATTATTATTATTATTATTATTATTATTATTTTATTAAAACCATTCACTTCAACATGTCCCGAGGTATAACGCCATGTTTTTAATAGCAGCCTGCATTAGCGCTTTGCTGCTTGTGTTGTGTGGTGACATTAAAAATGGTTAGGTAATACCAACTTGTCGACCTCTTATGGATGGTTGGATGGATGGACAAAAGCTGAATGTGATATATGAATATTATGGATATCATATTATTATATGGATAGATGGATATTACTGAAGATATGTTTGTCTTATAATAAGAGATAAGATAATATAAGAGATAAGATATTACTTTATTAATCCAAAAGCATGGAAATTACATTGTTTGTCAATCAAACATGTTCATTCATTCTTCTTTTACACACACATAAAGACGCATGTTTCTCACAAGTGATAAATAAAAAGAAAAGTATTGAAACAAAGGAATTAAAATAGTTATACATTCCTTCAAACACATGGACATATATTCATAATGCAAATATTTTAAATAAGCAGTAAAACGGGTTAACGTAAGAACACATAAATATGAGTATTTAAAACTTAATAGTGTACAAACATATAAGCTTTTTATAAAAAGACAGTAAAAATAATAATTAAACTAAGTTGCATGAGAGTTCTAAAGTGTGTCTTTTACACACATATAAAGACGCATGTTTCTCACAAATGATAAATAAAAAGAAAAGTATTGAAACAAAGGAATTAAAATATTTATACATTATTAATCTTCAAACACATGGACATATTTTCATAATGCAAATATTTCAACTAAGCAGTAAAACGGGTTAACGTAAGAACAGATAAATATGAGTATTTAAAACTTAGTGTGTAAATATTATAAACTATTTATAAAAAGACAGTAAAACAATAATTAAACTAACTAAGCTGCATGAGAGTTGTAAAGTGTGTTTAGTAAGACCTACCAACTTGTTTGTTATGTGCCTGAATGGCAAGTGGCACGAATGAGTTCCTGTACCTGTTTGATGTTCCCGCTGGTGCCCTAAAACGTCCACTCCTGTCTATCCCTCGAGAGTCAAATTCCAAAAAAAGTGGATGGTTGTTGTCAGCCAAAATTGCAGTCAGCTTTTTTGTCACTTGTCCGCTATGTATCGTCGCTATGTCATCCTGTTCCTTCCCCACCACCCCACTAACCCTTTTTATCTGTTTGTCCAGTCTTCGTTTTTCTATTTGTGATAAGTTTCCTCCCCAACATGAGATTCCAAAAGAAATGATTCTTCCTATTACAGCTGTATAAAACATTTGTAAAATGTCCTGTTTTACATTAAAAGATCTCAGTTTTCTTAAACAAAACATCCTACTTTGCAGCCGCTTGTAAATGTATTCTGTGTTATCTTTCCAAGTGAATCTATCATCGATAACCACACCTAAATACTTATATGCATGCACTCTCTCTACTTCTTCTCCTTTGATAAAGATAGGATTAAAATCAAACTTGTTGCCCTTCCTAAAATCAATTATTATTTCTTTTGTTTTGCTTACATTAAGACCTAGAAAGATAATAGAGGTATTGCAGGCAGTGAATTAAATATTAAAAACAAATACCAATGTATTTCCTGTCGGTCTTCTAACGATGATTTCTCTGCCTATGCTACACATGCACATTGGACTGATGAATGTGTTTTTGTGTGTGTACGAAAAAAGTGTTATTTGTTTGTTGGTTACCGATCAATGCATGCCATCTGATTTGGGAGAAGAAAAAAGAAACACGTGTATTTTGTATCCACTAATATTATTATATAATAAATGTGTCGTTTTAAGAAACTTCAATAGTTTTGTGTCGTCCACTTATTTCATTAAGCGGACTACTTTTTTCCTTATTTCTTTATGTTATCTCAATAGGCGTCTGGACAAGAAGCAATCCACTACCCAGACTGTCGTGGGTACAGGAGTCTTTCAAAGCCCGGAGATCCAGAAGGGACTTCCTTACGACAAAGCGGTAGAATGATTATGAATGATTACTTGATCCATCCCTTTATTCAGATATAGGTCTTTAGATCAAGATAACAAGTAGTAGAATAATTAAAAAGACACTTAAGAGTCCATAACATATAATTGGTTTAAATCGACTGATTAAACCCCTCTTCCCTGCCCCATCTCCGCCCCTCACCATCACTCACAAAAGTGACAATAAATATTTTTGGTGTAACTATGGGTTTTTTGTTTTTTTTAATCTTAGTTTATCTCAGTTTAATTGGAGCTTACAACGAGAAGTTTACAGCAACACATAATTATATTTAAGGGAGATAAAATCTTTGTTTGTGTGGGGGAAAGGGGAGGGAGGGTTGGGTTACCTTACGCTGTGGGGTTACACACTGGACTCAATCCAGCTTTGTGGGTGACGTTTGTTTTTTTGTTTTTTGGTTGCTGTCTTTTTTAATGGGATACTTTTTCCCGTAACCCCACAATGCGAACTCCTTAGAGAGCATTCTGAGTTCATTTTCTTTCCAATGTTGCAAAAAACTACGGTACCTTATAAAACCAGTTAAAAGTTCTTGGTGCTCACAAACTGGTTTACCTGCTATTATGGGGGAAATTTACATATTACCTCACAACGTTTTCAAGTTTTTTTTTAAGAAGAATTTTTTTTAATATTAATAATGCTTCATTCATACAATTTACAGCATTAATATACTTCTTGACATTTGGTTATAATTTGTCTGTGATTATCCATTAATGCAGTATTTCACTTTCTGTGAGTACTTCATAATTTTGTGATTAACAACCATCAGGTGTGTTACCCCCTAATATGAGGTAAACGAAAGAGAGAGATAAAGAGAGAGAGAGAGAGAGAGAGAGAGAGTGCGTGTATGTGTGTGTGTGTGAGTAGTTGTGAAACGTCACTTTTGAGGAACGGAATTTGCCTTTTTTAGTACAAAATGAGGTAATTTTGTCGTTCCCCGTTTGTCTGGCGTTGCTCATTTGTTCTAAGTACATGGCAGTGTAGTTGTAGTGCATGTGCACTACAACTACACTTCACGGTGTGTAGTTGTAGTGCATGTGCACTTAAAGTACACTTGGCCAAGTGTAGTTGTAGTGCATGTGCACTTAAAGTACACTTGGCCAAGTGTAGTTGTAGTGCATTTGCACTACAACTACACCAGGTCAAGTGTACTTGTAGTGCATTTTCCAGACGGGTAGGATAAGGAACTTTCCTCGACGATTAGGGTAAGGCAGTGCCTCGACGATTAGGGTAAGGCACCCGTTCCAGAAAAGGGTTAGGGTCAGGGCTAGTTGCAGCGCTGCAACTAGCCCTGACCCTAACCCTTATCGTCGAGGCACTGCCTTACCCTAATCGTCGAGGCACTGCCTTATCCTAATCGTCGAGGAAAGTTCCTTATCCTAGCTGTGTTTTTGAACAAACTTGACCTACTTCGTCTCTTAAGAGGCGAGGAATTAGGTCAAACTTTTTGCGAAAAGGGTGCTTTTTTGAAGAAACTTGACCTACTTCGTCTCTAAGAGGCGAGGAAGTAGGTCAAACTTCTTGCGAAAAAGTGCCTTTTTTGAAGAAACTTGACCTAATTCGCCGCCTAAGGGCCGCGAAGTAGGTGAAATTACCCCATTTTTACCTCGTACACGCATGTGTGTGTGTGTGTGTGGTGTATGTGTGTGCATGCTTTTTCTTTTTCAAAATTTATATCTCATCTTCCTCATCATAATTATATTTTGTTTACCAGACGGATATTTGGTGTTTTGGTGTGACCACAGTCTGCATCACTAACTATGACCGATTCAGGAAAAGCCATTCCGTAGACAAGGTACCGTATGTTGAAAGTTTGAGTATTTAAGTAGGTAAAGTTTATTTATTTAATATCTTTATATAGCGCATTTCCCGCTCAAGAGCTGCTCAGTTATTTTCTTTGGGCGAAGAGATAGTATTTGAGAAGTATGTGAATGACAATTACAGAAGGAATGTTTGAATAGCTTTTTTCAGATTACAGACGTTGGATTTGCTTTATCTTTTTGCAAGAGTATTTCGTTTGAAAGATAGTATGTCATTTACAAGTGATCCGAAGCTTTGCTTAAAATAACAGATGATGTTATTATACAGCTCTGAATCGAATTAAATTACAATTCGTTGAAATAATTGACATGTTAAATGAAGTAATCTGAACTGAACTTAAAACTTGAAACAAACTTAGTTGCTCTATTGAATCGATCACCGTTTTTGTTCCAGCTGAAACGGATTATATCTGAGAGTGGTCATGATCCAGAGCTGATTAGAACCATCGTTAAGACTCTTCAGGACAAGCCTTCGAAACGCCCTGCCGCATCTGTGCTCCTGTCTCAGCTCTGCAAGCATTGGGGAGAGAACAGCCTCCAAGCCGAAATTGCAGCTGAACTGTATCCAGAACCATTGAGTATGCCATTTACAGATTTATTGGCTTATTCGTTGTGGTAACGCAGAGCAAATTTCTTTGTAGTTACACGATGTTTCTCCAAACTCTAGTTCCCCCAATACTCTCCCTCCACTCCCTCCCCATCTTTGTCATTGGTTGAGTATCTTCTAAGGCTAAAATTAAAGAGCCTAAATAAATAATTTTTGATGGTCAAAAGACCAGCGTCATTTTCTGTCCTATCATCTGTCTGTTCACACATTTATGTGGATCGCATTAGACATAATAATAACTAACAATAACGCACAGTCATCGTCCTGCAAATCGAATCTAGACACCGAAATCCACACCAGTTTTACTTCTTCCCTACCCATCCCTCTCCCTCATCCCCTTTAATATGCAAACAGAGAAAGTGCAGAGAAGTCAGGCTGGGAAAACCACAGCTTCAAAATCCACACGTCTTTTTTCTGATCCAGTTCATCTAAGAGCAGGGCCTCCAGCGGACAAGCTCCGGGGAACGAAACATTGCAGTGATCCAGTACGGGTTCCTATGGGTGAGTAATATTTCTTCCGTGGTGAAGGAAACTTCTAGCACATGGCATGCGAGCTGTTGTGTTATGGAGGAACTTATCAAGCACTGCTCCAATTGAAAAGGTACACCGACAATGCTAAAATAACAGGAAAATTAGCGATCATTCATTCAACGTTTTTCTCACTTCTAAACCTATCCCACAAAGTAATTAGAATCTGGAAGTGCCGCAGAACGAATTATTACATGATGTAATTAATGACCCAAATATTTATAGTTTTAAAGAGATAAGTAAGTTTCTTGAGTGTAGTTTTCCCCAGTATGATATTTCTGATGCTTTCTGAGGTTATTATGACAAGTTCTGGAATGGAATACACCATTTACAAACTGCCAAAAGTTCCTTGCTATAAAACAAATATGTTATGTCAGGTCAGGTCATCGTCCCCTATACGCTTATGTGTCCGGGGAGCGAACTTGTTTTTTTCCAACCTAGTTCCAGTCACTTTCCCGAAAAAGGCAATTACCGAAGTCGACCGAGGCTCTCCGAGTCGAGCTAAGCTATCCGATGTTTTACGAACGAGTGCTGGCAGGACTACGTGAAACCACAGGCTTGAAAGGCTCGTCTTTCGTAGGCCTCAATTACATACTATACTACGTACGTATTTAGGAGTTTACAAAGACAAAAAGAAAAGACTTCAGAGCCTGTGGTGAAACATCCGTGCATAAAAATAGCCGCTGTTGCTTCTAGATCTAATTCTATTTCGATCTGCACAGCTTCAAGCTCAAGTCGAGATTTGCATTTTGAAGCAGTTAGTATTATTATTATTATTATTATTTTATGATGAATAATATACTGACACAATTAGTAATAAAGAGTAAAAGTAATACATAACACATAAAGCACACATACAACGATTTCACATCTATATCAACAATAAAACCATGACAAAACTTCAAAGCGCTATGGATACGTTGATGTCCCTTCAGCACAACAAGGCAAAGCAAGTTTATAATGGTCTCAAAAAACAGTGACATTTTTATTGCAAGCACCAAAGCAATTATTTATTTAACTAATATTATTCTTTTTAACTGATACAGTAAATTTGTTATATGTATTTCAATGATATGTATTTTAATGAGAAACACGTATTAAAAAAATGTTGCATGGCGGGCGGAAATTTCTATAAATCATCTGAAAACTTTGGTAAATCTATAATAAAAAATAACCAGTAACACAATCTGAATATTTCGGGTTACACCCAACTTCAGCAAAAACAAACAAAACGTCACTGACCATATTTACACCATTGAGCACGCACAGCAGCACACTATTCTTTTATTCTTTTTAAAGTAGGAATAATAATAATAATAATAATAATAATAATAATAATAATAATAATAATAATAATAATAATAATAATAATAATAATATTATTATTATTATTATTATTATTATTATTAATAAAAAGAAACAAACAATAATAATAATAATAATAATAATAATAATAATAATAATAATAACACAAACAAAACAAAAAAATAAATTAAAGATTTTACTAAATAACTATACTACTACTACTACTACCACTACTACTACTATTACTACTACTACTACTACTTGCGAAGTTGTGGTCTCGATTTTGTGGTCCTGATTCGGCTCTTTGCAGTCCGCTGGACTCTGTTAGCAATGAATAACTAATTAGCTTTTAATTTAACTCTGATCTCGAGTTGTCTTGATTTTGTGGTTCTGATTCGGCTCTTTGCAGTCCGCTTGACCCTGTAAGCAATGAATAACTAACTATTAATTTAACTCTGATCTCGAGTTATAAAAAAAAAAATCGCTTGGCCTACTCGTCCTTCTCCGGAAATTTCAAGATTCGAATAGTATAAAGTATAGGCCTAAATATTATTAATTAGAATAGATATAGTTTATACATTTATTTACGTATAAAACAAACAATACAGGTCTAATAATTATATTCAGCTAGTGAGCTTCTTCGCTGCGCGGAGACTGACTTATAATAAAAACAGTGTCTACTTGGTTCTAGGCAGGAAATGGGCAATGCTATTATTAGCCTTTACTGCTGAGGACTAACAAAATGCAAATCAAGGAACGCAACTATTAAATATGATCGATAATAATCATGCTCATATTAACAAAGTATACAGTTGCGAAATGCTAAATCTGTATAAATCGAACAGAATTAGAAGCAGCAGCGATCATTTTTAATGTCAGCTAGTCGTAGTCATGCAAGCATCATTTCGTAACACATCGGAGAGCTTCGTTCGACTTCGGTGATTGCCTTTTTGGGCGAATGACTGGAACTAGGTTGGAAAAAACAAGTTTGCGTCCGGGGACGTTAATCTATTTTAACATAACATAACATAACATAACATAACCTGTAAGTCTGTTGGCAAGATATCTACTTTTAGAAATGGAAATCTCAGTTCGAGTCTTCCAGTTTCATTTGCTTTTGATCTATAATAGCCTATGTGACTAATTACAGGCAATTAAAGAATTGTGTAAAATGTATGTAAAGTGCATTAAACTTTTTGTGTACTCATTTTATGCCTACAGATAAAGACATCATCATTGAGAAAAGAGATGTACGTTCTGAGAAACCTACAAGCAAGCAAAAAAAGCAACATGAACCCATCATTGTTAGCGATTCGGCTGCGTCAAAGAAACTACTTTGCCTAGAAAGCCAAAGCCAAACAAATAAGGAAAAACTGCAGCAGCAGCAATCTCGGCCACAGGCTAAAGTGACATCTGCCGGCAGCAGCAGACCTCATCGTAGCAATTTGGAGGAGATCATGCAAACTAGTAAATCAGCAAGCCTTAGGAAACAATCACAGCAAGAAGATCCACACGATTCCTCTTTTGAAGAAGAAGAAAAAGAGAGATATAATGATTGTGAACAACATCCGTCGATTGGACCGAGCGAAAATCTCTCCCCTGAAGAAAGAGAGAGCATAGATACTGAATCCGAGTTGGCTGTCACTGCTTCTGCCGCTACACAGACGTCGCTGATCAGACAACGTCGTCCAACCAAAATTGTCGTCCTCGGATTGAGGAAAAAGCCGAGAGGACCGAAAAACGAAGATCCCAAAGGCGCAAGTTTAGCTTTAGTTACCAGTTACCGTAGAGAGAGGGCTCTTGGATCTGTTCATGAGGCAGAAGGTAATGATGATTTTCAGAGGTCTGCTGTTGACCGAGAAGACAGATCAAGATCTTCAGCATCCAGCAAGGCAATATCCGAGGATCTTAGAATTTCTGGAGAAACAAGTGACGACATAAAATCATCTGAACCAGAGGTGCTTAGATCAGCTCCCAGAACTCGTGAACCTAGGAGTAGACTGTCTGGGGGATTGGGAAAGGAAGAGCTGTCAAAAATTGCTGAAGTGCTCAACGTGAGAAGGTCAGTCGCATAGAGCTAGTGACAATATTAACAGCAAGAAGTGATGATCAATGAGGGAAGGAGAACAATTATGAAAGATGGGGGAAATAGATATATAAAAGAAATGCTCAATGTGGATGGGATTAGTTAAGAATAAAATCAAACTAAGTGTAAGACAACGACTGAAAGTCATCATTTGCCTGAATCAATAACGAATCAAAGCATCACGCAATAAACCACTGCGGGTCATGAAAGTCCAAACTTACATGAGCTGAGCAATGAAAATCAATAGTTCTATCAAATGCATTATTAAAAACCAGCATTCACACCTCTACTATAATTCTCGGTAAAAGCGAAGGGCTACTAGATTATAACTTAATACAAAATGTTAGATGTTTCATTCTATTAGGCTCATTCAAGAATGCCCCTCGATTAAAACGGTCTTTGTTTGTGTGTTAGATCTTGTGACATTTTGTTCTAACAGGTCTGCCATGCCTTCTGCAGATACCATTGACTCTGGAAATGCTACCAGGTCCTCTAACAACAGTTCTAACTCTGGCTCCGTGGGTCGGAAGAAAAATGAGCAATTCAAAGACAGCACAGAAACAACGAGTGGCCTTGGTGACAGCCTTCCCTTGCTGTCAGAAAGGACAGGTCAGTGTAACTATAAGAACAAGTTAATTAAATCCGAACTTTTCACCACATCTGACTGTGGCATGGATTTAGCCTAAGACGTATCATCAGTAAGAGAAGCCATTTCTTTGAATACGCCTTTCAATTGGTCAATAAAATAAATAAATAAATAAATTAGTTGATGCGGTACCAGACACATGCGCTCCTATCGGAATGTCAGCGGACTCTATACGTCTACTAGCTAATAGTATTAAGTAGCTAACTACTAAACTACCAGAATTCAAAATAAAGGAATGAACAAGACCAGACACTACAACACGCCAGATCCTTATTACCACAGAAAAGGATTGTTTAGTATTTCCCAAAAGAATGCTAGCAATTCGGTTCGTTTCTTCTTTCTCCGACCCCAGGGAAATCGAAGTTTGGAAGTTCAGCTGTATATACCAACTACGTGAATAGTCTGAGGTTGTTCTTTGTTTGGAGGCCTATAAGACTTGAATTTAGACATTGTGTGAGGTTTTGGTAGGATGTCCTAAATCCAAGTCCAAAATATTGCCTCGATGATCAGCTTCTTTCAACATCCATTATTGACGCAACTAACAGCCCCTGGGTTTTATATTTTTATCATACGGGGATGGTGTGTTTATGCTAAAATAGGACACAAGCAGAAAACAACATTTCACATACTTAAACAGCGTTTATAATTGCAATAAACAAGACTGATCACCAAAAAAGCTCAAAGCTGCGTTTTACTTTCAACGTCACATATTGGACATGTGGACTTCGGCCCTAAGACTGGAACTGATTTACACGCAGTCTGAGGTCTCTAAAAAATGTACGTGGTACGAGATTAGAATGTTTAAAAGAGGTTCACGGGACGTTACACATTATCGGGTACCTTGATTTATTTTGTAAGGCGCTTGTTGTTGTTGGTTCAATTTAAATCTTGGTTGTGTATGCATGGCGTGGTGTTCGTTGTTCTGGTTGGAACCATTAATAATTAGGTTGTAAACAAACGTCTCATTTCGTGGTTGTAACAGTTTTCCAAAATTTCAAAACGTTCTTTTAGTTTTATTTTATTTTATGATATTATTTAAATTTGTTTGATGAGGAGTGGGAAAAGGGAGGGTGGTGACACGCCTACCGCATTACATAAAAGCTCTTTGTAGTCTTTGTAGTAGTAGATCTATTAGCAATGGGTTCTCCCCGTCTGCCATATCGCCAATGGTGGGTATAGACGTTAAACCTCAATGTTCATTCAGCAATAGTTGGTTTAAATGAAATAGTACGGACCCATATATTTCAAAGAATCCACTGGTTTCTTGAAAATAGGTTTGAGAGGGTCTCCCACCCTCTGCGAACGAAATTAAAATTGATCGGCTGATGAAGATGGAACTAGCAACCACGAACATTAGCAATCATAGAAAAGTCTGTCCAGGGATTCCAAAAGAAGAATTTACTCAGATGTCAAATTTTACATTATTACATTTTTTAAAGTCTACATTGAATATGGGTAAAACTGCGAACCATCTTTTCAAATTCAATACGGCCTTCTTAGGTAGGAATCTAGTTTCATATTTGTTGTACTGTCCTTGTTGTATGTTCAATAGAAGGCAAGTTTAAAATTTCCAAGATAATGAATGCCTACGTTGGACGTGCTTAAGAAATGAAAATACAGCAAACCCAAGACTACTCCCGAAGTTAAAGTTTTTACTAAACTATCAGGCCAACACATTTAGAGATTGTCTTTTTAAGAAACGAAATGTTTTTTCATGTATAGCGATTTATTTCCCCACTGTAACCTTTCGATAGTAATGGAGATAGATTTTTCGAGCACCATTTTTTAGGGCCAGCTTGGTGAAGGTGGTGCACATCTTGTCTGCTTCGTCCCCGGTTATACATTCACAGTGTGGTGGACCGAGATGTATTTTAATTCACTGTTTCATTATGTGTGTTGTTCATGGGTTGCTGCATCCAAGTACGAACAATTCCCACTCTGATAACCGGAGCGCGACGATGCATAGCGAAACAGTTCTAGCGTGTACACAAACTTCTACACGAATGCGCCGCCCTTGTATAATAACTGTAATACATAATGAAAGAAAAGCCTTTTCCTTCTTTCTGCCGTTTCCTAGGCGATGGGTCAGTGCATGTGACCCGCAACAGTAGCAGCAGCAAGAGTAACAACAGAGCTGACGACTCCCTGAGGCCAGAACCCAGTTCCTCCAATGCCCCTAGAGTCCCTGTTTTCCTTAAAGTCCCCTTTGCTGTTCAACCTCCCATAGCAGAAGAAGTGGGGAGGCGCAGTCTGGGATCCAGTTTCTCCTCTTCCTCATCAAGCAGTGTGTCCTTGGAACTGCGGATGGGTCCCGAGATGATTCAGGTTCGTATTTGTTACTTATCTGTTGTTTTGTATTAGGATAAATGCCTAATATTGCTTATTAGTTTCCCGCGCTTTATGCTCAGCCTGGGAGCTATTGTTTTTGGCATTGTCCGTCCGTCCAGTGTCCTGTGTCCGTCCGGAGTGTACAGTCGCCTTGAACCTTAAACAAAACTATGGTATATTGAGTGACATCGTCGTGTGACATCATCATGATGACTGATATATAATTTGTTTTTTCTATTTTTTTAACCAAACTACTGGATGGATTTGGTTCAAGTTTGGTATATACATTACTAAGACTTTCCCAATGCCTCCAACGTATAATCAAATTTATGCAAATCGAGTGAAATAATCATGATGACGCCACCTTTTAATTTTTTTTTTTTAACATTTCCTTTAAAATGTGTCCGTAATGAGAGTGATGCGGTGAGCCTTAGTCAATACTTATGTATATTGAATAACGTCACGCGAGGGAACTGTGCACAGGCCAGGGTCCAGCACTTGTTTGTATTTCGGTTGTAATTGTGCTTCGAGTTATTTCTCTAAAATAATTTTGAATAATACTTCTATCAGTAAACCCGTGTCTGGGGCCAAACTCCGATAAGCCTCGCATTTCGTGAGAATTATAACGCCTACAGGTGGCGCAAAGGTTGATATAAATCCAAAACAAGGATCTTGCGCCGTTTTGTGTATTCCGCAAATACTCAAGAGTTGCGAGTGCAGTTAGTATAGTAGGCTACTGGCCTTGTATATAAAGGACACAATTAATGAACCCAGCTGCAGCACGTTTTTTTTTCTTTCGATTTCATGTTCAGTCTTCCGAAGAAGCTCAGCCAACCTCTACTCCAAGCCTTCCACAAGAGATGCTGGACGGAGATCCAGCAAAGCAATTGCAATGGCTTAACAAAGACAAGGGCAAGACAGGCAAAGAAAACCTGTTGGCGTCTTACAGCAAGACTTCGGGGACACAGACTGACCGAGGAAATGAACAGAGTGCGTACTCGTTCATACTTCCTCCCCTCTTCTCCGATTCGTGGCAGTGCAGCACTGAGTTTACTTCTTCTGGAGGAACTCATCAGGCAAGGCTTTAAGTTGTAATAATAATAATTCAATGATTGACTTGTCTGACTTTTGTAGTGGTTAATTGATTTTTGGCTGGCTGGATGACTTGTTGGTTTCGGATTAATGGATGCCTGGATGAATGGATATATTGAAGTACATGTTGACTGGTCAACTTTGGGTAACGGCTAGCTAAGCAGCGCTAAGGTTACATCTTTTCAAGAAACTCTGCGTACAACATACACTCCTTTACTCGCATGGTCATTAACAGTATTCGAACTGTTGTATGTAACTATTGCTTTCTTTTTCTATTGACACGGTAATCATACTTTTTTTTGCAGAAGCCAGGCTCACAAGTGATACTTCGTGTACCTCCTGGAGCGGTGTCCATTGATCACGCCGTTGCAGTCCACAGTGCAGTCTGCGCCGACGTGGAGCGAATCAGCGGCGCTCTTCAACTCGACGACGGAGAGATCGTGGCTTCTCCTCTCGCCGAGTTCGTAGTCAGTATCCAAGAATGCGCCTTGATGGAAGAAGCTGCTAGAAGGGAAGCCACTGCAGACAGACAATCAGATGCTGAAAAAGGCTATCATTTCAGGAAGCCGGTTCAGGTCTTGCTACCAACGGCATTTCCTCAAACGCTCTCATCTTCATCTTCTGCGCTACTGAACACGATCAAGGTGTACAGGGTATCCAGATCTCGAACCACGGGAGAAATGAACATCACACGACTCAGGCCTAAGACTTCAAGCAAGGTCTCAGCAGTGGCCACAGAAAGTGAAGGCGATGAGTTGACTGCAGGAATAAACCCTAGACCGCAGTCTGGCAGCAAAAAGCCCGTGATGACCGCAACAAGTCCTTGGGATGATTCAGCCACTTTTCTACTCACCGCTGACGGCAAGGTAGGATTAGTATGATTTTGTAAGATTTATGTGAATTACAGTTTTGTTTGTCGACTAGCGATTTATTAGCTTTATCTCTACACCCACTTTTGTTTAATAAATAATTAAACCCTCACTCCTATCGCTAATCTATCCGTAAGGACCTATCCAGTACAGCTGCAATTACCTGTCCATATAAGCTCTTACAGCCTTTGAACTCTCAACTAATAGGATTATGTTTATGTAATATTATTTTCTTTCTTTTTTCTACCGTTCCAGATTCTTGTGACGGCGAGACATTTCTGTGGCTACGTGTGCACGTACTGTCAGCTGGTCCACAGTGGACCTATTATGCTGCACGTGTTGGCGGCGGGCGACCACAGACTGAAGAGCGGAAACCGCCATGCTGCCAGGGTCCACGTCCACATCTGGGACGACAGATTGCAGATTACAGACTTCAGGCAGGTACGTGTCACCGAGGGTAGGCTACTCCTGTTAAACAAAACCTTGTTCAAAACTACCAAGACGGTATCCCTAGATTTAAGGACTATTTTGTGCAATGAATTCTCTTTGTAAAGGTTAGGTCCCTTCTCATCACGGCTGCCAACCAGCCCAATTGTGGGTACTTTTTTTTGTGCATGAAGATGTCTTTCTTGAGGACTTCATTCAGGCATCTTCTTATGCTTTGGAAAACTAGTCGTTGCTTTTCAGCAAGCCCCGCTGATACATCGCCGCGCTGAGAGCACAAATGCAAACCAATGGCAGCAGAGAAGGGGAGATAAATCTTTTCTATCATTCCCCGAAGGACAGCACCTGATAAGAATTATATCCAGGGTGCTGTCAATACACTCTACTTCCATCTCTATAGGCTAGACGCCTTTATCATAGGTGTCGTGCGTCTCGGGCGACGTGGGTTCGAATCCTGACTTCAGCAAACTATTTTGTGATTGATGCATATTAGCGCTTTGAGATGCTCTCTGAGCTTGTAAGTGCGCTATATAAGAATAATCTCTCTATTTTTCTAAACTTAAATCAAAAGTTTTGTCTTCCTACTCCTGTTAATCTTCCTTTATATGCGTAAATAACCTTTCTCTTGAAGTCTTAATTCATTGATTTGGGTGAGCACACTATTTCAAAATGGCAATGCAAGGACACGCAGAACTGCACATCTTATGCCTTGATTAAGTACAGCAAACTTTGTTACTTCACCTATACTTTTTTTTTTTAAAGAACGACACCCTTTTCACGAATGTGTATGCAGACATTTATATGTTATCATTTAAATTTAAGGAACTAAAGGTATCTTGATTTCATATATTACAGATTTTCAAGATATGGCTGGCTATAATGCAACTTGTTTAATAGAATTTAATTGAATTTGAACATTTCATCATTCATTTGTGATAATAATGAAAATATATCCCGCTGTCTGTTCAGCATTACGGAATCGCTAACCTGCAGGAACTGGACAGCACGAGCCTGAGTCTGACGGAAGAGTTAACGGGCTCCAAACTGAAGCTGAGTCTGAGAGTAGCCGGCGAGGAAGAATCTAGGTACTGGAGACATTGCAAAGTATCAGACGGCTCCCTTGGCTTACCTGAAGAAAGGGTAAGTCTGCTTATTGGCCGTGAGAACGTGAAATAATCACAGACGCATAAAATAATGATTTTGTTTAAAATTATAAAATTAAAATATATTTATTTTGGAATTATTTTCTTTGGTATAGTGATATAATATACAATGGTCTGTCACCCATATAGATAAGAAATTGAGGTAGCATTAAAAAATAACTGATAATTAGGCCTATGTGTTATCAAATGTGAAGATTCGGGAATATCTGCGCCCTGAGCATGCTGCCAGCATGGATATGTGCACCATACAAGTGGACATCATCATCATCATCATAGGAAGGGATAATGGACAGAGAATCTGTTTCGCATGCTGCTTTAAATAGTAAACCTGAAGTGCTGATGGGAAAGAATACCGTTACTCGACAGGTAGCGTACTGACTTGCAAATTTGTCGACCGGAGAATGAGTTGAAATAAGCATTTTGTTTTTTTTTTCCACTGTACTCAACAGGAATTCAAGATTGACAAAGTGCTACGCTGCAGCAACACTGCATGCCATGCGGGGAATGCCCGAGGTCGTCCCCTCTCTGTCAAGTGGATGCTGGAGAGTTCCCCAGATTCCCCTCAAGACCTGTGGTTTCAGTGCGTGGTGGACATAAAGCACATCCCTAGTGTCATCGTGGATTCCCAAGCTGCAAAATCTCCTGTCAGTCTTGAAGGCAACCTCACTGTTTCGGTAAATGTGTATATGATTTGATTTTCCTTTCAACGATGACGATGCTGCTGCTGATCATAATGATGATGAAGATGTACTGCTGCTGCTGATGATGACGACGATGATGACTACCATGACATCTCTTCTTTCCATTTTTGCATTACTATTATTAATACTGTTTATAATATTCACTTCTGGCACCTATTTATTTCACTCTGTGGTTCACTCTAGCTCCCTCTATCCACCAACATTTTCTGTCACTCTGCTTGTAGTGCACATTTCTACACAACAATTTGTTTTTATTTCGGAGTAAGAGTGGAAACCGTGACTCAGCTAATCGAATATATGTTGTTCTCATTATTTTCAGATGCCTGGAGAGGCTGCGTTCAAGGACAATCGTCAAAGCAGAGTGGGAGCTCTCAAAGACGACTACGGGATCGGCTACCAAGAAAACAACTGGGAATCGTCTGAACCGAGATGTCTACCGCCTTATGCAAATCAGGTACATGGTGACAGAAACCAGCAACCCTGGAACGATCTTAGTGGTTTCTCTGACAAACGAGACAGCAGAGGAGGGAGAAGCAATCCACGAATTAATATCCGAGCTGATTCTCGAACTTTGGCGTTACCCAAGCCCAACAATTTAGTTAGAGAATGGCTGAACAACCAACAGCCTGATCATTCCGTATTTGCTGACCACCCTGATAATTTTGACTGCAATCCAGAATCGTCGAGACACTCCGAGCTACAAGCTATTTCTCCTCCTTACGTTGAAAGAAGAGAAGCATCTGGAAGAGGAGGAGGAGGAGCAGGAGGAGCAATAGCTGCAGCAGCAGCGGAACACGATGAAGAAGCTTATCCTCGAGGTACCCCTTGCGAGCACGACGACGACGACCTCCAAAACTCG
The DNA here is from genome assembly GCA_036898135.1 of Oncomelania hupensis. Classification (NCBI taxonomy): domain Eukaryota; kingdom Metazoa; phylum Mollusca; class Gastropoda; order Littorinimorpha; family Pomatiopsidae; genus Oncomelania; species Oncomelania hupensis. The sequence goes on from CM072512.1 coordinate 88,614,248, forward strand.
CCTAACCTTAGTACCGGGCAGTCCCTATTAAAAGACATAAAAGAACATTTGAAAGAGGATCACAGACGTCTTCGCGATTCCGCTCCAAACATGCAACAAGCCATTCCCGCTGAATACAACATTCCTTCACATAATTCTTCCCAAGCTGTACGACGTTCCAGGATCCCCACGTCACAAAATCAAGCTAACAGTACGCCGGGGCCCTGCAACATTTCTCCAAGAAGCAACGGAAGAACGGGACGATTTACCCACAATACAGACGCGAGAACGTCACAGGATGCAGCTTCGAAATGTCAGTATCCCCACCAAACCCAAGCTGACAGTACCCATGCCTCAACCAATCTAAGTTCTCATTCTAACCGACCAACCAGGAGTGCACAAGTAGCGAACAATGTATTGCCTTCTCGCAGGAATGGAGACGTGACTTAATACGTCTGAAAGCGACAATTATAGTAAAGACAAGTATTTATCTGTGCAAAAGCCCTCCATGACTGACTGATCCTTTGGTCTCAACTAGGGGTTTGTGGTAAGCCAACATGCACCAAAGTGTTACTTTCACAGGAATATCGTTATGTGCTAACAGTCTGGAAAATGGGAACATAATTATTCTTATTAGCCGTGATTTTAAGTTCATTTGTGTAGAGAACTTAGTCCTATTTTGTTAGTTTATTTCACATACCTATTATTTAATTAATATTTTATGCTGATGATTTAGATCAACATCTGACAGATATAAAAGTCTAGAAGAGGTTTTTTGTCAAAAGGTTTGCAGTCAGCGTCAGTCACGCTAGGGTTTAAAATATGGAGACCGTTAGATACAGGCTATTGCATATTATTTAACTTGTTTATTTGTTTTCTATGCAAGAGAGAGAGAGAGAGAGAGAGAGAGAGAGAGAGAGAGAGAGAGAGAGAGAGAGAGAGAGAGAGAGAGAGAGAGAGAGAGTGAAAGAGAGAGTATTGTTGTCATTGTTGTGATTAACTTAGATCTATTTCTTATGTAGCTGGTTGAGGCTTAGAAGAGAAATTGTCTACCTTGATTTTCTTGGTTTCAATAAAGACTTTACAATAAAGGCGTCCCACGCAGGGGACGCTGAGACTATACTCTAATTTATCGAACCCCCGTTTACAAAAGCAAAATGGAATACAAACATCATCATAAAATATCTACAAATCTCATACATATAAAATGCCTACATATCCTAATAATAACATCATAGGAAGCCCCAGTGACCATTTGGCAGAAAGCGTCCAATATTCCCAAGCTGACCTCACACACAAATAAGGAATTTTGTCCCAGAAAGTTTTCAAAAAAAAAAGGTAGGCGATTGGTCTAGCGAAGAAGAAGATACTGTAGTAGATTGATAAAACAGGGTTGGAATGAGAAAGAACAAAGGAGAAAGACAGCGACAGTGGGAATTTAAAGCACTAAATTTCCGGAAAGTGGGGATACTATTTAATCTGAAACCCCCCGGCACCTCCACGGGGGGTGTGTAATCATGAGTGTGGAGTGTGGGAGGAGCTTAGGTTGGCCTCGATAATAAGGATACTGTCGGTCTAGTGTTTCGTCCCCTCGGAACTCGCACAACTACTTGGATTCTTTCCAAATGGGTCTCCCAAGTCTTCACGTTAATGTTAAGAGGGTACCGGGTTCTATGCATGCACGTTTGTAAAAACGCTAGGCTGTTTAACCAAACCACTGTAGGCACCTCTACCTGAGTATCGAGTGTCAATAACTCTGACCATTTGAGCTAGATTGAATTTTCCCTACTTAAATTTAGACTTCTATCAGTGTGTAAATGCTGAGAATAGTTACTGGAGGTCTGCCGACTGGTTTGCCCTTATGTTTGTCTGTCTGCCTGTCCGTCTTCCTTTCTTTATTCATCATTTCTTTTTTTTTCTTTATATTTATTTATGTATTTATCACTATTTATTATTATTTATCATGATTTAGTTATCATTTATATATTTATTTATATGCTTATTTAGTTGAACCATTAACCAGTATTTTAAACAACTACCCAGCTACCCCTGTGGGGGTGCCGGGGGTTTCAGTATATATATATATACTATATATATAGTATCTCCGCTTTATAGAAATTTAGTGCTTTAAATTCCCACTGTCGCTTTCTCCTTTGTTCTTTCTCATTCCTACTCTGTTCTATCAATCTACTACAATATCTTCTTCTTCGCTAGACCAGTCACCTACCTTTTTTCTAAAAAAAAAAACTCTTCCGGGACACAACTCCTCATTTGTGTGTGAGGTCTGTTGGATCAGCTTGGGAATATTGGACGCTTTCTGCCAAATGGTCACTGGGGCTTCCTATGATGTTATTATTTGGCAATGTAAGCATTTTGTATGTATATGTTTTGTTGATATTTTATAATGATGATTGTATTCTATTTTGTTTTTGTAAACGGGGGTTCGATAAATTAGAGTATAGTCTCAGCGTCCCCTGCGTGGGAGGCCTTTATTGTAAAGTGACCAGCTGGTAGATTGCCTTCAGTGTGGCCACTAGGGTTGTTTCGCAGATCTTTTATGCGGATTAGGAGTGAGTTCTCTTTCAGCGAAGTTGTGGTCTTGATTTTGTGTTCCTGATTCGGCTCTTTGCAGTCCGCTGGACCCTGTAAGCAATGAATAACTAACCAACTAACTACCCAGCTGAGGAAAAACAGTGGGGCCGATTAAAGCCGTGGTCACACAGCACTCCACGTCTTAATCACGGCCAAAGCGCGTCCAAAATTTGTTACCCGTGGAGTGGACGTTGTTGTTCGCGTTGATGTCGAGGTTAAGACGAGCTACGGTCGAGGTATAGACGTGGCAGGACGCGGGATGAAATCTGAACGGCATCGGACGCGGCAAATAGTTTTGAACTGCAAGCCCCGGTCACACAGCCCTTTACGGCTGAATCACGGCCAAAGCGCGTCCAAAATGTGTTACCCGTGGAATGGACGTTGTTGTTCGCGTTGATGTCGAGGTTAAGACGAGCTACGGTCGAGGTATAGACGTGGCAGGACGCGGGGAGAAATCTGAACGGCATCGGACGCGGCAAAAAGTTTTGAACTGCTCAACATTTTAGCCCGCGCACAACCACGGTAAAACACGCGGTAAAGACGTGCAACACACGCGTGGTAATCCGTGTTCCGGCAGTGATTAGAACTTGGGGAGACGCGGTAAGACGCGAAAGTTTAGCGTTCAGTCATTGGACGCATGTACCGCGTTAGAATCACGGGAAATAGCGTGTGTTTAGCGGCTTATCACTGACAAAGCACTACCTACAAACTTTTTGCCGCGTTCGATGCCGTTCAGATTTCTCCCCGCGTCCTGCCACGTCTATACCTCGACCGTAGCTCGTCTTAACCTCGACATCAACGCGAACAACAACGTCCACTCCACGGGTAAAAAATTTTGGACGCGCTTTGGCCGTGATTCAGCCGTAAAGGGCTGTGTGACCGGGGCTTAAGAAAAGAGGTAAAACATTAAATACGCTAAAAAAACAAAAAAAATCTATAGTTTTCCGGAATTGCATGTGACCCTTTCTTGTGAATGGGAACTACAGTATGATTATTTTTATTCACTGAGAGGGGTATTTTACTTGGTCAAAAATGGTATTAAACATATCAGTCAACAGTGACAGTGACATATGTTTACCTGCTTTAATCATTTCTGATAAAACACCATCAAGTCCAAAAAACTCACACAGAGAGAGAGAGAGAGAGAGAGAGAGAGAGAGAGAGAGAGAGAGAGAGAGAGAGAGAGAGAGAGAGAGAGACAGAGAGAGAGAGAGAGAGAGAGAGAGAGAGACAGAGAGACAGAGACAGAGACAGAGACAGAGACAGAGTATAACACATCGCTTGCGCACCAGGAAAACAAGTTACCTCCCCAATGCACCGAAACCTTCAAAATCATATCATTACCTTTAACCACCGGAAAGATTATGACTGAAACATTTTAAATGATTTGGGCTGAACCAGGCATGAAATGTCCTGGGTTATTTTGAAACTCACTGTTACTACGCAGGAAGCCGTCAAAGCGAAAGGCAATGATTTATCTACGTACAACAACGTTTAGATTTGTCAATAGTTTTGTTTTGACGCGCGTTCCTGAAGATTCCAAGATTTAAGGTAAGTAATGGCAAAATTCAAGTATGTGTGTGTGTGTGTGCAAATGGGTATGAGGGTGTGTGTGTATTTGTGTGTGCGGGTGTGTGTGCGTGTGTGTGCGTGTGTGTGTGTGTTTGTGTGTGTAGTTTCTTCCACAAAACTGCGCATCAAATAAGAGAACAATCTTGTAGATCATGTGTTTAAAATGAATTGTTTTCGGAGAACAATGCGCCGCCGTAAACAACTCGATTTATTTCGCGTCATACAGTCGACTTTTTAAAGTTTACTTTGCTGTTAAGTTTACTAAGGTTCTACAAAACAGACAATGAAAACAGAATAAAGTCTTCAGATGGAGAATGACAGAAAGAAAAACTCCCATAAAAAAAAACACAACAACAACAAAAAACAACAACAAACAAACAACCATAGCAACAAAACAAAACAAAACAAAAACTATCGAAACGTCCGAATCTTTCAAAATCCCTGGTTTCAGTCGGGCATGCCAACCAACTCAACGAATCAAAATAAGCTAATTTCTGAATTCTCTAAGCTCAACCTTTCGTACACGTTCGCAACTGGATATGACAAGGATGCTTGTTGTGCGATCCGTCCCTCCGCATTTTGAATATTACTCATCCAAACACTAATCGGACATTTGCACCCAAATTTCCTGGCTAAATGTCTATGGGATAATATGTGACCCGTAAAAGAGTTATTAAAAAAATATATATATATTGTATGGCGGTAAAAGAAGATCCCAAGTCTATGGCAGCAATAATTAAGTATTCCGATTCTTTTTCTTCTTCTTTTAAAGAAAAAAAAATTAAACTAATAATTTTATTCTCGACACACTAGTTCATGCCCTAACCAATACGCTGCTGATGTACCGTCAATATTAAGTTAACTAAGTTTAAATAAACCTGGCCCTAGTTCTGGAGGCTTACAATAGGTTAACTTGAATGAAGACGCAGCAAGACAAAGCGTCTAGGCCCATCGTTCACGACAGCGAAGATTGATAGCAAACAGCAAGAGCGACAGGAGAGCGTCCTTGTCCCAAGCACTGCTGGCACTGCTTTCCTTTTAGGCTAATGGCTAGTGCCAATGGTTAAGGAGAAAGGAATGTATAGGGTCTTTTGAAATAAGGGTGCAGCAATTGCATTATCGATGTTACTAATGTAGACTTTGTCCCACCGCCGTAGCTCAGTGATAGTGTTCCCCTTGGTACACCAATGAACAAGGTTCGAATCCCGCGGTTGGCAAGAAAAATTTGGCCATTTTCTCGGTCCATATTAGCAGAATGATTGATCTGGTGGTTCAGTGTTGTTTTAGGTCCTTACGCTTTCTGCCCTGAGATGGTTATTCCCGTGTCTGCCAAATCGCCAACGGTGGGCGTTACAGAAGTTAGACCAATGTTCACTCTTCTTTTTTCTACTGTAGACCCCGTTTGTAAAGGCGAGACTACAGTTGCATTCATGGGTTTTATATCAGTTTATTTATTTATTTATTTATTTTTATTTATTTACTTTATTTTCCTTTCTGCGTACAGTCGCCAGAAAAAGAAGACAAAAAAAGCCGTTTTCATTAGTTCACTCATGATCGAAAGAGGTTTGGCAGCAAACAGAACAGCTACATAAGCGACAAAACAAGCTGCTTATCACCGAGCTCACCTCTAGGGCATGCTCTTTGTATTTGTTTAGGCTACCTGGAAATTGCAGTTCCCCCATCGGTAGATGAAGAAGCAGCGAAAGAGAAAAAGCACATGGGTAACAGCAGAAGGAGATATACATGGATACAAGAAATAATAATAATAATAATAATAATAATAATAATAATAATAATAATAATAATAATAATAATAATAATAATAATAATAATAATAATAATAATAATAATAATAATAAAAACGCAAGAATGTAACATGCATAAACGTACACTATGGAGACAATAGAGACACAACTAAATGCGATGACTCAAAACACGAGAAGGCAATAAGTTTAAATGCGTTGAGATTACACTCTTGTAACTTTTAACAGTCCAAAGTTAAAAGTATTCTCAGACAGAAAGAAAAGTCCAAAATACTCTTACTACTAAGCCACAAAAACAGAACAAGGTAAGAATGTAACATGCCTTAAGGTACTCTCTTTGTGTGTGTGTGTGTATGTAGATTATAGTCACACGACACTTTCGCATATAGGTGACTACTGGACCGATTTATACTGACACCAGCGGGCCAATTGTTGGTAAAGGGGAAAATAATATGATCACACGTTGACCAATCCGGGATTCGAACCAGCGACCTTTCGGTTACTAGCAAGACGCTCTTACCAACTGAGCTACCCGGCCCCTGTACTCTCTTTGTGACTTTTGCCAAGCAAAAGTGCAATGTACTCTGAAGTCACTTTGGCCAATGTGAAAACGGTAAACTGAGTTGCATGCTGATGGCTTGCGTTCGATTTCTTTCACCAAACGTAGACGCTGCGTTTTTTATTTATTTAATCGTTCTTATATAGCGCTTTTCCAGCTCAAGAACTGCTCCAGGCGCTGGCCGATACAGGATCTAACTCAAGCCGCCAGAGTCGCCAACTTGCAGCCTTTGGACGCACCGTAATAACGCCCCAGACAACTGAGAACAATCCTGGGCAACCAGGGATGGGGTGAGAAGGATCTAGGTGCATACTGCGTGTGTTCTTGTCACCGGCACTCACCCGTCTAGGACATGAGCGTCAGGATCTTTAAAGTCCGTTATGGTGGAATGTATGCGACACAGACTAGACCTCGGTTTATACTCTCATCCGAAGGAGTAGAAAACGGGAGTAAAGTGTCTTTCCCAGGGACACAACACAATGCCCCGGCCTGGGATCGAACCCGGGACCTCCAGATCCGCAAGCCAAAGCACTACCATTAAGCCACCATTGCCTCCCCGTGCGTTACTGTAAACTGACAATACGCTGGCACATGCATCATTATAACAAACAAACGTAATGTGCACGTAAATGGCTTATGTTGGTTACATTCTCCTACAAGATTTGCTAAAGCAAGGCACTCGTAGTAGTCTGAAGTTTCTTTGGCACGTCTTGTAATAATAACTTAACATACATGTGCATGTTGACGTCATGTGTTGGCTTCTTTAACCAAAAGAGAGATGCTATACATTCGTAATCTGAAGTGACTTTGCCACATTCGTAATCTGAAGTGACTTTGCCACAAAGTATTAAGGATTGGCAAAAATGTTGAGTGTATTGGTCTGTTCCATCAAAATGACATGCTATATAGTTATCCTCGTAGTCAGAAGCCACTTTGGCATATGTAATAATAACTAAACTAAAGTGCATCATGCAGGTTGATGACTTATGCTCAGTTTGTTTCACCCAAACTGTAGAGTTGCTATAGCTATGCACTTTTAATCTGAAATCACAACAGCCCATTTAGCAAAAAAGTAAGCTAGGTTACTTGTACATCAAACTGAGACTGAGAGATCATGTACTGATAATGTCTTCTTTCTACTGGAAGATCTTCATTCAAATCGTGGCAGTAGTTGTAGAGATTTGTTGTTGTTGTTGAGATTGTTTTCAGCTACCAGAACACGTGACGTAATAGAGAAGAGGTTTGGGTGAGGGAGGGGACAAAGGAGGAGGAGTGGGATTGAGGCGTTGCGGAGTCCACAGTGGAAAATCGAATCGCGCTGGGAAGAGTCACCAGAGCAAGATCTAAGATCTTACGTGTAATTATTCCGTCTCTCTAGAAACGTGGAAATAAGAATAAAAGTCCATCCTACACAGTGGAAACAATTCTATTCGTGTGCAATATAAGCCTGCTAAACTGAAGACGTACAACTGTCAATCTGTCAGATATTTCTCATCCTAGACTATATTGACGGCAATGGTCACGCATGACTTCCATAGCGCTGATACTTCATGTTATCATAAAACGTGCTCAGGGCGATAAGATAAAATACATAAGATATAGAAGGAGAGCCAAACAAAAAAGGTTGAGGTGGTAGTAATTTTCTCGCCTAAAGGAATGGAGATGGAGTTTATACGTGCCAGTGGTCACTCTTTAATATAACATAAGAGATAGCAATCGCGTCAGGTTGATGTAACCTCCGTTGGGGTGCCGGGGGTTTCAGTATAAATAGTATCCCCACTTTCTGGAAATTTAGTGCTTTAAATTCCCACTGTCGCTGTCTTTCTCATTTGCTCTTTCTCATTCCTGCTCTGTTCTATCAATCTGCTATACTAACGTCTTCTTCGCTAGACCAGTCTCCTACCTTTTTTCTTGAAAACTCTTCCGGGACAAGACTCCTTGTTTGTGTATGAGGTCTGTTGGATCAGCTTGGGAATATTGGACGCTTTCTGCCAGGTGGTCACTAGGGCTTCCTATGATGTTATTATTTAGCAATGTAGGCATTTTATATGCATGTGTTTTGTTGATAATTTATAATGATGTTTGTATTCTATTTTGTTTTTGTAAACGAGGGTTCGATAAGTTGGGGTGAAGCCTCAGCCGTCCCCTGCGTGGGATGTCTTTATTGTAAAGTGACTGGCTGGTGGAGGGCATTCAGTTTTCCCACTAGGGTTGTTTCAGCAGATCTTTTATGCGGATTGGGGGTTGTCCGGTCCTGATTTGGCTCGGAAGAGTCCGCTGGACCTAAAGCAACAATTATGTAATGTAATGTAAGGTTGATGTAAAGAACTTGTAGATGGAACTAAAGTTGTCGGTTACTTGATTGTACAAACACATTGGACATAAAGATACCTCGTCGATTACCTGTCAACAATCAATCTTCTCTTGGGTTAGACATCGTTAACAGTTCCCAGACAGGCATCCATGTAATAACATTTCTTTATTTTCTGTAGGTTACACTAACTTCTCCGCTACCCCCTTTTCTCTCTCTTCACATTAGCTTTTTTTTCCTCCCTCCCTTTAGTAAGTTTTTCTTTGTCGCATTCCCGTTTTTTACATTAATTTCTTTTCCTTACGGCAGTTTTCTTCTTCTTCATCTTCTTCTTCTTCTTCTTCTTCCTCCTCCTCTTCATCTTTTCTCTCTCTCTCTCTCTCTCTCTCTCTCTCTCTCTCTCTCTCTCTCTCTCTCTCTCTCTCTCTCTCTCTCTCTCTCTCTCTCTCTCTCTCTCTCTCTCTCTCTCTCTCTCTCTCTCTCTCTCTCTCTCTCTCTCTCTCTCTCTCTCTCTCTCTCTCTCTCTCTCTCTCTCTCTCTCTCTCTCTCTCTCTCTCTAGAACATTTTAATATAAAAGATTATTGTATCCATTTTCGTTCTTTCCTCACCTGCGATAAATTAAGTTTTTGAGAATATGTGAATTTGCGCGCGCTTGTGTGTGTGTGTGTGTGTGTGTGTGTGTGTGTGTGTGTGTGAGCGGGAAGGAGTATCGAAGAGAAGTTGGAATGGGAGAGGGATTGTGTATTTAGGTGCATTAATATTCTTAGTTATTTATTTCCATAGTTAAGGTATTATGTTAGTTTCAAAGTAATGGTATGTTAATTATTTTGTTTGTTCTGAATTGTTTAGTAAGGTCGAGCTGTAAGACAGGTCTATTGGACCTAATGCTAATATTCCATTAAAGCCTCTCTCTCTCTCTCTCTCTCTCTCTCTCTCTCTCTCTCTCTCTCTCTCTCTCTCTCTCTCTCTCTTTTCACAACCACACCCTACTCAGTAAACGCATGTCTATTTCAAACCTGAACAAAACGTTTCTTCTCACTTTCTTCCAATCCTCTTTCTTACTCGTGTGTTCGTCTCCAACTAATCTACCATCTAAGTTGATAAAAACAAAACAACGGAAGGAGAAATGAACAAATGTTTAACACTCCCCCCTTCCCCTTTTCCCTCCTCTCCCTCCCCTCACTCGATTGGTATGCTTCTGTTGGTACATGCTCTGGTTTGCAGGCAGGCACGGTGGTCTAATGGTAGAGCTTTGGCTTGCGGATCTGAAGGTCCCGGGTTCGACACTTTACTCCTTTTTTCCTACTCCTTCGGATGAGAGTATAAACCGAGGTCTAGTCTGTGTGTCGCATACATTCCATCATAACGGACTTTAAAGATCCTAACGCTCATGTCCTAGACGGGTGAGTTCCAGTGACAAAAACATACCCAGCATGCACTTAGTCCTTCTCCCCCATCCCTGGCTGCCCAGGATTGTGCTCAGTTGTCCGGGCGTCAGACCATGCGCCCAAAGGCTGCGGGTGGGCGTCTCGGGCGGTTTGAGTTAGATCCTCTATCGCTCAGCGCTTTGAGCGGCTCTTGAGTTGCTAAAGCGCTATATAAAAAGTGATTAAATTAAATTAAAAATTAAATTTGCCTGATAACCAAGGAGAGAGAGGGCGAGAGGAAATGGGGGAGAGGAGTAGAGGGGGGCAGGGGAGATAAAAACTAGCCTAACATGGCATGCAGGTAAGAGTACTTCAATTTACGGCCAATTATTCTGTGTCGGTCCATTGGACCGATTATCCGAATTTGACTAGTTTCTTCGTTCAAAGCACATATTTTAAGTCTTTTCTTCAAAAGTGACTTGACCTATTTTGATTACTTTTTACTATGCAGATACCTTAAATACTGCTCGGGTTTTTATTGACTTCATATTGGCACTTTCTCAAAGATCAAGGTAGCTGAGAGTCATAATTTTCTAAACACGTCTTGCACATTATCTCGATCAAAATTGGCACAACCGATTTTTATAAATATTTGGCTTGTAGATAGTTCAAAGAGTGGTCAATCCTTCCACATAATAATAAAAACGTTTGTGGTTTTTTTTGTGTTTTTTTAAATTTCGTTTTCTTTTATCGTCTTACGAAAGTAGGACAGATGCGCTGTGCTGATAGGACGTCTTCAAACGTTCTGCCTTTGTTTTCGCGCTTGTATGTGGTCTTTCGCAAAAGTTCCGCAGTAAATGAGAACGATGTGTTTATTTTCCCACTGTGTTATTTCTTTAGTAATGAGAGAGATTGTCGTGAAACATACAGTCTTTCGGTTAACACAACATCCACGGAACTGGAGAACTGGGTCACGAGATAAGTCTGGGCGCGTGTGCAATGAGATATGGCTGAAATAACGTATGGGAATGGAAAATGGGAGGATGAGGGAGGGAGGGAGGGTATGCCCCAATTTTAGTTCCATCCAGGGATCTTCGCAGCGCTTACTCATCAAGTTAGTATAAGAGATGCAAGAAGAAAGACATCAAGTATGGAAACAAAAGCTTTAACCTTACATAGAAAAGGCGATTAAACATCAGAAGACCGAAGTAATATGTATTTCAATACAAAATATATAATCAAACAACACAACTTCAAAAGTTAAGCGGCCAGCTCGGATTATTCAATAAACTTCTACATTAGTCTATCCACTCACCCCACTACCGTGAACACTTGAGTTAAAACGAACATCATTGGGTTGGTTCAAAAACTTCCACGTTGCATAGAGGCAGACGTGTGTGAAATGGTCGTTTCATAATGGTCGTTTCACAAGCGCATGAGCTGTCTCTGTTATCGTCTGTCTTGCCTTTTGCTGTATTTCAATTAATGTGTGATTTCATGAAAATGACCTTATCTCAACTTCAATGCTTTGGGGAATTTAGAATTTATGTAGTGCATAGAGCCCACAAAAGATGCGTGGCATTTTAAAAATGAACAAAAAATTTTCATTTTTTTTTTTCGTTAATTTTAACAACATTTAACATTTGATCAAGACACTAGGGCACGAGTGGATTCGTTGGGCGGACTAAATTAATTTAATCAGTTATTAACTTCTGCATTCGCTGTATATTACATCAACAGTGAGGACTATCAGCCACGAAAACGCAAGAGATAAATTAAAGATTGTCGAACAGTATACCTACCGGACGCTATTGTTCGAATGTAAGGAATTTGAAAAGCATGCATGTTCTATTGGCGTCGTAATCAAAGCGCGCGCTTTTACTCTGCATTCTCCCTCAGTTTCCGATACTCAGTGTGCCACGACTGGTCCCAGTCTAAACTAGTAGCTTTCTCTGACGGGTGAACTTTCTGATAGTACCGCCATGCTGCTGTTGAGATGTTTCAGCGCTTAACGCATCTTCACTTTCGCCTCCAACCCTGTGCGTTGCCCGCTGGGAGCGACGAAAACTCGTTGAAGTCGTCACCTCTTCTTGCTGACCAGACGATGACTGCGATGAAATCGTCGAAGCGAGGAGGGACTTGAAGGTATTGTTGAAGGTGGGGTTGTTGGTGTCGTCGTCAGCGGCTGACGTGCTCATTCCATCTCCTCCTCCTTTGCGCTCATCAGTTGGCGCACTCTCCTTTACCTATGATAAAAATTAATATCGTAATTCCACTGGAATTCATATAGTTTCACTGAAGTATTTGCTAGGTGCTTTTGTAGGTATTGTGGTTTTCGTTCGCACTGTCATGTACACAGAAGGAAGATGATAGATTAGGCCGACTTTTCACTTGTGTTAAGGTTTTAGAGGCACACGTAGCTTCAATGTTACAAAGCTCCATCTTTATAATATCACCTTTTAATCCCTCTCATGCGTATGCAAAGACAACAGCGCAGATGTGCAACACGTTTGTTACTAACGTAACAATATGCCAATGATATATATTAGAAAAACAGATTAAACTCAGAACGTAGTATGCATGCAAGGGATCGTATTAATTTTGGGAGACATCACACAAGAAATATCATAATATGTATGCTAAAATTATCATAAATTTAATAATACTTCAAACATTTGCCAAAAAATACGAAATTGCAGGCAAGGCTTCAAGGCTATCCATTTTGCAGAAAGACAAGCTGTTGCCGTTCCGCGCTGTTGACATTTCGATGTTGTTCTCCACATAATTATATCTTTATTTCTAGGGAAGCTGTCCTTTCCAAATCCCGATCTGCTGATGTTCGCTTTCAGTCGCTCCAAATAGACCCTTCTGTTATCTATCCTATCCTATCCTATCCTATCCTATCCTATCCTATCCCGTAACTCGAAAGTCGTTGGGGCACCACAGATGATCGTTTAACCATCGAAAAACGATCAACGATGGTTATCTACATCTTATAGATAACCAGAAGGGAGACGCTTCCCAGGCCTAGGGGCTCGCGTGTCCAGATACAAGCGCCTGTGGCCTACCAATAGTACTTTTCCTTTAGTATTCTAGACATAAGCTCACCTTGATAATACCTGCAGCGGAAGACAGCACCGGCCCAGCGATGCGAGCAGCGGCGGCTCGAGCCGCCGCCGCGTAGAACTGGGGTCGCATCTCTATGGGCAGTTTCCAGACGCGACGGTGCTTGGTGGGGCTCGGAGGAAAACGGAAAACGGCCATGAGGGTCAGAGAGCCCACGGACATGGCTAAAGAAGCAGCCGTTAAAGCTATCCCCCAACCTGCAGAGTCCAGGGCGTGGAGATCGTGGAACGCTTTGTTCTTGATGTAAGCCGTGAAGTGCAGGATGCACAAGAAGTGGCACACAGCTTTGTACGGAGAAAGAAACCATAATAGGCATCACAGATGGGTACAGGACATTTTTACGGAGAAATAAACTATGTAGAGGCATTACATAATGGGTAAATGACCGTTGTACAGAGAAAGTCATCAAAAGAGGCATTTCAGCATGGTAAATGGTATATGTTGGCTACAGAGAAAGACACAGCAAGATGGCCCTTTCAAATGTATTTCCAAGCATTCCCACTCATAGCCGATAACTACGCTTTTCAAAAGTGTTCATTTTATTGGCGGTGTGTGAATCGGCTTTATCTTAAAAAAACAATACGAAAACGTAGGATGATAGGACACTATCTGAACTATCAAACAATGATCAAAATCGGCTTAAAAAACATTTTAAAAAAATTATGACCTTGACCTGTGAGAAAGTACAAATATGAATGATCTACAGCGTGGAGAACAACTGAATCAAGAAATCTCTGAAATCCGGCCGGGGCCCAGGGGCCAAGCCCCGGTATTCGCCCCCTGGAAGAAAATGAATTTATGCAATTTTGAAAGTAATTTAGGGCCTCTGCTGAAAGCAAAAAGCACAAAGTAAACATGAATAGAAACAACAACAACAAAACAAAGAATGTTTTATGCACATATCTTTCAAAAAAGTTAAGAATCTTGATTTGTAGGCCTAACAAAAGTTTGAGGTCCACCACTGTTACACACAAACTCCACATTTCCAATTTTACTGGGCACACGTTTGTCTATTTTTTCGCTGTAAACAGGCAAGAATTTTTATAATTTTAGAGATATTTAGGGGTACGTTAGTAAAAACACCACATCTTAGGTATTAGTGACTAGTGTATAGATTTAAATGAAATAAAATGCAAAAAGAACAGAAATAAATTCTCTTTTGATTATCTACCTTTTTATAGTTCTCTTGTCATGTCTTGTTTTTTATTACTCCATGTGTATACGAAAAAAAGTTTTAAAAAGTCCAAACAAGCCCCCTCCTCTTCTTCACTTTCATGCCAGTCTGAAAGATCGTATGCATGCACACTACTGACACTAATTGTCTAATGTCAGTACCCATCTCTTCCTCTGACTCCAAGTCCATTTCTCTCACTTTAATGTTTGATAAATGGAAGCCTGTAAACTCCCCTTCATCAGTCGAAGAATCCAAACCATCCATTTTAGACACACACACAAGAAAATTTGAAAAAAAAAATCGAGAAAACGAACGCATCACAGAGAAAACTTGTGGAAATGCAGTCGAATGTTTTCACAACAGAAGAAACCGGAAGTCAATTGCCGGAAGTCTCGCAATCTTTCAAACAACGCGAGAATATAACCACATGGTTGATACGGACGCTTTTGGACGTTTTGCCTGTTTAGATCTTCGGCCGCTTTTGGCCGCTATGCCCAGTAAAGGGTAGCCCCTCAGCTTCTCACACTCGGAACTCAATATTTTTTTCTCGGAAATGCAAATGCCTTCCGGCGGAAAATTCTCCACCCTGGATCTAACATGCTTAGCAGTAGTTAAAGTATTCTCAAAGTAAAAATGATGAATTTTGGTCAAGTTATTTTTTTAAACAAAAAAGCTAACAGTCTGTTTTGGAGGAAAAAAAGTGTAATTCGGAGCGACAGACCGCCTGACCAGACTGCTACTGAAGAATGGTCCATGATTTGAAGTATCTGTATGCAAAATTCAACACACACACAATCAACACAAAGTCTTCAGTGGTTTTTGAGATATTGAGCAAAACGTGTTTAGCGAAAAATTGAGTCCATTGACCTTGACCTTTTCTGTACAGCAAATATGATGCACGGGAGGCAGGCCACTACCAAAGTAATGTTCGTGTGAAGTTCGGTCAATATCGATTCATGGGTTCTTGAGATAGGGATCGACAAACGGATAGACAGATTTTTGGCTCGTTCTGATACTTCAACTATTTCAACGTATTTTCAGAGGAATTTCAGCATGGGAAAAGTGACATGAGATCAATGGTTGCAAGATCAAAATAGAAATGCTGAATAGTATCACATATCAAATAAAAACTGACACATTGAGGGGCGAACAAGAGAAAAAAGAGGGGAGTAGAAGGTGAAGGATGAGGAGGTAAAGGAGTAAAAAGAAGGAGGAGGAGGAGAAGGAGGAAGATAGAGTGACGGGGGAGGGGGGTAGTTCGACGCAGGCTAAAAAATAAACAAGCTTGCAGCGGTGACGAACTAAGGTGGTTCAGTTTAGTAGTACAGGACGCGGGACAGTGCGCTAGCTTGATGCTGAAAATGGATTGCTGTCTTGAGTTAAGAACTTGTGATTCCGGCCAAGAGCCTTGCTTAAGCAGCTCTGTGCAATGGAGACTGTCGCGATAGGCAAGTTCAACCCAGCACTAAAGCTTCATGCCTACGCGGTCAGTCTGCTTTGACCTGTGTACAGTACTTCGCTGACTAGCAGACGACAGAAGAAGGTGGTGTTAAGCATACGTAGGCTACAGCTTCATAAGATAAGCCGTGACGTCACCTAACTGACCAATTACCCGCCACCCCCGCAGTGGCGCTGCGCTACTGGTCTTGAGATCTCGCGCGCTTGGGCTGACCACAGTGTGACGATAGTTAGTCTTTGTCCGAACATCATCGTAGCAAGACGCACGTTGATAGATCTCTCTAGCAGAAGACTAAGCAGGTGACGAGTGAAAATCATTCATCGACAGTATAGCCAGAGCCTGACATTGTCAAGAAGGTAAATGATCAATCGTTTGTTTCATTGCGATTATTTGATATGATTATTGGATTATGTTTGTGAAGTTTTGCCATGTTTTAGAATTGTGACTGTTAGTGAAACTTTGCTTGACCACGTGGCGAACTCGACCGGTTTCGCAACCACGAAGTAGACCCACTGACCAACGACTGTTTTTCCTATTTGTATTATTGCAGACCAATGGCTGTACCGGAGAATGTGTATATTATTAATTACTTCTCCCTGTGTTTATTGTAGCCATGATATATGATGTATATGTATAGGAATTATGTTGGAGATTCCAGTGGACCTCGGACATAGAAAACTGTTCGTCTCTTAACTATATAAGTGGAGATGATCTCACTCAGGGCTATTTCTGCCAACAGTTTGACGCTCTGTCCAACCTTTGTAAACCTACCTGGCTTCGACCTTTTTCTACTACAGAGCAGGCCTGAAAATGGCGACTAATTTAGTCGCCATGGCTAGTGAAAAAAAAAATTGGCGACTAAAAAAAAAACTTTAGTCGCCAAATGCGAGTGCGCTAAAATGAACTTTTTTTTAGTTTGCCTAGTAAAATTTTTAGTTTGGCTAGTAAAATTTTTAAGTTACTAGCCAAGGGCTAGTGGGACCTTTTTTTCATTTTCAGGGCTGCAGAGCCAAGTTTAACACTGCACTATCCTAGGGTCCTATTTCAAACTACTGCTCCACTGGCTCACTGGTCTACTACCCAGAAGACGAGACCACAACACCGCTCAACGACGAGAAAGTTAAGTCACTAGAAACCGTGCACCAAAACTGCTCTAGAAGGACTGTGCGGTAGTCCACTCTTCCAGAGAAACGAACAATAGGACAGAAAGCACTATTAGCCCAATGATGAGACAGTAGCTGCATAGACCTATCAAGGAGCGAACTACTCAAAGTGAAATTTGGACATTTAAGTTAGTATAGTGATTAGAAGATTTTGTATAGAGTAGAGGAAATAAATGTGTGATATTTACTGTTAACAAGTGGCTGGACTACCTATGTTTCATAGCCGTGTGAGAGCTAGTGTGTCAGTGAATCTTTCCACTTTTCTCCCTATCTCTGTATCCCCTGTCCTAACACAGACCGTGCCAAACTTATCAATGTATTAAGATTAGTCATAGGGTGATTTACTAGCCGATCCCCCGCAGACGAACAACGAGTGGGTAATATCAATCCATTGTGCAGAGCCCAGCAACAATAGACCCACCGTCACAGAGACCAAAGAAGGAAATAATTAATTAATGTTACTTACATGCACTGCCCATGGTAAACTCTGTAGTTCTGTTGACCGCGATACACATGAAAAGTGAGAGGTGAGAGAGAGCGTCGAAGAACACCGCAGCGCAATAAAGAAACAGGGCCGTAGTCGCCATCGCCTGAACCAGCAGTACATACGGGTATTCTACAAACAAACACACAAGCAGAGTGAAGTATAATTTATGTATTTATTTTCTATTTAGGCCTATTTATTCGCAGCGAAGATGGGACCATTACAATCAGCTTGGGACCCAAGCTCGTTTTGATTAAATCCGATTTTAATTTAAAATAAGTTGGCAAGACATTCAGGTATATTTCCAGACGTTCACACTATCCTATCCTCCTATCCTGTCCCGTAACTCGGAGGTCGTAGGGGCACCACAGATGATCGTTTAACCAGCATACTCCATCTTTCTCTGTCCTCAGCAGCCCTAATGGCTTCGCTCAGTGTCAAACCAGTCCATTCTCGAATGTTGTCCTCCCACCCCTTTTTCGGTCTCCCTCTTCTTCTACCTCCTTGCACTGTGCCTTGCAGAATGGTCTGGTGACGTGGCCATACCATCGGAGTTTCCGTTTCTTCACCACTGTGAGCCGGTCATCGTGTTGTCCAATGGCTTGCGTGATGGTCTGTCAGACTTCGTCGTTGGTGATGTGTTGGGTATAGGAAATGCCCAGAAGTCTTCTGTAGCACCTCATCTCCATGCTTTGTATTATTCGTTGTAGATCTGCTGTGAGGGTCCATGCTTCGCAAGCATATAAGAAGATGGAGATGACAATGGAGCGTAACAGTCTTACTTTGGAATGTAGTCTGATGGTCCTGTCTTTCCAAATAGGCTTCAACCTTGTCAGGGCAGCAGTTGTTTGTGCGATCATGGAGAGGACTTCCTGTCGGGACCCATTGTCTGATACATTGGCTCCTAAATATTTGAAGCTATGCACTGTGTTGAGGGATTGTCCTTGGACTTTGATGTCTGTGTTGATGCCATTGGTGTTGTTGGTCATCATTTTGGTCTTCCCTGCACTTATTTCCATTCCATAAGCTCTGGAGGTGGTGTCAAGCCTCTGTACCAGCTGTTCAAGTTCTTGTTCCTCTCCAGCCAATCCATCAATGTCATCTGCAAAACGAAGATTGGAGATTGCTCTACCCCCTATGCTGACTGTGCCTTCGTGATCTGCAAGGGCATCTGACATGATGCGCTCTAGGAAGATGTTGAAGAGTGTTGGAGAGAGTAGGCATCCTTGACGCACACCGATTGTTGTTCTGAACCAGTTCCCGATGACGCTGTTATGGAGGACTGCACTGGTAGCCTTGTCATACAGGCTTTTGATGTCTTCAATAATTTTAGGGCTGATGTTGTACACTTTCATTGTTGCCCATAGAGCTGCATGCCAGACTCGATCAAACGCCTTCTTGAAGTCTATGAGCACATGATATAGATGTTGTTGGTGCAGTAGGTATTTCTCACAGATTATTCTGAGGTTGAAAATCTGTTCAGTGGTACTTCGCCCTGACCTGAATCCTGCTTGTTCTTCAGCTATGACTTGTTTGAGCTTGGGGTTTCAACCTGTTGAGTATAATTTTCAGGAGGACCTTGCTGGGATGGCTGATGAGGCTGATGGTGCAGTAATTTTCACACTCCTGAACGTTACCTTTTTTGGGAAGAGTGATGACAAGCGACTGGGTCCATGGAGTAGGCCACTCCCCACTCTGCCAGTACTTGTTACAGATAATGGTGAGGGCATCAATCATCGATTGTCCTCCTGCTTGTAGCAGTTCCGCGGGTATGTTGTCCACTCCCGCTGACTTCCCTTTCTTCAGCGATTGCACTGCTGCCTCAACTTCTTCCCGGAGAATTGGGAGGATTTCTTCTTCTCTGTTCTCGGGACATGCTAGAACTGATGGGTCTCCATTTGGGACGTTCACACACGTAGACGAAAAAATCCGCAAGTTCAAAAGTGGTAATTTTGCTGGCAGTGTTGTGATTCGGCTTTAGTCTAACGAAACTATTGGAAAACAGGGAATTGGTATTGACCACGATCTGAAATGTCTGCAAAACAAAAATTATCAACATCGAATCAGCCACGTTTTAGATAAAGCCACGTATTAGATTGTGAAGCACAATGACCTTGACCTTTGAAAAGGTACCACTACAAACGATGTAACATGTTTAGCAGTAGGTAAAGTATCCGTACAGTACAAACTAGTAATTTTGATTAAGTTATTCTTGAGATAAAGCAAAATTTGTGATTTGACCCCCCCCCCCCCCCCCCTCTCCTCTCCCTTCCGTACAGTACAAACTAGTAATTTTGATTAAGTTATTCTTGAAATAAAGCAAAAAGTGTGATATGAAACCCCCCCCCCTTCCCCACCACACACACACACACACCCTTCCGCCACCCAGAAAAAAAAAAAGATATCGGAGGGAAGACTGACCGACAACCGGACTTATACTGAAGGATGGCCCAAGATTTGAAGTATACCTACATACCAAATATGGACATGATCGGTCAAGCCGTTTTTTTTTAGATATTCATCAAAACGTGTTTAGCAACAAAAATGGCTCCAGTAACCTTTGCGCCAGAGCAAATATGATCGCATAAGAGGCAAGCAACTGCGCTAGGTAATTATGTTCCTATGACTGTCTGAAAGGTCTGAAAATACCAACAAAAAAGAAAAAAAAAGAAAAGAAGAAAAGTCAGGGAATAACTAGGACAACGATAGTTGAATAGAATACCCCCGTTGGGGTTTTCAGTATAAATAGTATCCCCACTTTCTGGAAATTTAGTGCTTTAAATTCCCACTGTCGCTGTCTTTCTCATTTGCTCTTTCTCATTCCTGCTCTGTTCTATCAATCTGCTATACTATCGTCTTCTTCGCTAGACCAGTCTCCTACCTTTTTTCTTGAAAACTTTTCCGGGACAAGACTCCTTGTTTGTGTATGAGGTCTGTTGGATCAGCTTGGGAATATTGGACGCTTTCTGCCAGGTGGTCACTAGGGCTTCCTATGATGTTATTATTTAGCAATGTAGGCATTTTATATGTATGTGTTTTGTTGATAATTTATAATGATGTTTGTATTCTATTTTGTTTTGGTAAACGGGGGTTCGATAAGTTGGGGTGAGGCCTCAGCCGTCCCCTGCGTGGGATGTCTTTATTGTAAAGTGACTGGCTGGTGGAGACCTTTCAGTTTTCCCACTAGGTATGTTTCGGCAGATCTTTTATGCGGATTGGGGGTTGTCCGGTCCTGATTTGGCTCGGAAGAGTCCGCTGGACCTAAAGCAACAATAATGTAATGTAATGTAGTTGAATAGAAGCTGACATGAAATGATTATATTTTCAATGAGCATGTTTATTTCTTATTATTATCATCTTCATTATTATTAGTAGTATTATTAATATTATTGTTAGTATTAATATTATTATTATTATTATTATTATTATTATTATTATTATTATTATTATTATTATTATTAGACCTACTAGGCCTACCAACTACGAAACAAATCGGAGAGAAAACGCGACACTGACTTGCAAGTCGCACTTTAAGGGAAATAATCCATTTCAGCAAAGGAAGAACCACACGGAAAGTCGAGTTGCTTCCCTTTCTTCGTTTCTTGGAACCAATACAAGACGTGCAGTTCTACCACGGCACAACTTATAATGACTGTGTTCCCTTGAAGATTGCCAAATATGGCAGAATCACTCATAATTATATACAAGAATTTATAAATATTTGAAGTAGCAGTCAGTCCTTAGCAGGTAGAACAACAAACGGAGTTGAAAATGTACACTCACTTCAGTGTAAAATTCTTCAAAGTGTGGAAAGGTTATATTTACACTCTTCCAAAATCAAGCTTTTTCGTCAACCCTGCTTTATTAGAATATTTTGAATGTGCTTGTCGTAAAGGTTTTACAAGGTTACAGTACTCCAGAGCTTGTGCTTGTGCTTACTGTTTTTTGTGTATTTTATGATCGCCACTTCCGTCTTACAATATCTGGGTATGTGATTTTTATAAATCCCGTATAGGCTGCAGAACAATAATTATGCATTTACTTATTTCATCGTCACTATATTATTGATTAGTCAAAACATTTCTTAAATATTTTTAAACTATGTATTGACAGACATTTAGGATCATAATCCACAGAATAAATGTTAAAGAATAGTGTAATTGCAGGGCCCTAGTATTTTTGTCAAACTGCCTGTTTCTCTTAGAAATTCAGTAATTTAACTTAAAACTAATTATTTTCCTTCCAACGATTAAAATGAATTAAACAAATCTGCAAAGTCATACTTCGCATGTGTGTGTGCGAGTGTGAGTGAGTGTACTTGTTTACACAGTATTATCTGGACAAATCAGTGAACATCTACATAACTTGTTTTGACAGACCTACTTGTTTTGACGTCAGAACAATGATCCGTTAGGGTTAGGGCTTGGTTAGAGTTAGGGTTTGGGTTAGGTTAGGGTTAGGGTTCGAACACTGAAAAGTACTTAAAAAGGGGGACGAAATATGACCCATTGTTAGCACAACGTATGTGACGTTTCAGGAAAGTCATGATAATACTGTATAACCTCGGCTGTGTGAGTGTGTGTGTGTGTGTGTGTGTGTGTGTGTGTGTGTGTGTGTGTGTGTGTGTGTGTGAGAAAGAGAGAGAGAGAGAGAGAGAGAGAGAGAGAGAGAGAGAGAGAGAGAGAGAGAGAGAGAGAGAGAGAGTTAGGTTTTATACATAAGCTAACTTTTAATAGTTCATCAGTGTTTCTCGTTTTGTTTAATAGTTAAAGTTTCTCTGTATTCATGTTAGCACCTAGAGCTAAGTCTAGATTAGGCGCACAAACAACAACAACAACAACAACAACAATAATAATAATAATAATAATAATAATAATAATAATAATAATAATAATAATAATAATAATAATAATAATAATATTATTATTATTATTATTATTATTATTATTATTATTATTATTAACATTATTATTATTATTATTATTATTATTATTATTATTATTATTATAATCGTGCTCTTACCGACATTTGCGATTTCGGAGACGGAGTAGCATCTATTGCTTTGAGAACACATCTGCCACAGACCAAAACAGAACAGGTTTGGTTTCACATCCGGCCGTCTTTTTTCGGAAGAGCTCATGTAAAACCGAGTTGGTACACGACACACCTGTAGAAGAGCAAGAATGAAAGCAACATGCGCGAAAGTATCAAAGGATGAAAGTGTATCAACAATCCTGATCGAATAAGCTGTCTCTCTGTCTCCGTCTGTGTCTGTAAAGTAAACAACTTGTCTCTGTCATTTGAAATTGTGAATAAAACATCAGCTTGAAATCTACTGTCTTTAATAACAATGCCTACGGTAATCAATATAGTTTTAATCTTTCTTCCAAGGACCTGCAGATCTACATAAATATCTTAAATAATTTCACTAATACCTACTTCAAACTAACCAGTTTTATAACCATCGCCTTCGCTCATCATATACCAGCCACATAAGAAGGCTGATGGATCATAATTTACAACGGCATTGCGGTATCAAGATTTAATACCGGTACATAGCAATAATTCCAGCTCCAAATAAGATATAGTAACTCTATAGGTTAGTTAAAGACTTAAAGTTGGCAGTTCGATTGGACAGAATATTCGCTCACGTGTGGACTATTCAGAATTTAGATCCAAATGCACATTCGAAGTAATCAGAATTTAGATCCAAATGCACATTCTAAGTATTCAGAATTTAGATCCAAATGCACATTCTGAGTATTCAGAATTTAGATCCAAATGCACATTCTAAGTATGCAGAATTTAGATTTAAATACACATCCTGAGTATCCGGACTCGATTCAGAATTTAAATACAAATGCAAATCATAAGTATTCAGAATTTATATCCCAATGCAAATCCCAAATTTTCATAATTTAGATCCCAATGCAAATTGTAGTAGCACTAATTCTAGAATTAAAAACTAAACAAAACCTAGAGACGTATGTTGATGACCAAAAAATAATGATAGATAGTTTTATTCGTCCACGCAAATCATACATAACAGCATTCTCAATGAACTGACTCAGTGACTCATGAGGCCAACGTTTCCTCACCCAGGTGCTGCTGAAGTAACTGATGACAAAGGAGACGACAGAGGTTAACATGATCATCCTGCAAATTGACATTACCCACTGTTGGCATGCTGGGCTCAAACCCAGAATCGACACTGGAGGCGCAGACTCTCTGCGTCTACAAAACAACCCACCGATAGTTTTAAATTAAACGCTTTGCACATGTATACTCATGGATGTACAATACATACACACGCTGTGATGTAGATGGTTATAAAATGTAGCCTACTTGAACCCTTACATCTAATATTATAATAAAGATATAAATAAATGAGCATGAGCTTGTGTCGTGATATGTTCTTGAAACCGTAGATCTAGCAGATGGCGCATTTCCAACCAAACTTGTTTAAAATCCTCTTGGCGCATGATGCACGACAAATAATTATAATAACTAGATTATACATTATACTTCCTCAAAAGCTCCCAGTGTGGATCCTAACACAACACAGGCTCTGAAGTATATTCTTTCGTCTTTGTAAACTCGTAGACCCCATTCATATTATACGTATGTATAGGTATAGTATGTAATTGAGGCCTACGAAAGACGAGACTTCACAGCCACCGAAGAAGAAATCAAGAATGTGGAATTTACGTGTACAAGCTATTTTGTATTTTCGTCGATCGCACGTGTCCTTTCCAGCTAGTCTTCGCAAAAAGTTCATGTAAAAGTTCATGTATCATACCTTTTCTTTACTTTCCATGTTCTCTGGTTACTGGACCGAAGCCTAGACTTATTTGTTGTTGAGTCTCCGCTCGCAGCGAACAGTTTCTCGATGGTGAAAGGTTCCATAATGTTCAAGGGAAGTAATTTTACCAACCGATGGCGTTTTGTGTGATTGTGCCCCTGTATATGTCTTTATACCAATAAATTTTCTAAGAGACGAATAAATAAATAAATAAATACATAAATAAATACATAAATAAATAAATAAATACACATATGGAAACAATTAAATGTAAGATAGATAGATAGACAGACAGACTCGTCTAGATGTAACCGAACAAAATAAATTATGATAAAAATAATAAAATAAATTTTCTCTTCTCTTCTCTTCTCTTTTCTTCCCTCTCTCTCTCTCTCTCTCTCTCTCTCTCTCCCTCTCTCTCTCTCTCTCTCTCTCTCTCTCTCTCTCTCTCTCTTTCACCTACTCTCTAATCTCACCCCATTCTCTTCTCCCTTCCTATCTCCCACCCCCATCTCACACTCCACTTTTCCCGCCCTCCTTGCTTACCCTTGGTCTCTCTCTTTTATTGTTAGTCGTGTTATGCTAGTTGATCAGCGTATTAATAAGTATTAAGCGATTGCTACTTTATGTACGGGCCATCACAGAGCAGAGTCTGACAAATTTAACAAGGAACGTACATTCGTCGTCGCTTCTTCATTTCACAAGTCCAACATGCTTCAACCATCTTCGGAGACTGAAGAACCGCCGTCGCTTCTCCATTTCAAAAGTATATCGTCTGACATTATAAATCCGTCATCCCTTCACACTTCAAATTTACACCCATCGTCGGAAATCCTAAAACCGCCATCGCTTCTACATTTCAAAATACCATCGCCGGGCATTATAGAACCGTCCTCGCTTCACATTTCAATCCAAACCCATCGTTGGACATAACAAAAATCTTCGTTACCTGTTAAAAGAGTTAAGCCTGGTTTGTCTACTAAACATGAATTCGGCAATGGATGGTGGCGGGACACTAAATGAATCATCATCATCATCGTCGTCATCGTCATCATCATAGTCGTCGTCGTCATCATCAATCATCATCATCATCATCATCATCATCAATCATCATCATCATTATCATCATCAATCATCATCATAAATCATCATCATCAATCATCATCATCATCATCAATCATCATCAGAAGTCAATGTGGTTTATTGCGTTCAGCAGATTTGTCCCACCGCCGTAGCTCAGTGGTATAGAGCGTTCGCTTGGCACAACGATGACTCAGGTTCGAATCCCGTGGTGGACAACAAAAAAGTGACAATTTTCACTGTCTTTCTTAGCAGCGTGATTGCCTTGGTGGTTCAGTGCTGATTTAGGTCCATACCCACACTTCCCTGGGAGAGTTATCCCCGTCTACCAGATCGCCAATGGTGACTAAAGACTTTCCTATCCTATCCTATCCCGTAACTCGAAGGTCGTAGAGGCACCACAGATTATCCTTTAACCAGCGTACTCCATCTTTCTCTGTCTTCAGCAACCCTCATGGCTTCACTTAGTATCAAGCCAGTCCATTCTCGAATGGTGTCCTCCCACCTCTTTTTTTGTCTCCCTCTTCTTCTACCTCCTTGCACCGTGCCTTTCACGATGGTCTTTGCAAGGCCTGATGCTCTGGTGACATGGCCATACCGTCGGAGTTTCCGTTTCTTCACCACTGTCAGCATGTCATCGTATTGTCCAATGGCTTGTGTGATGGTCTGTCGGACTTCGTCGTTGATGTTGTGCTGGGTATAGGAAATGCCCAGAAGTCTTCTGTAGCATCTAATCACCATGCTTTGTATTTTTCGTTGTAGATCTGCTGTGAGGGGCCATGTTTTGCTAGCTTATATGAAGATGGAGCTGACAAGGGAGCGCAGCAGCCTTACTTTGGAATGTAGACTGATGGTCCTGTCTTTCCAAATGGGCTTCAACCTTGTCAGGGCAGCAGTTGTTTGTGTGATCCTTCAGAGGACTTTCTGTCGGGACCCATTGTCTGATACAATGGCTCCTAAATATTTGAAGCTATTGCACTGTGTTGAGGGATTGGCCTTGGACTTTGATGTCCGTGTTGAAGCCATTGGGGTTGTTGGTCATCATTTTGGTCTTCTCTGCACTTATTTCCATTCCATAGGCTCTGGAGGTGGTGTCAAGCCTCTGTACCAGCTGTTCAAGTTCTTGTTCCTCTCCAGCCAATCCATCAATGTCATCCGCAAAACAGAGGTTGGAGAGCAGTCAATCAAAAATTTCAAAAATAAACATTGATTTGTATTCCGATTTCGACTTTACCATCCCCACAACCTCGCAGTCAAAAACATTATTCTTAAACACTTTCATCTCTTCCAATCCACCCCCACTCTTCATGACACCTTCCAACTGCCAACCACCTCTCCACTCCCACCTTCCCCACTCCCCTGTTGGCTTACAAGCGTGACACTAGGACTCGCTTGTGTCTACTGGGATCTTGTCCTCTGTCCCTCCGCTCCAGGCTGTGGGCATCGTAGATCCAATTGCTGCTCCCACATTTCCCATTCCACCTCTTTTCAGGGTCCCAAGGGCCAGTTCACTGCCCCCTCCTCTTTCAGCTGTCTCTCCACTAGTGTTGTGTACATCATGCACTGCATTCTCTGCCATAAGCTCTATGTCGGAGAGACCTACCGGACTCTCAAGGAAAGGTAAGGGTCTCTGAACGTCTTACCTCGGTCCGCCACCCTACGGGCAATCCATCACCTGTTGGAGATCACTTCAATCTTCCTGGACATTCTCTTTCCCATCTTCGAGTTTCCGGTGTGTGGCAGAACCGCACCCTCAGGCTGTTTCGAAAGTTTATAGAAACCCGTCTTATAGCTACCCTTTGGACCCTTTAATCCTCAGGCAACCCCTTCGTTTTCTCCTCTCCCTCACTACCTCTTCCCCTCCCCCCGACTTCCTCTCCTGCCCCTGTTTGTGTATATGTACTTGTGTGTATGTGTGTGTTTGTGTGTGTACGTGTGAGGGTGTGTGTGTGTGAATGATCGTTTGTATTTTCTTCTTCTTCTTCTTCTTCTTCTTCTTCTTCTTCTTCTTCTTCTTCTTCTTCTTCTTAGTAGTAGTAGTAGTAGTAGTAGTAGTGGTAGTAGTAGTAGTAGTAGTAGTAGTAGTAGTAGTAGTAGTAGTAGTAGTAGTAGTAGTGTTTTTACATTATGTATTTATAATGTAGAAAGGAATCTATCTCTGTTAGTCTATAACTTCACTGATCCTGCCAGATAATAAATGTTGAATAAGACAAAATAGTCGATATATCTCCAATTTCGCTAAACACTTAGCAATCCTTGCAGGGTTGAAAAGGTTGATAACAGGTGTCACGTGGGGTTTATGGGCTCTGCACAATGGAATTATGGACCCTCACGTTTATTCGGTGGGAACTGCTAGTAAGTCACCCTATGAATTACTTTAATAAATTTATTTGTTTAGCTCGTTCTGTGTTAAGGTTGGGGTACAGAAATAGATAGAAAAATGGAAAAAGAATACTGTCACACTAGCTTTCACACGGCTATGAATCATATGTAGTCCAGCCACTTGATAACAGTTAAAATCACACATTTATTTCTTCTACTCTATACAAGATTCTCTAAGTACTAATCTAACTTAAAAAGTCTCAGTCACTGCTAATAGTTCGATCGCTGATAGTCTAGGCAGCTGTTATATCTTCCTCGGGCACTTGCTATAATATTTCATGTAGATTTGGACTACTGTGGTCCGTTTTACAGTTTCTGAAGAGTTGGACTACTGTGGTCCTGCTATGATCAGTTTAAGTGCACCTTGGCGTGTTCACTTAACTGCTAGATGGTGCGGTCGAAGTCCTTCTGTGAGGTAGCTTCTGGTCCACCTGTCGTTGTGTAGTTGGGTTCCCTTGCCACGCTGTGGGGTCTGACAGGGTGTTTATCAAGGTAGCTCTTTCCGACTTGTGCGGTAGAGTCTCCTCAACCAACTAGTCGTTTCTGTGGAGTGGGGTTCACAGGATAGCTCGGGATAGCTCGCCTGCTCGTCTGTTTGACAAGTTCAGGCCCGTGATGACTTGAGAGAATTCTAAGATTTCAAAGTCCTGCTTCCTGGTCTATGAGTGTAGAGATTTCTCTAGCTGTGGAGATGTTGACTCTACCTCGTCTCACACACGACTGATTCAAACTGCGCTAAGATCTGACACAGTCCGAACTGCTCTACCCACTGAGCCTGCTCTGATTGGTTAAAACGGTCCGATTCAAACCTCAAGTGCTGAGTCACTGCGCAGCGTGGGTCGGGCTCGCGGTGTGTGGTCTGCTGTGTAATTTAATTGCTGCTGTGTTATAGTCTAACTTCTAAAGTTACAAGTACTACACATGGCTAAATAGTCGACAAGCAGAGTTAAAACTAGCCAATTCATGACAGGCTCCCTCAACTGAAAAAAGGCGATGACTACTGGATTCGACCTTTTTCTACTACAGAGCCTAGTTTAACACTGCACTATCCTAGGGTCCTATTTACAAGCTAATTTGGTTGCTCTACATGAGCTGCAATGCTGTGCCAGGTAGCTATGGACACTAGTGACAGGGTATTACTGGGCGGGGACGAATTCTGGTGCTGTGGCCCTTAGTTGTGTTGGGTGGGCGCCAGCTGCTGTGTCCTCCACGAGATGGCGACTGAGGTAGTCGGCTCCGTGGTTCTCTTTGCCGGGTATGTACTCGATT
Organism: Oncomelania hupensis; assembly: GCA_036898135.1. Taxonomy (NCBI): domain Eukaryota; kingdom Metazoa; phylum Mollusca; class Gastropoda; order Littorinimorpha; family Pomatiopsidae; genus Oncomelania; species Oncomelania hupensis. The sequence goes on from CM072512.1 coordinate 88,643,331, forward strand.
TGGAATGAGTATGCCTGAAGGGTGAGTGCCCATCTCATCAGGCGAGAGTTCAAAGACTTGGAGGCTGCCAGGAACGATAGTGGTTGGTGGTCCACCTGAACTGTGAAGTGGGTCCCATACAGGTAGAGTTGAAATTTCTGTATGGCCCAGACTAGTCCAAGACATTCTTTCTCCGACGTGGCGTAGTGGGTCTCGGCGGGTCTCAATTTTCTGCTGGCGTAGGCGACAGGGAATAGCGTCTCTGCATTCTTGGGGTCGCGCTGTAGCAGTACTGCTCCGAGGCCTAAGTCGCTTGCGTCGGTGCGAAGAACGAATGGCTGAGTCAAATCGGGTAGGTGGAGTACTGGCGCCGATGTCATTCTGTCCTTGAGTGTTTGGAATGCTGTCTCGCATTCGGCTGTCCAAACTACTTTGTCCGGGGCGATTTTCCGGGTTCCATTTGTCAGTGGTACGGCGGTGCTGTTGTAGTTGGGGATGAACTTCTTCCGCGATGGCGATGGCCATCCATGTGTGTGTGCCGGGGGTCGCTGGTCGGTCCGTGTACTTCTTGAGGCGATCGATGTGGTGATATCGGGCTCTCCCGTTTACCTCTACTTGGTAGACTGTCTTGGATTTCTTGGCAGTCACCCGGTACGGTCCTCTCCAAGCGATGTCCAGCTTGTTGGTTCCACTTGGAAGTAAGAGTAGCACTTGATCGCCGACTTGCAGTTCTCTGTCCTTCGCGTGGCGGTTGTAGTACTTCGCCTGACGGGCTCTTGCCTTCTTCAGTGCTTCACCAGCTTTCTTCCACGTTGCTTTGAGGGTTTCCTGCAGGTCTGCGACGTACTTGGTGGCACCTCTTGGTGTGTCGTCTATCTTGGCTTCCGTCCAACTTCTGCGTAGGGCTTCTAGCGGTCCGGCTAGAGGTCTGCCGAATAGCAATGTTGACGGGGTGTAGCCTGTGGCTGCATGGGGCGTTTCTCGGTATGCGAACAGTGCCGCATTCACGTAGGTGTCCCACGCTTCTGGATTGTCGTCGGCGACTTTCCTGAGGGTGGTGAGAAGGGTTCCATTCAGTCTTTCTACTTGTCCGTTGCTGGCTGGGTGGTATGGTGGTGTGCGAATGTGATGAACTTGTATCAACTCGAACACGTCTTGCATCAGGCGGCCGGTGAACTGAGATCCGTTGTCCGTTCTAATGCTGTCCGGGAATCCGACTCTGGTAAAGATGGCGATGAGTGCATCTGCGATCTTCTTGGTGTCGATCGCTGGCAACGGGACTGCTTCGCACCACATCGTACATGCGTCGACGAGTGTGAGTAGAAATCTGTTCCGCTTCTTGGTCATGGGCAGTGGTCCTACTATGTCTACTGAGACTTGCTGGAATGGCACGCCGACTACTACTGATGGTCCTAAGGTAACTGGTACGGTGTGATGTCGCGGGGAATATCGTTGACATTGGTGGCAAGATTTCACGTAGCGCTTGACATCCTCCGTGATTCCTGGCCAATAGTAGTGTGCGCTGATTCTCTGCACTGTGGCTCCAATTCCCATGTGTCCGCTGAGTGGCATGCTGTGGCCTAGTTCTAGTACTTGGGCTCGAAGGGTGGCTGGTAGTACTAGTTGGGTGTGATCTCCATCTCCTTGTCGATGTAGAACTCCCTGTTCCATGTAGAAGTCTCCCTTGTGCGGGGGTGTGTGCGCCTTGGGTAGCTTCTGGAAGCACTTCGCTATCGAGGTGTCTTCTTTCTGTGCTGTTTTGATCTCTTCGAGTCCTGGATTCGGATCGAACTCGGGCTGGGGTGGTTGGGTTTTAGCTTGGGCCCTGGTTTGCACTGCAGCTATCTCTACAGTTTTCGGGGGCGTGCCTAAGAACACATACCTACAACCTAGCACTAGATCATACAGGGGTTTCTGTAAAACAGCTGCTTGGATTCGTCCTGTGACGTACCTACTCTCTACTTCGATCCAAGCTATTGGGCAAGTAGTCGTCGGTTTCGTCAAGTCTGCTCCTTGTAAGTCGACTGTCTTGTCTGTCAAGTCCGCGCGCGATACAAGAGATTCGCTAACTATCGCGTCGTATGATAGACCTGTGTCATACAGACAGTTCGCTTCTTTACCGTTGACCTTGACCGTGTCTGTCACCGATGGGTGATCTCCGATTGTGTGTGGCTTGTTACCGCTGCTTTGAGTTAGAACTCTGTGCGCTGGCCGGCTTTCGCACTCTTCCCTACGTTGTGCGGCCAACTTGAAACATTCTGCGGTGGAGTGATTGTTTCTGTTGCAGAACGAACAATACCGTCTCTGTTCTGCAGGACCTCTTTTCCCGAATTCCGTGTTGGGTCCTTTATTTTGCCCAGGTCTGGGGTTATTCGGCTTATTCGCGGTGCGCTCTTCCCGGTTAGGGCTTCGTTTCTGTGCCTCTTTCCCGTTAGGCTTTAGGTCTCGCCTGAAGCTCTTGGCTTCTCCGTGTGCGGCCACGTACCTATCTGCGACCTTGACCAGATCTTCCAGTCTTTCCGCGCCCTGCTCTACTGAGAATGTTCTCAGCTCGGGGGTCATGGTTTCCCGTAGCTGTTCCCATACTAACAGTTCTGTCAGTCCATCATACGTTTTAGCCGTGGCTGACTGGCTAATCCACTTTTCCAGCGTTGTGGACAACCTATCCGCGAACTGCGCATAGCTCTCTCCTTTCACTCTCCGGTTGGTGCGGAATTTTTGCCGATAGCATTCTCCTGTTAGTTCGAATCCCGTTAGGAGTGCCTCTTTTACTTTGTGATAGTCAGTCACTCTGTCAGTCGGTAGCTTACTGTAGATGTCATAAGCCTTTCCTCTAAGCCCTTGACTAAGCTTAAAAGACCAATGAGCGGGATCTAGTTTGTACTCTGTTGCTAGACGCTCAAACCTAGTCAGATAGAGATCTAGACCTTCTTCTCTCTCATTGAATGTTCCCAGTGGAAATGACATTCCTTGTACAGGGTTGGATGCTACCTCTAGCTGATCTGAGTGGGGAGGGGTTGAGGAAGAACTTGAAGCTCCTGATCCCAATCTTCTTAGCTCTAACTCATGCTGTCTTTCTTTTTCCTTTTCTTCCCTCTCTTTTTCTTTTTCTGCCCTCTCATACTCCCATTTCCTAACTTCTGCTTCTCTCTCTGCTGCTAATGCTGCCTTCTTCTGTTCTCCTTCTAATTCTAATTTCTTCTGTTCTCTTGCTGCTTCTAACTCTGCTTTTTTCTGTTCTCTTGCTGCTTCTAACTCTGCTTTTTTCTGTTCTCTTGCTGCTTCTAACTCTGCTTTCTTTTGCTCTGCTTCTAATGCTAGTTTCTTTTGCTCTGCTTCTAGTTCTGCTTTTCTCTGTTCTGCTTCGAGTTTCTTCTGTTCTCTCTCGGCTGCTCTCTCTGCCTTAGCCTCCTGTTTCTCTACCTCTGCATTGATATACGCAATGAGGTCTCCCCCTGCTAAGTGTAAAGCTTCCCCTAATTCTTTGAAGCGCAATCTCAAGGCCACTGGGTCCGACATTGCCAAACGTGTCTATGAACAACCTCTGAGTCACGTGGAATACCAAAACACTAGCAATATTGCAATTCAATAACAACAATGCAAAGACAATCAAATTCGTAATCAATAATAGAATAAAACAAGAGTCAAATGGCATACAACAGTTACTTAAGCAAAACCTGCAAAAGAACAATGCAACATACAGGCACAAAAATATTTGAAGCAAAAAAGTTTTTAACTAAAGAATAGTGCACCACAACTGATCAGTGTTATATACCCTTACAACTATTCTAAGTTATTCTACTTCTACTGTTATCTAATTTTATTGTACTTAGGTCCGGTTATACCCAATTCCTATTATCCACAGATCCTGGCAGGCTCGCCAATTAAAGTGTCACGTGGGGTTTATGGGCTCTGCACAATGGAATTATGGACCCTCACGTTTATTCGGTGGGAACTGCTAGTAAGTCACCCTATGAATTACTTTAATAAATTTATTTGTTTAGCTCGTTCTGTGTTAAGGTTGGGGTACAGAAATAGATAGAAAAATGGTAAAAGAATACTGTCACACTAGCTTTCACACGGCTATGAATCATATGTAGTCCAGCCACTTGATAACAGTTAAAATCACACATTTATTTCTTCTACTCTATACAAGATTCTCTAAGTACTAATCTAACTTAAAAAGTCTCAGTCACTGCTAATAGTTCGATCGCTGATAGTCTAGGCAGCTGTTATATCTTCCTCGGGCACTTGCTATAATATTTCATGTAGATTTGGACTACTGTGGTCCGTTTTACAGTTTCTGAAGAGTTGGACTACTGTGGTCCTGCTATGATCAGTTTAAGTGCACCTTGGCGTGTTCACTTAACTGCTAGATGGTGCGGTCGAAGTCCTTCTGTGAGGTAGCTTCTGGTCCACCTGTCGTTGTGTAGTTGGGTTCCCTTGCCACGCTGTGGGGTCTGACAGGGTGTTTATCAAGGTAGCTCTTTCCGACTTGTGCGGTAGAGTCTCCTCAACCAACTAGTCGTTTCTGTGGAGTGGGGTTCACAGGATAGCTCGGGATAGCTCGCCTGCTCGTCTGTTTGACAAGTTCAGGCCCGTGATGACTTGAGAGAATTCTAAGATTTCAAAGTCCTGCTTCCTGGTCTATGAGTGTAGAGATTTCTCTAGCTGTGGAGATGTTGACTCTACCTCGTCTCACACACGACTGATTCAAACTGCGCTAAGATCTGACACAGTCCGAACTGCTCTACCCACTGAGCCTGCTCTGATTGGTTAAAACGGTCCGATTCAAAGCTCAAGTGCTGAGTCACTGCGCAGCGTGGGTCGGGCTCGCGGTGTGTGGTCTGCTGTGTAATTTAATTGCTGCTGTGTTATAGTCTAACTTCTAAAGTTACAAGTACTACACATGGCTAAATAGTCGACAAGCAGAGTTAAAACTAGCCAATTCATGACAACAGGCATAACATTAATTCCAAAAATCAGTATCACCGACAATTCACACATTGTGCGAATGCACTGATTGGGTGCATGCGTGCCAAATATCACAGGCGCTCGTAACTGGATACGGTTACGTCTCCTTTTTAGAACGCTCCTCTCTCAGTACATTTATATCAAGGTGTCAAACTCCTCTTGGCAAAAATCTTGAGTGATCACAAATTTCAAATCTATAAAAGTGAACTAGAAGATTCCTCCCCAAAGAAGACCACTCAATCGATCCAACGGTGATTCATGCAAACGTCCAAAGTAATAAGTATGCGTATGTTCTTTTTTAAACCCGTTCAATTTCTGTAAAATTGTTGTTGTTGTTGTTGTTGTTGTTGTTGTTGTTTTTAAAATCACGTTTATCATGATTACTGGACGGATGTAGAATGTAGGAGTGACGGTTTAAAGCAAATATCACAGTTGTCGAAAAATATAGGCTATTAGGCCTATTCAATGAAACATACTCCTGTTTTGATTAAAAGCAAAGCTTTCCATGGCTGTTATACTCAACCCGGTTACAACCAATGAAAGTTATAGTTGTGGTAAGCTCAAGGGTCAGAGAGACAACTTCTGTCCAATATTCATGTTCAACGCGAGTTTTTTGTTGTGTGTTTCAAAATATTTTTAACATAAATTGAACTTGTTTGAAAATAGACCGCTCATATTTATTACTTTGGATGTTATCATGAATCACTGCTGAATGGATTGAGTCGCCTTCCTTCAGTAGAAATCTTCTAGTTTGTTCTTATAGATATGAAAAATGCAATGACCCGCAATTTTCGCTGAGAGGAGTTTGAGATTTTGATTTAAAAAGTACTGAGATTGTCGCGTTCTATAGAGAGGATGCTATAGTATCCAGATACGCGCGCCTGTAGTTTATTCAGTCTTCAAGTATAAGATGCCTCACACGTCCCCTTAAATCGTTATGAGTTAATCCTGCATAGTTACCTGAATGGGTTTGATTCCCTCTACCATGCACTCTGTGGCGTTGAAACGCGCATGATGGTGCGTGTGAAATGCGCACGATATTATGTGTGAAGCGCGCGCGATAGATCTGTTCGTTTTATTTTGCAAAGCATGCAATAATAGAGTGTATTTACCTTTGATTTGAGTTTGCATTGTTGTTAGAAGAAGCCTTGTATAACGTTGATAATTTTCGTTAGTCGATATTATTGGAGAATTCTCTAGATCTGCTTGTTTACTATCGATCGAAGTTTCGGGATATTTGAGAACATTCTTTTGACAGAAAGGAAGGTTGTATGACGTAAAACAGTGATGACGAAGTTAATTTTGATTGGTTGTAACGCGTCATTCTGGAACGTACTGAGGTTATCTCCAGTTGAGAGAAAAAATATATAATGGACACACTGTGTTTTGAAAGAGGAGAGTGAAAAGGTGATTGTATGCAGTTGTTGATGAACGCTGAATAAAGTTTGAAAACTTCATACGTCGACTCTGTGACTTGTATGCTGATTGAACGGGTTGCGTGGATAAACGAATCTGAGCTACACTCATCAGTACTTCAGCATTGGGGCTGAATCAACTACTGATAGAAAAACACCAACATCGATCGAGTGTAACACACTCACATCGCTATGCCTGGTCTCGGGGATCGGGTATTATCGATTGATTGATTCTGATAACGTCTTTTCGCATTAGACTACGGTCCCTCGCTCCATGCACTACGACCTTCTGTTATTGCCATTCCTTATCCTGCATTCACTGGTCTGACTTTGACAGAAAGCGAAATGAAAATAATTTGAACATAGGCAATCTTCACAAATAGAAATTTAGGTAAATTCCCTTAGATTCAGAATCAGAACCAAAAAATGTATTGTTCTAACACACAGCAAAGAAAATGATGTTGCAGTGTACATATGCATGTACAACAATCATTGATAAATAGCATTCGCACAACACAGTCAGTACAGAATAAAACATTAGCATTCGATATATTTAGGCCTGGATCGGGTGACACAAATGAATGTAAAAAAGCCAATTTTCATCGGATGACTATGTTAAGTCTTTGGCAGTATGATTATAATCATGTGTAGCGGACTGGTTGAGGCTTGGGAGAGAAATTGTCTACCTTGACTTTCTTGGTTAGACTAGCCTTGGGTGGCTCCTGCTTTGCAGAATCCTTTGGGAATGCCATTGGGTTACGCAGGACAAGGCGACACGACATTTGTTCTCCCTGGCTGGCCATTCGCCTGCTGCGTTTGGTGGCGAGCGGGACCACATTGTCCGCAGGCATTTTATGCAGGTCGGTGGCAGCGACCTTGCAGTAGAGTGCGTGGCACTAGTAGCCGGCAACCCGGTACTCCCAACCACGCTTCACCGCCTTGCAGGGCAAATATTTGTATGTCCCTCTTTTGAGTGATAAAATGAAAATAACAGCTCGGGTGGAGCAATGTTCTCAAGGTCGTGGCCGAGAGACGGGAGTCAAATACTCCGGTCGGCTACACATGAAAAAGAACTGACAGTTTAATCGGAGATGTCAAATGCAAATGATGATCTTGAACTAACATGAAATGGCAATAATAAAAGCGTCTTTGTTCCTTGTCTGCATTACGTATTTTATACAGTTTTCGTGAATTTGTGATGATGCTTTTTTAGTGGGAGCCTCGGGCGGCTTGAGTTAGATCTTGTATCCGCCAGTGCCTTGAGCAGTTCTTGAGCTGGAAAAGCGCTATTTAAAAACTATTAACTAACTAAATAAATAAATAAGAAGTGGGTAAATTTGTGAGTTAGTGTGAATGAATATCCTGCTAGTCGATCGCGAGTTTGCTAGCTTTTCAAGAAAGCAGGCCGTAGATTTTTCGCTCGTTAGTTTTGTCAGTCAATCAGCCAGTTAAGGTAAATTAAGGTAAGTTAAGTTTAGTTAAGTTACAGTGCTTAGTTAGGTAGTTAGTTCAGAATTATTTACTTACAAACCAAATTGTCTAATACACCCTGTCCCACTTTCTATGATCTCCGCAATTTGAAAATTAAAAGAAAAGACTAATGATGATGATGATGTCCACTTGTAAAGCGCCAGACTCCATGCTGCCCCAGCATGCTCGGTGCGCTGAAAAATAATGTAAAAAAATAAAAACAAAAATAATAAGGTGCCACAGAGAAACTGAATTATTACATAAACAAAAAGGTCTTCCTCTGGTTTTTGAAAGTGTTCTTGGAGCTGCATCCCCTCAAGTGCAGAGGTAACCTATTCCACAAAAAGTAGTGCAGCACATTCAAATGATCTTGCTCCGAGAGTTTTCTTCCAATGCCTTTCGGCACTAGGCATCCGCAGCAAGGACTTGTTGGCAGATCGGAGACCCCGAGAGGGAATGTGCTGTGGAACAAGCTCACGTAAATAATTTGGTGCGCTCCTTCCCTTCCATGCAGCAGTAGACAAATGACAAGAGTTTAAGCTCACAGCGCTTTTGAACAGGCAACCGATGAAGATGCCTTAGAATTGGTGTGATGTGGTCATGCTTCTTGGTTTTGTTGACAATACGGGCTGCAGTGTTCTGGACCTTCTGTAGTCTTTTAAGCTGAAACTGAGGAATGGCCCAAAGGCAGCTATTGCAGAAGTCCAGTCTGGATTGAACCAATGTTACAGCAACTGCATTAGCTGTCTCCCTATTAAGCTGTGGTCTATGGCAGCAGCATGCCACACCAGCTCAACGCCTATGTGAGCAGCACTCTTAGGTTCTCCTACATTTTGCTGGCTGTGGGCTATTTATAGCTTGCCTACACCCTCCCTTTCAGTGAAAGGAAAGGAAAGAAGAGCACCGGCGAAGCTATTTATAGCTAGCCTGGCTAAACTAACTTCAAAACCTAAAAGCTTTGGTTGAGTCGGTGTGATGCCCTAACCACGGAATTGATGTGAGAAGTCACTGAAAGTGAACTGTCAATAATGAGCCCAAGATTCCGAACTGTGTATGATAAAGCTATTTCAGAGGTCCCCACTTGGATGGATTTAATGGCAACTTTGCGACGGCTGGCATCAGAGCCACAGAAAATGACCTCGGTTTTCTCATCCTTCATTTTCAGTCTGTTTTGATTCATCCAAGACTTTATATTCTAATAGCGCCTCTCTATGGACTGTATAGCAGCTGCAACCGACTCAGGGTCGGGATGAAAGCTTTTGTAGACCTCTGTGTAATCAGCAAAAAGCTTACGACACAAGTCGTGATTCTCAATAAGCTTGCCTAGTGGACGTGTATACATGGAGAACAGGATTGGACCCAAAGTGGATCCTTGTGGGAACACCACAAGTCAGATAAGAGGCTTGAGAGAGAGAACAGTCAACTTGAGCTCGCTGGATTCTATCACTAAGATAAGAGTTGAACCACTGCAGAGCAGTCCAAGAGACACCAAATTCGAGCTGAAGTCGAGTGAGCAAAAAGCCGTAGTCGATGACATGTCGACATCAAATACGGCACTCAGATCCAAAGGAACAAACAGAACCAAGTCACCAGCATCAGCACTACACATTACATCTTCAGGAGACGGAGTAGGGCCACAACTATGGCCAGACCGATACACTGACAGGAACGTATCTATCAAGTCGTCGTGTCTATTCAAGTGGTTAACCAACTGAGCACAGACAGAAAAACAGAAAGACAGAACAAAAACTTTGTTTCGAGGTTCTCTGATACCGAGCCTAAGTGCTGAACCTTTTAGACCCAAAAGGTTCGGGAGCCTAGGTTCGGGATCTGAGAACCTGGAAAAAAAAGTTGTTGAACCTCTCCGAACCTTCCACGAACCTTCGGATTAGAGAGGGAAGTAACAAACTTGCCAAACTCTTCGTGAAATGTAGAATCTTTCAACAGATTTGTATCTGAAGGTGGAGGTAAACAACAACTGTGCGAACCCATTGTTTCCCTCCAGTGCACGCGCACGAACATGAACAGACTTCTTATGAAGAAGAGCTATCCCACCACCGCCCAGGTCAGAAGAACGAGGACAGTTGACAAATGTATAACCAGAGGGGGTCATGGCAGTAATAACCGCCTCATCACCATGCTCATGGAGCCAACTTTCAGTTATTAAAAAAATGTCAAATAAGGTATTATGATAGGCTAGCTAGGTCAAATCAAATTCATACTGTTTGAGTCCGCTTGATGTAGGTCTACCGTTTATAAAGACTGAACTATGCTATTTTGTTTATTTCCAAAGAAAATAAATGGTCACAATCTATCGTCTACGCATGTAAGCCTATGTTCATACCATTCTGTATTATATAAGATTTTTCTAGTATTATTTCAAGCATTCAAACGTTGATACTGCCGGATTATATACGAAAAACAAACTGTTACTTTTTATGAGTGAAGCACAAATGGCCATTTGTGTATTCAGATTACGCGCTTAGTAAGTATGGGGCAGTCATTTATCGGCTAGGTGCACATGTTTTCTAGGAATGTGCATGCTTGCTAGCTTCCAGCACCAACCACAGACTACCCTGGCCGCTCTGCCAGTCAAGGCACAGTGCTGGAACTCCCATTATTGATATTCGCTTTAATTGTCGGGTTATCTGGTGGGTAAGCTTAGTGAAATATGTTTTTCATATTCGCTTTAACGGTGGGGTTAGATGGCTGGTAGGCTTAGTGAAAGATCTGTTAACTATAATCAGAGTTTTGTTTGATCCTGCAAACATTTTGACAATTCCAAATGCAGCTGCTTTAACAGTTTATATATCTATATCTACCAAAGAATAGTGTGTTCGTATGTATACTTATGGAATAAATAGTTTCTTTATACTTTTTTGTTCTAGTTCTAGACTATGTAACGTTTCATATTCATATATTCATATATACAACGATGTGTTGCCTTTATAGCTAATGTAATAATATATTACAGGATGGCATCACACGCTCTTTCTTCAAATCGCGGCGATCTGAAGAGATCGCTATTACGGAAGGCGAAAGATAAATCAATGTTCATTTTTTTACATTTAGATTGACTTCATCCAAAACCGTTATTGAAAAGAGGGAGGAATCCGGAGTACCCGGAGAAAACCCTCAGTGTCCTGAAAAGTATCGTACATAAGTCCCCTGCGACCTTCGGCATAAGAACCCAGGACCCTGTCAACTGCATTACCATGCTACCCCTGTAGTAGTAGTAGTAGTAGTAGTAGTAGTAGTAGTAGTAGTAGTAGTAGTAGTAGTAGTAGTAGTAGTAGTAGTAGTAATAGTAGTAGTACAGGGATGTTGCTAGGAAATTTTTTCTTCGGCGATTTGGCCGAAACAGCCGTGAAACTTTCGGCTTTTTACAGAAAGTTTCGGCTCTCTCTTCCAAAGCAGTCTCACAAGTTTTTTGACTAGATTCACTACGTTAACGTTCACGCTCCACCTCCATATATTAAAGGTGTTCTGTGGATGCATATCTTTGTAATAAAACATGATTTTAAGAGTAGAATAAGAACATTGAAAAGAAATTTTATTTTCTTAAATTTTAGACACACACAAACAATAAAATGTTTAGACTATCCCTTGACAGACCACAATACTGTCAGAGTTTCTGGGTTTAACCTTAGTAATTATGGAATCCTCACCTTAACTGCAACCGTACAACACAGGAATATCGCAAAAATGGACAAAACTGAGCCAATTCACCCGTGAAAACTTCGGCTCGGCGAGCCGACATGACGGATAGTTTATCGGCTTTTTAATAAAAATTTCGGCTAAAAGCCGAAGATCCGACCCAAACGACATCCCTGTAGTAGTAGTAGAAGTAGTATATTACGTTGAAACGCGCACGATAGTTCGTGTGTGACGCGCGCGATAGATCTGATCGTTTTATTTTGCAAAGCATGCAATAACAGAGTGTATTTACCTTTGATTTGATTTTGCGTTGTTGTTAGAAGAAGCTTTGTATAACGTTGATAATTTTAGTTGGTCGATATTATTTGAGAATTTTCTAGAGTTGGTTGTTTACTATCGATCGAGGCGTGTGGATAATTCTAGTGGTAACTAGAGACGCTTCTATTCTAAATATGGTTATATGACGTGAGACAGTGATGATGAAATTCGGTCTGCTTGGTTATAATTGTGTCTTGCCCGAATGTTCTTCCTTACTCTGGAGTAAAGAGAGACTATATATGTACCGCACTGTTTGAATTGAGAGAGATTATGTCGTCCCCTATACGCTTAATGTGTCCGGGGACGTAAATTTTACTCCAAAAAAAAAATTGAGAGAGAGTTGAAAGTAGAGAGTATTGTAGAGTGGAAAGTTGAGAGTGGAAAAAGCGATTGTATTCAGTGGTTGATGTTCGCTGAATAACGTTGGAAAACTACATACGACGACTTATGCCTTGTTGCTGATTGAACGGGTTGCGTGGATAAACAAATCCGAGTTACACTTATCAGGAGGATTCACGCATTGGGGCTGAATCAACTGATAAAATACAACATCGAGTGTAACATAGTAGTAGTAGTAGAAGAAGAAGTAGTAGTAGTAGTAGTAGTAGTAGTAGCAGTAGTAGTAGTAGTAGTAGTAGTAGTAGTAGTAGTAGTAGTAGTAGTAGTAGTAGTAGTAGTAGTAGTAGTAGTATAGTTTTAATATTATGTATTTATAATGTAGAAAGGAATCCCGCTCTTTTATAACTTCACTGATCCTGCCAGATAATAAATGTTGAATTAGAAAAAAAGAAGTCGATATAATTATGTCCAATTTTGCTAAACACTTAGCAATCCTTGCAGGGTTGAAAAGGTTGATAACAGGCATAACATTATTTGCCAAAAATCTGTATCACCGACACTTCACACATTGTGCGACCCTATCAACTGCATTACCGTGCTACCCATGTAGTAGTAGTAGTAGTAGTAGTAGTAGTAGTAGTAGTAGTAGTAGTAGGAGGAGGAGGAGGAGGAGGAGGAGGAGGAGGAGTTCAAATTTGACATGATTCATTAGAAAGTTTTGGAAAAATAACTGCATAACGGTCCCAGTGTAAAGTTGCAAATATGTTTCAAAGTCAGTTTGAAGCCAATATACAATGGCCAAGTCCAAGGTAACAGGGAATGATTTGTTTCCCTTGTCAACAAATTGTATCTACAAACATTTCGAGGCCAGTATATTGACAGACCTTTGTGGCGTTACACCATTGACATATAAGATATGATTACATAAAAGGATATTTGGACCTAGCTCTTTTGTTTGTTGATTTGCCAACAGTTCTTCTTTTTGGTAATAATACCTATACTATTGTTGATTGTCAATAGCGATCTGCTTTTGGTAACAATAGCTATACCATTTACTTATTTAGGTAACCTACTGTGGTATGACTGTCAACTGTCAAGTGTCAAATCATGCCTGATTTCCAAACCTGTAGCCCAAGGGCTCACAGTAAGTTGATGATTATCGAACAGCCTGACGGGGAAAATAATGGCGGACAGTGTTTTCATTCGATTTTCCTTCTACTGGTTACTGGTGCGCAACATTGTCTATTTGGTGGAATGGCAGGTTTCGACCCATATGCAAGTATCACAGTTAAATGGCGCAGTGGATTTTTTTTTTTTTTTTTTTTGGGGGGGGAGGTAGGATTTACTCAGAGTGTGATTGAAAAAAAGGAGGAATAACAGGAGACAATCTGCTGGTGGCGTGTTAGGTTTATTTGAGGAGTCTTAGTAGATACTGTGTATGTGTGTGTTTATCTGCACAGTAGTTTCATTTGATTATTATAACCTACATAATACAGAATACCGAAACAATGTTATTGATCCAATCAGGAAATGACCAATAAGCGTGTATTCCGTCAGTTGTTTTCTTGTACATGAAGCTGCATGATTGTGGAGTACAGCGCTTATAACAAAAAGGTCCACTTGCTGAAACTGATTGTTACAAAGGTCCAAAGCACGTCTGTGCATCGTGGATTTTTCGCTGTATAACTGAACATTTGCAACGACTGCAGTAATGTCCAACGCCCTGAATGTGTCTCTGTGACAGGTAAATCTGCACTGTACAAATAGACGTTGTATAGGCTTTTATTTGTTTGTTTTTTATTAATTTTTTGGCTGCATGATCAGTATAGGATTAAAGTCAAATCCGTTTTTAATGAACATGAAACGAGTTACGTCCAGACTGTACATGTTACCAAACACAGCCCTGTAGAAAATTGTTGATGCTATGTAAGCTTATAGTATAAGTAAGTGATTGATGGTTTACTGATCATACATGTAAGTGTGCATCGCACTATATTTTTCTCTGCTGACAGGCGAGTGTTCGGTCAAGGAGACGAATCTTGAAGTTCTATCATTCAATCCAAAATCACATGGAGATCGTCTTGCAGAAAAAGAGAAAAAGCAAGACAAAATCATTATAATACGGAGTTGTCTCAACAGCAAATAAATAAATACATAAATATATAAATGAATTTCGTGGATTCAATCATTAGACGCCCCAAGCAAACAATAAAAATAAAATTGCCAATTTAATTTGCAGCTATATGTAAAATAATGTCAGATTGTGTAAACTTGCTTCTGCAACACGTGCAAGATATTAAATAAATAGAACCAGAATGACAAAATTTAACATTAAGATTTGTGTTTTTTTCTAACAAACTTGAGTGCTAAATATGAAAAAAAATTATCCATCCGAGGCCGCATTAAAGATATGATCAAGTCAGTGAATTATTTAATAATTCAGTTAAAAGCAATATGAAAACTAAAATTATGAAAACAGTTTAAGCATTTTGTGAATGCTAAATAACCCCCGTTAGGGTGCCGGGGGTTTCAGTATAAATAGTATCCCCACTTTCTGGAAATTTAGTGCTTTAAATTCCCACTGTCGCTGTCTTTCTCATTTGCTCTTTCTCATTCCTGCTCTGTTCTATGAATCTGCTATACTATCTTCTTCTTCGCTAGACCAGTCATCTACCTTTTTTCTTGAAAACTCTTCCGGGACAAGACTCCTTATTTGTGTATGAGGCCTGTTGGATCAGCTTGGGAATATTGGATGCTTTCTGCCAGGTTGTTACTAGGGCTTCCTATGATGTTATTATTATTTAGCAATGTAGGCATTTTATATGTATATGTTTTGTTGATAATTTATAATGATGTTTGTATTCTGTTTTGTTTTTGTAAACGGGGGTTCCATATATTAGAGTACAGCCTTAGCGTCCCTTGCGTGGGATGTCTTTATTGTAAAGTGACTGGCTGGTAGAGAGCTTTCAGTTTTACCACTAGGGTTGTTTCAGCAGATCTTTTATGCGGATCAGGGGTTGTCTGGTCCTGATTTGGCTCGGAAGAGTCCGCTGGACCTAAAGCAATAATCATGTAATGTAATGTAATGAATGCTAAATATTTTAAATGATGCTTTCACCAAACTTTCCGGACACGATCAAAATTGTGGTTTGATTCACAGTTCGATTCAGTTTAAACCAATGATTTCTTAAATGAATAATAATAATAAAATAATTAAAACAGCGTACACCTTTTGCGAGTGCAGAATACGTATCAAAGCAGCTCTTCCAACCAAGACCTCTATGAAGAGATTTATCACGAGAATTTACACCATTTGGCTTTTTACCAGAACTTGCTATATGTTACCTATACGATCAGTTTAATTTAAAGCCTGCAAACTATTATGTTACAGTTTAATAACTTACTTACTTACACACACACACACACACACACACACACACACACACACCCACACACACCCACACACACACACAACCGTGTAGAAACGCCGTTGTGATGACTGTCGTGAAACTCTACATACATTATTTTGACACACTTAACATTATTTTGACATTTTTCCATTTTTTTGAAGCTATCCCTAACCCTAACTCTAACCCAAACCCTAACCCTTAACCTAACCCTACGCCTAACACAGCACTAACCCTAACGGAACACTGTTTTGACGTCAAAATAACGGGGCCGTCAAAAGAAAGTACTTAGAGTTTCAAGTGTATGTCAGAGTAACGTCGTTTCTACCTAGCCACACACACTCACACGATCAAGGTTTAGAATGTGAACTTGTAATAAAGTAAAATGGTTGCGTGTTTATGCGGCTTCATATCTTCCATTGTGGGCACACTACTGCTTTTTGGAACATTGGTGACCTGATTATGACGTTTCACGGCTTGATTTACTGCTCTCTGACACGCAGTCGAGCGTTGTGGCCGCGTGGTCCAAGGCGTGACTCACTTTCCTTGTCCATAGGCAAAAACCCAATGGTGCATGACAGGTGTGGGATCGATCCCGCCTCTGAGCGTTATGTTTCTCCGAATATTATTTATTTTCAACTCGGGCAACGTCTCGGGGGTTTCTCCGGGTACTCCGGTTTGCTACCCTAGCAAAATTTCAAAAACACAACTACATGTTGTACACTCTGATGGCTTCGCTCAGTGTCAAACCAATCCATTCTCTAATGTTGTCCTCCCACCTCTTCTTCGGTCTCCCTCTTCTTCTACCTCCATGCATTGTGCCTTGCAGGAGGGTCTTTGCAAGACCTGATGATCTGGTGACGTGGCCATACCATCGGAGTTTCCGTTTCTTTACAACTGTGAGTAGGTCATCGTGTTGTCCAATGGCTTGTGTGATGGTCTGTCGGACTTCGTCATTGGTGATGTGTTGGGTATAGGAAATGCCCAGAAGTCTTCTGTAGCACATTTCCATGCAGGGTTGCTGAGGACAGCAGGTTTAACGCTGGTTAAACGATCATCTGTGGTGTCCCTACGACCTCCGAGTTACGGGATAGGATAGGATAGGATAGGATAGGATAGGATAGGATAGGATAGGATAGGATAGGACAACTATTATTGGGTAGGTTGGATTTGGGCGCGCCCCAGGCTGCTACTACGCCTTCCCCAGGGGAGGTGGCCCAGAATTTCCCGATAAAAATGGACAATAAAGCGTCAAAAGTCAATGCCAAAGTCAATCATCTCAAACCAATAACTGGTCCTGATTTGGCTCGGAAGAGTCCGCTGGACCTAAAGCAATAATCCTGTAATGTAATGTAAACCAATAACCCAACAGCGCCACCCCAATATTTGTTCCTATACTTGTGACGTCAGGGAAAAAAAAGAGGGGGGGGGGTGGGGGAGTGGGGGGGTATGCGCGGATTGAACTCTTTATTGAATTGAACTATTATGTATTTCTGTCTTTTGTTTCCTGCTCTTCTTTATTAGGTCCCTTTTCTCTCAGTATCCCCTGTCGCCCAGGATGATACAAAGTTGCCTTGGTGTCGTACGATGCGCCTACGGCACCAAGTATACGCCTCGGGCGGCTGGAATTAGATCCTATGTCGGCCAGCGCCTTGAGCCGCTCTTGTGCTGGAAAAGTGCTATATAAGAACGATCGAATAAATAAATAATTACTGAGAAATGTCATTAATTTGATGCACCTTTATCTTTTGGACTTTGCTTTTCCTCAAAATTATCCGATCTTATCCCAGCACTGGTAAGGGTTCTACTAAACACCAACTGTAACAGTTTTGTATAGACTATATTATCATATAAATTTAATAGTTTATTAAACTTATTGTATCAGATGAAAGCCTATGCCCAAGTCAAATATATTCTGATAAATTCGTATTCCTATATTCGGTTCTGCGTAGGCTACTCATTCGAACAATTTGATCATTGTGTACTCTATTTGCTAAGTTGTCTGTGTTGCTTTTTTTCCCCTCCCAGTACACAACAGCTATAGGCCACGCTTCGGTACACATCACAGACTATTATATAAAATCTTGGCAAAGACAAGTTTATTCTAATAAATTCTTGTTGTTATTCGGTACAAGGTTGACTTACATGTATTAGTCAACCTTGTACCTTCAGATAGAGTGGTGCATTATTGCAGTGGTTTGGAAACACGCTAGCAGTGTTTCATGTTTAAGCAACGCCTGGAAGGGTTAGTACTTGGATGATTGGTGACCATGCTTGGACGGCAACCGCCATACAACATACAATGCAGTGAATATTTTGCAACAACAGCACAAGAACAACAAGGAACCTGCTATGGTTTGAAACTAGGCAGTAATTGCAGCACATATAACCAGACTGGAAATAACGATGTTATCGTGCTGCGTACTCCTACAAGTATAACCTTTCGGTTTTTCTCTTTCTTTCTATCTTTGTAACCCTCACCAGCATCACGGTTTCTCCTACCCCTCTTTTATTCTTTCTTTTTATTCTTTCTTATGACAGCCATTGATTTTTTTACTGTAGAAGTTCTGTATTTTACTTGAAAAGCATCGGAACAGTCAATACGGTCCTGCATTTTGCGCTGTCCGGTTGATATCGACTGAACTCACATTACAATGTGTGCATTCAATGCAATAACATGCACCGCAAAATATTTTTTTTTAATATATTGTACTACGCAGTACATAGTATTAGCTAGCTGGAACTGAAGAAAGTAATATTATCAGAAGAGATGATAAGACTGACATTAGTGATTTTCATTAGAGGTATCTTGAGCAGCAGTTGAGCTGGGAAAGCGCTATATAAAAACGATTAAATTAATTCATTAACTTTTTAACAACAAATAAAGTTTTAACAACAAATAAACAACAAATAAATTTTTAACAACAAATAAATAAATAAAATAAAAACATAATAATGAATTCATCAACATTATTATAGGCTTACTGTACACGCGTACTTTCTTGCCTATGAACACAACTTAATGTGTTGTAAAATATGGTAGTTGTGTACCATAGTGCACTACCCAAACAAACACAGCTGAAGTTTACTTAGATTTAGACTTATGAAACACTTGAAATTATGCATAGAACTCAAAAGACACTAGGAACCAACCAACCAACCAATCTACCTATCTACCTATCATCGGACACTCAGTGTGTCCCACACAACCTGTATTGACTCCTGCAGCAGGCTTACAAAATTCTTTGTACATCCAGACATTACTTGGCTCTACCTCCTTATGGGTTTTGCTCATTAGAATGCCGAGAGCGTCCCCTGCATGGGATGCCTTTATTGTAAAGTGACCGGCTGGTGGAGTGCCTTCAGTGTTACCATTAGGGTTGCTTCAGTAGATCTATTATACCGATCAGCGGTGAGACCTCTTTCAATCAAGTTGTAGTTGTGATTCGGCTCTTTGCAGTCCGCTGAACCCTATAAACAATGACTAACTAACTAACAAAATTAGAATGCTGGGTGCGGCAGCTCAGTACACCCAGAGAGAAAGGAAGATCCAGTAGGCGAGTATGTTGAACAGCACTGAAGTTGTCCCAAATGATGAGGCTTTGTGAGTAAAAAAACGTGTTTTTTTTTCAAATTGATGAAGCCTTCTTGTATTTATTTTTAGAAGCCGCAAAACTTATGACCAACCCTCATTTATATATATTTTTATAATATAAACTCAATACAGATAGTCAGATTTATGCTTGCAACAACACCCCGAACCGGCCCTTGCACCAGTGTAATACTGGCTCATTAAAAGACATAGCTCTCTGGAGCCGATCTGTCTCGTTTACAAAGTCACACGTTCAGAAATGCCTTAGTGTAAACGCTCTGTAATAAATCTTCTATACATGTTCCATATTTACACTGTGGAAAAAAGGCTTTAAGCCTACACTTCGTTTTCGACCGTCCTGAAAAATCGATTTATAGATCTGTTTGCTTTGAAATATTGATGTGACGCTACCTCGCTGATGTTTCCCGTGGTAACTGTGTTGTTATTTACTTTCTGAGGAATAGAAGTGAATCCATTTTTTAAACCATACAAGTATTTGTTTTGTTGCTCCAGTTGAGCTTTGAATTGTCTGCTTCTTTTCCGCTATGGGTTGGCCTCTTGGCGCAGTGGTTAAGTCGCCGGTTTCCTATTCCGAAGGTCGCGGTTTCAATTCCCGCAAGGGGCGAACTTAGGTGACTTAGGTACCAGACTATTGAGGTCAGCGAGGGTTTTCTCCGGGCACTCCTATTTCCTCCCTTACTCCAATACTGGTATTTGGTGCATTCAATCTAAAATTTCAAAATTTAAAATTGGATTTCTTCACCGTCATTCTAATAGAGATCTCCCTGCCTTTACACCAAATGATTAAGGGTGCTTGAGCTTGTGTTTGTTGTGGGTAAGATTGTAAAAACATGTGAGGGTGTATTTTGTAAAGATCGCCGCGCTTTGAGCCTGATTGTTGATTTGGAGAAAAGCGCGTCCAATATTATTTAATATTGTTAAATAAACAAATGTCATACACACAGTTTTCTGCGGTGCTATTTTTAGAACTACCTTTGACACAATTACAATTTATATCTCAAACCATAAATTTGAAAGATTTTCTTTTTTAAACAATTAATATTTTTCCCAGTGGGGAACAACACTAACAGTGAGTTTTAAAAAAGTGATGTGAAAGTTAGTCCCTTTGACATCCTCTGCCTAACAGTTTTCCACACACACACACAAAAGAATCGATGCCTTTAAAATTACAATATTTGTTGATACACATACTAATGTTGAAATATAAAATATACGGACACTTGGACTTTACAGTTGATGCACACTATCGTTCGACGTCAGTCATTTTTGTGTAAATAGCATGTCGTTTAAAATGTCTCTCCTGTCTGGGGTTGGTAAACGATGCGCATAACGCAGCAAGTTTGCACCTTAATTTAGATTCTGTAATTTTTCTTTTTATCTTTAATTGTCCTTTTTTATCGGGACATACTGGGCCGCTTTTGGGGTAGGCATAATCGCAGCCTGTGGCGCGCCCAAATTCAACCTACCTAATATTAGTTGTGTTTTTGAAATTTTGCTGCGGGAGCAAACCGGAGTATCCGGAGAAAACCCCAGAGACGTTGCCCGAGTCGAAAGTAAATAATAGTCCCGCCTTAGACTACTTAGCCACAACGCTCAGTCAGCCCCTTGAGCAGCTGTGAAGCTTGTAAAGCGCTGTCTAATATACTAAGTTTTTGGTTGCTTTCACCTTAAACGTTTAATAAATTAACATTACTGTTTTTAAGATCCGATAATATAGGACCATTCGTTTTTGGACAATTTATTGAGAATTGCGCTTTACTAAACTGTTATATAAAAGTTTAAAACGAGACGAAGAAATTGACCCCCGATATATTTGCTTCTACGGAATTATTTCAACATCAAGAAAGACAACACCTTCTTTTCTAATCCAACGTAGAATACATTGTACCCTCCCTTTGACCAGTATAAAAGAACTGCAAAGCACAAAAATCGGTGGGGCCGGGTAGCTCAGTTGGTAAGAGCGTCTTGCTAGTAACCGAAAGGTCGCTGGTTCGAATCCCGGATTGGTCAACGTGTGATCATATTATTTTCCCCTTTACCAACAACTGGCCCGCTGGTGTCAGTATAAATCGGTCCAGTAGTCACCTATATGCGAAAGTGTCGTGTGACTATAATCTACAAACAACAAAATCGGTTATCCTATTTAATTATTCTTTTAAATTTCACATGTCTGCCGGGCGTCACGGGTACTTATCACAACAAGCTCGGGGCTTTCCTCTTCCCAGGTTTTAAATTATATGTTCCACCACTGTTTTAACATCCCGCGGTTTTATTGTTGCTCCTGCCAGAGAGGTTGGAGGGAGGGAATGGGGGGGGGGGGGGAAGGGGATGTGTGGGGCTCCCTATTAATTGTATAATAAGTCGTCTCCTAGGATAGCCTTATTTGTCTGTTGGCTTCTTAAACCGTTTAGATGACGTGCATGTTTTATTGTGTAACAATATACTATACCAGGTAATACCAGTGAAAACTCTGTTGTTGTTGCCATTACTGTTGCTTTATACAGTGACTCTTTACCGGAGTGTGAAACAACAAATAACAGTCATTATGATCATGGTATTGATTCTGATAAGGGAGGAATTGATGAGGAGGATGATGTTATCGATCAAGATTCTGCTGGTGATGATGGTTTCCATGATGGGGCTGGCGCTGATGGTGGTGGTGATGTGATTGATGATGCTGGTGGTGGTGATGAGGGTGATGATGTTATTAATAGAAACTTCGAAGATGCCATTGCTGGTGGCTTTGATGATGATGATGATGATGATGATGATGATGATGATGATGATGATGATGATGATGATGATGATGATGATGATGATGATGATGATGATGTTGGTGACAATGGTGATGATGGCGCTGATGATGGTGGTGATGTGATCGATGAGGCCGGTGGTGGTAATGAGTGTGATGATAATGTTATTAATAGGCTACAAACACCGAAGATGCTATTGCTAATGCCTTTGATGATAATGATGATGATGATGGTGGTGATGGTGTGATTGATAAGGCTGGTGGTGGTGATGAGTGTGATGATGATGTTATTAATAGAAACTCCGAAGATGCTTTTGCTAATGCCTTTGATGATAAAGATGATGATGATGATGATGGTGCTGATAGTGGTGATTGTGTGATTGATGAGGCTGGTGGTGGTGATGAGTGTGATGATGATGTTATTAATAGAAACTCCGAAGATGCTAATGACGATTGTGATTATGAAACTACTTATGCTGGTAATTCATTTGATGATGTTCGTGATGACACTGTGATTCATGTTGACGGTGCTGGCACTGATGGTAATGATGGTGTGACTGATGAGGCTGGTGGTGGCATAGATAAATATGAACCTAAAAACTTCCTATCTTTTCTAGCCTTAAACGTTTGTGGTGTTCGAAGTAAGTTGCTGTCCCCCGATTTTGTGCAGCTTGTTGCAGGTTATGATATTGTGCTTTTATCTGAAACAAAACTTGACGACGCTGATCATATCTGCATCCCTGGGTATACAATATTTTACAAAAACAGAAGTAAATTCAAGAGGAAGTCTGGGGGCCTAGTTCTCTGTGTAAAAGACAACATTTCTCAGTATGTTAGCGTGATTGAATCGAGTAATAGACAGGATAAAGTAGATACGTCAGTATTATCTTATTATAAATTTGTTGACTATGAATTGAGTCACGATGTTTTATTTTTCCAGCTAGATAAGTGTTTTATAGGATCATACCTATTATTTGGTGGTGTCTATTTTCCTCCTGAGAACTCTGGTTATTTTGATCGTTGTGCTTTTACAAATCTTGAAAACTCAATCGCTTGCTTAAATGCAGACAGATTTTGCTTACTTGGAGATTTTAATGCTAGGACAGGTTGTTTATTTGATTTTGATGTGTGTTGCGTGAGTGTTAAAGCGGATAAAAATAATGTAGACGATCATGGTAATGATGATAGCGATGTTGATGGTAATGATCATGACAATGATGATTTTGATGTTGACGAGTTAAGCCAGATGAATGAGCTCATTTTTGATGCCAGTAATATTGTCTTGCCAGAACGTCTCTCTGATGATAAATTTGAAAACGTAATGGGTCATAATTTAATTAACTTTTGCAAAATCATGAATGCCTGTATAGTTAATGGCCGAATAGGCCTACCCGATAATAGTAAACAGTTTACTTGTAAAGATGCCAGTGTTGTAGATTATTGTATTATCTCAAATAACTTGTTTAAACGCATCTCAGACTTTTATATTCACGATTTCTGTGAACTGTATTCAGATGTACACAAAGCAATAACATTAAAACTCTGGATTAAAAATGTCAATGACGATTTGGCCGAAGAAACAAATAACAGCAGATCTAACTGTAAAACTGAAGCTATTAATAAACCAAAATGGTACCCAGATAGCAAACAAAAGTTTGTCAAAAACCTTAACATGGCGGAAGTTACCTTACTAAATTCTTCACTTGACAATATCGTAAATAATAATTCTGTTGTCCTTCATCAAAGTGATATTGATGATATTTGCAATAAAATATGTAACATCATGAGGCAAGCAGCGGACATGATAGGTTTATTTAAAATAAAGAAAAAAAACGCAGAAAACGAATCGAACAAATGAAAACCTTCCGTGGTTTGATAGTGAATGTGAAAAGAGTAGGAAAGAATTTCTTAAATCTAAAAATGCTTGTAGGAAAAATACAAACTCATTTCTTAAGGAAATTAAGCACAAAGCAAGCAATAATTATAAAAGACAGTTAAGAATATCATTTAAAAAATATCAATCAAATTTAATTAAGAAAATTAGAAAGTTGAAAAGTAATGATCCAAAATGCTTTTGGAAGCTTCTAAATGGTACACGCACTGAAAAAAGGGACACATATGGTAAAATAACATGTGAAACGTTTTTTGAACAATTTAAGAAAATTTCTGATTCCGATGTTGAGAATGACACTCTTGACCAGAATACAAGCATGCACGACACCAAAACACATTTTCTCCTTGATCAACCCTTCAATGAGGAGGAGGTTAAAGAAGCTATACGTACTTTAAAAACTAACAAAGCTTGTGGTATAGATTATATAACTAATGAATTTTTGAAGTCAGTCCCTTATGAAGTCATTAAATTGATAACTAAATACTATAATATTGTACTACAATCTGGTAAAGTGCCCGAGGATTGGACTATAGGGATTATTAAACCTCTTTATAAGCAGAAGGGGGACAAAGACAATGCAAATAATTATCGTGGAATATCTATCTTGAGCTGTTTTGGTAAATTGTTTACAAGCTTAATTAACAAAAGACTAGGTTCTTTCTGTCACGTGGGGTTTATGGGCTCTGCACAATGGAATTATGGACCCTCACGTTTATTCGGTGGGAACTGCTAGTAAGTCACCCTATGAATTACTTTAATAAATTTATTTGTTTAGCTCGTTCTGTGTTAAGGTTGGGGTACAGAAATAGATAGAAAAATGGTAAAAGAATACTGTCACACTAGCTTTCACACGGCTATGAATCATATGTAGACCAGCCACTTGATAACAGTTAAAATCACACATTTATTTCTTCTACTCTATACAAGATTCTCTAAGTACTAATCTAACTTAAAAAGTCTCTTTCAATGCTAATAGTTCGATCGCTGATAGTCTAGGCAGCTGTTTTATCTTCCTCGGGCACTTTCTATTCGAATTCATGTAGATTTGGACTACTGTGGTCCGTTTTACAGTTTCTGAAGAGTTGGACTACTGTGGTCCTGTTTTGATCAGTTTAAGTGCACCTTCGTTGTTACACTTAACTGCTAGGTGGTGCGGTCGAAGTCCTTCTGTGAGGTAGCTTCTGGTGCACCTGTGTCGTTGTGTAGTTGGGTTCCCTTGCCACGCTGTGGGGTCTGACAGGGTGTTTTTCAAGGTAGCTCTTTCCGACTTGTGCGGTCGAGTCTCCTCAACCAACTCGTTTCTGTGGAGTGGGGTTCACAGGATAGCTCGGGATAGCTCGGGATAGCTCGCCTGCCCGTCTGTTTGACAAGTTCAGGCCCGTGATGACTTGAGAGAATTCTAAGATTCTAAGTCCTGCTTCCTGGTCTATGAGTGTAGAGATTTCTCTAGCTGTGGAGATGTTGACTCTACCTCGTCTCACACACGACTGATTCAAACTGTGTTAGGCTCTGACACAGTCAAAACTGCTCTACCCACTTAGCCTGCTCTGATTGGTTAAAACGGTCCGATTCAAAGCTCAAGTGCTGACTCACAGCGCTAGCGTGGGTCGGGCTCGCGGTGTGTGGTCTGTAATTGCTGCTGTGTTATAGTCTAACTTCTAAAGTTACAAGTACTACACATGGCTAAATAGTAAATGTGCAGAGTTAAAGCTAGCCAGTTCGTGACACTTTCTTGGAGTCTAATAATGTTCTGGGTGAAGAACAGGCTGGATTTAGGGGTGGATACTCTGTTTCTGATCATATATTCACTTTACACTCTCTTGTAGAATTCTTCCTATCAAAGAAAAAGCGTTTGTACTGTGTTTTTATTGATTATGAAAAGGCATTTGATTTTGTTAATCGTTCTTTGTTATGGCAGAAATTATTAAATTCTAATGTAAACGGAAATATACTCCGTATAATAAAAGACTTGTATAATAAAGCAAAATCACAGGTACAGTGGAATGATACTCTTTCTGATTATTTTTCTTGTAAAACAGGTGTCAGACAAGGTGAAAATCTGTCTCCGTTATTGTTTGCTGTATTTTTGAATGATTTAAAAAGTTTTCTTGGTGAAAAACTAATTGGTCTAAGAACTGTTAAGCTTGCAGCATCGGATATTTTTCTTGATGATGACTATATTGAGACTCTGTATAAAATGTTTATTTTGCTATATGCCGATGACACCGTAATTTTTTGTGAATCTTCTGCTGAATTACAGTCTTCTTTAGATGCCATGCATCAATATTGCACTAAATACAAATTAAAAGTCAATGCTGCTAAAACTAAGGTCGTTGTTTTTTCAAAAGGCAAAGTAAGAAATCTACCTAATGTATTTTACAATGGTGTTAAATTGGACGTGGTATATGATTTTCAGTATCTCGGAATTAAAATTAACTATAATGGTAGCTTTAAACCAGCCCAGAAAAATTTATATGATCGTGCCTCCAAAGCTATGTTTTCTCTTTTAAGAAAAATTAGAAAGCTTATGTTACCACTAGAAATTCAAATTGACCTGTTTGAGAAAACTATAGTTCCTATTCTGTTATATGGTTCAGAGATATGGTGTCCTCAAATGAGTGACCTTGCCACTAAACTGCAACAGCGTTTTTATAAACTAATTTTAAAGCTGGGCAAGTCTACTCCTTCTCAAATGATTTTTGGTGAATTAGGGCAAGTTCCTCTGGAGTTACAGGCAAAGCAAAGAATGTTAAATTTTTGATATAAGCTTGTTCACCCTGATAACAGTAATAAATTGTCCAGCGTTATGTACACTTTTTTGTTTCACATTGATTTGCATAAAGGTTATAAATCTTCATTCCTCGATTCAGTGCGGAAAGAGTTAAATAATCTAGGACTTGGTAATTTTTGGTTAAATCAGGGGCTAACCAATGTTATGCCTTCTGCTTCAGTTTTTAAGTGTACAATTAAACAACGCCTACATGATCAGTTTATTCAAGGCTGGTTCGAGGAAATAAACAATAATGAATTTTACTATAATTATCGAATGTTTAAGCTACATTTTGAATTTGAAAAATATTTGCATGTTCTACCAACAAATCTTGCAATATCTGTTCTAAAGTTTAGGACACTTAACCACAAAATGCCAGTGCAGAGAGGCCGATATTTTAACATTCCTAGACACGAACGTGTATGTCAAAAATGTAATAGTGGCGATCTTGGTGATGAGTTTCATTATTTATTTTTGTGTTCACATTTTTGTAACTCGAGAAGAGATTTATTAAAATCATATTATTATAGATATCCCAATGCCATCAAATTTCAAGAATTATTGTCATCTAACAAAAAGTCAGAATTATTAAAGCTTGTAAGTCTAATGAAATTAATAATTAAACAAATGTAACCTTTTTATCCCATGTCAAAAATTAATATAGTTCTGATGTTGACAGGTTATGTGTAATAAAAATTATTTCAATAGTTTGTCATTGATGTGTTTAGGTTGAATTGTATTGTTAGTTATGATTCATAGTTGTTGTCCCCAATCAAGTTCTTTTTTTTTTTTTCTTTCCCCCACTCCATACCTCCCCCTGCCACCTCCCCCCACTCCACGCTATCCCGCTGTATAAATAAATAGTTTAAAATTTTTATTTTATTTTTTTAATCTAAAATGTTAATTAATTATTTTGCATGTTTGTGTATATTATTTTAACCATGTCCATGTGCCCTTAATTGTTTTTTCTGGAATAAAATTTGCCTTGCCTTGTATACATTATAGTTACCTATTAATTGTTTAAAAATTTTTATGAGTCAATTGGATGTATTAAGTTTATAGTCTTTTTTTGTCCCCCTCAACATTTCTTCTTTCTACCCTACACTCTGAATAGCGTATGCTATTTTAAGGGTATTGTGTGATATTATTAATGCACTTATTTTATATTTGTATTAATGTTTTTAATGTTATTTTATTTTTAGCATGTCTATTACTGTATATTAGTGCTTATGTGCAACATCTCTGTGAGTGCCCGCTATTTTTTTTCTTTTAAATATTTTTTATTTGTTTAATTAATTTTACAGAAACGAATTAATATTTGTTTAAAGTGTTATGCTCGGAATTTAGACTTTGTTCAATTGTGGTAATTTTATTTTCCATGGTGTTTTTTTTCTTCCCTTATAACAAGTGTTTTTTCATGTACCGCAGGTTTTAACGTAGGGTTTTTCGTGCCTCAAGTTGCGATGTTGTTTTATATCGCGCAGCGAGAGGTGTTTTGTACTAATGATTGGACACGAACTATGCTCTACTTATTTTGCTCTTTATGAAATTATAATTTATTACGTACTTTATAAAAATTATTATTGGCTTATGAGTGTACAAAAGTTATGTATGTGAGTGTAACCAGTTTCCAAAATACTTGCTTATTTACTATAATTGTTATGAATTGTTATAAAACCAATGGCATCACAGGACTAAAAGTCCAAGGCCATTCAATGTGCATAGCTTCAAATATTTAGACTTTGTTTCAGATTGTGTCAGGAATTTCCAGGATCGTACAACTCTTCCCTATTGAAGGCAATTTGGGACAGACTTACATCAGGTAACGCAGGGGTTTTGTCATCTCCGTCTTTATAATTTGCGGTGTCGCAGCAGTTGCGTGTGAGTAATGTCGAGAGTTTTTATAGAATTGGACACGAACTATGCTCTGACAATTATTTTGCTCTTTATGATTATAATTTATTATAATAAAATTATTATTATTCTCCTGATGTAAAAAAGTTAATATGTAAAAGGTTTTCCAAAATAATGTTTGAATTACTTATACTAAATCCATTGTTATGACATTGTTGATAACACAATCATCAATCAAAAAAAAAGTCCAAGAGTATCAATACAGTGCATAGCTTCAAATATTTGGGAGCCATTGTTTCAGACAATGTGTCCCGACAGGAAGTCCTCTCCAGGATCGCACAAACAACTGCTGCCCTGGCGAGGTTGAAGCCAATTTGGAAAGACAGAACCACCAGTCTACATTCCAAGGTAAGGCTGCTGCGCTCTCTTGTCATCTCCGTCTTCCTATAATTATGCTTGCGAAACATGGACCCTCGCAGCAGATCTCCAACGAAGAATACAAAGCATGAAGATAAGGTGCTACAGAAGACTTCTGGGCATTTCCTATACCCAGCACATCACCAACGACGAAGTCCGACAGACCATCACACAAGCCATTGGACAACACGAAGACCTGCTCACAGTGGTGAAAAAACGGAAACTCCGATGGTATGGCTACGTCACCAAATCATCAGGTCTTGCAAAGACCATCCTGCAAGGCACAGTGCAAGGAGGTAGGAGAAGAGGGAGACCGAAAAAGAGGTGGGAGGACAACATTCGAGAATGGACTGGTTTGACACTGAGCGAAACAGTCAGGGTTGCTGAGTACAGGGAAAGATGGAGTACGCTGGTTAAAGGATCATCTGTGGTGATCATCTACGACCTCCGAGTTACGGGATAGGATAGTATAGGATAGGATAGCTGATTTTTTGTTGCCAGCGACTTGTGGGTGATTTTGAGCTGGTGAGTAATTGTATACCCCGTCCCGAAATGAAAAAAAACATTTTTTTAAGATTCCAAATACTTTACATCACTTGGCGTAATAGGAAGGCGTTACAACCAGCAACAGAGATGGTGGAGAGGCGACTTAAGCCTCACCCATCTCTGTTAGGCAGTGCGCTAGGTTCTTACACATTTAAATTTATTACAACTGAATAAATTTAGTACAATCTTAATCTGAAATTCCCCACTTTTTTTTAGCCCTCCTATAGTCCTGCTTCTTCAAATAAGCATGTTTTGTGTAATAGTGATTTTTTTTCCTTTTTGTAGGTAGTGCAAATTGGGTCAACAGTTGTAGTGCTAGCTGCATTTGGTGTTTTTTTTAATTCCCCCCTTTTTTTTAGATACTGTTTTGAGAGATATATTAAGATTAGATAAGATAAGATAAGAATACTTTATTATCTCAAATACGAGAAATGTACATGTGGTGCACAGCTTCATACATACAATCTATATCTATACATGTACGATATACCAGTCCGCCATCGGGGATCTACAACATTCTTGGAGATGGTCCATTCTTCTTGGTTAATGCACCTGTGTGCATCAGCAGGTCAGTGACGTCTGAAGACGCTCTTAGAGTCGAATAGAAACAGCTGTCTGGTCAGCGCTCTTAGAGTCGAATAGAAACAACTTTTTGGTCAACGCTCTTAGAATCGATTAGAAACAGCTGTCTGCTCAGGATGGCTAACAATTACTGTAATTCCTATCACATCATATCCTATCCCGTAACTCGGAGGTCGTAGGGGCACCACAGATGATCGTTTAACCAGCCCACTCCATCTTTCTCTGTCCTCAGCAACCCTGATGGTTTCGCTCAGTGTCAAACCAGTCCATTCTCTTTTTCGGTTTCCCTCTTCTTCTAACTCCTTGCACTGTGCCTTGCAGGATGGTCTATCTATCTATCTATCTATCTATCTATCTATCTATCTATCTATCTATCTATCTATCTATCTATCTATCTATCTATCTATCTATCTATCTATCTATCTATCTGTCTGTCTGTCTGTCTCTATGTCCGTCCGTCCGTCCCTCCCTCCATCTCTCTCTAAAAGTCATGGTTTTAGGACTCTACTGCAGAATTACTTCATCCTTACACTACATTTGCTCTGTCCTAAACCTTCTATCTATCTATCTATGTATCTATCTATCTATCTATCTATCTATCTATCTATCTA
Organism: Oncomelania hupensis; assembly: GCA_036898135.1. NCBI lineage: Eukaryota > Metazoa > Mollusca > Gastropoda > Littorinimorpha > Pomatiopsidae > Oncomelania > Oncomelania hupensis. The sequence continues at coordinate 88,673,929 of CM072512.1, forward strand.
TCTATCTATCTATCTATCTATCTATCTATCTATCTATCTATCTATCTATCTATCTATCTATCTATCTATCTATCTATCTATCTATCTATCTATCTATCTATCTATCTATCTATCTATCTATCTATCTATCTATCTATCTATCTATCTATCTATCTATCTATCTATCTATCTATCTATCTATCTATCTATCTATCTATCTATCTATCTATCTGTCTGTCTCTATGTCCGTCCGTCCGTCCGTCCGTCCGTCCCTCCATCTATCTATATATCTATATATCTGTCTGTCTGTCTATCTATCTATCTATCTATCTATCTATCTATCTATCTATCTATCTATCTATCTATCTATCTATCTATCTATCTATCTATCTATCTATCTGTCTGTCTCTATGTCCGTCCGTCCGTCCGTCCGTCCGTCCCTCCATCTATCTATATATCTATATATCTGTCTGTCTGTCTATCTATCTATCTCTCTCTCTCTCTCTCTCTCTCTCTCTCTCTCTCTCTCTCTCTCTCTCTCTCTCTCTCTATATATATATATATATATATATATATATATATATATATATATATATATATATATATATACACACAACTTAACGAATTATCGACTAACACCGAAAACCCTATAATATAATACAAAATGGATATAAAGTGTATATAGTAATAAAATTTATGACAACCCGTAATCGAAAGTTTCTTTTTAGTTTCAAGGTATTTTATCTCCAATTAAACCTTACAAACCTTGACCTTAACCTACGAGGACTCATAAAAACACCAAACGGCTAACAAGAAATAATGTATCGCTAGTAACAGACCTTGATTTTATCTATAGAATGACCTTAATAACTGTAAACTTTGTAGCTCATGGTTTAACAAACTGCATTTGGGTTGCTACTTCTTGCTATCTCGACATTATTGATTGGGACTCCTTGACGTCAACGTGAGATCTGCACTTCTTCTTCTTCTTCTTCAGAAATTAGCCTACCTGTTTGGATAAACATACATACCTAATATCGACAGAAAGGCAGGCAGACTCAGGCAGACTGACTGGCAGGCAGACAGACAGGCACAGACATATTTATAATTAACACACGGAGAGTAGTCGAAGTCGAAACCTTTAATAGGATCAAAGGATAGCATTAGATCCTATGGACCTGTCTTACAGCTAGTCCTTAATAAAATTGTAAAATTTAAAAAAAAATCAGAACAAACAAAATAATTAACATAAAATTGATTTGAAACTAACACAAACATTAACAATGGTACGAATTAAAAAATTACTAAGAAAATTAATGTACCGAAATACACATACTCCCTCCCCTCACCCCCCTACAATACCCCTTCCCTGCTCCCACTCTCCCCCCTCTCCACCACAACCACACACATACACTAGCTAATTCACACATGAACAAATTAAACTGTCGCAAGATAGGAAAGAACAAAATGTATAGCATAGTTGCAAAACTAGTGCAGATAGAGTTATCCGTCCCTGCCTTCACCTATGCCAAGGACACCCGCTAGTTCCGGTTGAGTATTAAGCATGGCCGAACGTAGACGGAAGACTTGTGGCGGAGGTAAACAGTATTGCGTTTGCTGCCCTAATTTCGCAGGAAAAGTAATTGAAGGGCGCATTGTCAAGTTACACACATTATCAGCTAACAAAACACTGAAACGACTGTGGGAACAACGTTTGCGACTGATTCGGAAATATTACAACAATGTAAAATAATAAGACATAATTGCAGTTGCTTCACTGAATTAAAAACAAAAATTATTCTACTGTATAATAATGTTATCTTCTAGATAAACTGCAACATTAACATTTCTCAATGAACAAATTAAAGCAAAGAAAAAGAAAGAGACTTCGAATTTCTCGTGAATGTAGGTCACTGACAAACGAATTAGGCCTACTGAACAAACAAATCAGCAATCAATGTTTAGGCAGTTATTGTTAAATTTACTTTTACAATTTTAATAAATGATTTATCATGATTTTGGCTGAAGACAGCTAGTTATTTGGTTGAGATTACTTATGACAGTGTTCCTTGGGCTTGGAGCTGACAAGACACGCTTACACAGTAACACACGAGGAGGCACTGTGGTCTAATTGGTAGTGCTTCGGCTTGTGGATCTGAAGGTCCCGGGTTCGAGCCATTGTGTTGTGTCCCTGGGAAAGACACTTTACTCCTGTTTTCCTACTCCTTCGGATGAGAGTATAAACCGAGGTCTAGTCTGTGTCGCATACATTCCATCATAACGGATTTTAAAGATCCTGACGCTCTTGTCCTAGACGGGTGAGTGCCGGTAACAAGAAAACACCCAGCATGCACCTTGGTAAAAAGTGCCATAATAATCAAAATTGATTGTGGGCATATACGGAAGAAGAAGACACACTACACAGCACAGTACATCGATTCGATTAATCAACGCAAAATTACTATTATATTTACTTGTGAAAAGTTACGCCTCGTTTTCTATCACGTTGAGGTCTGTTCGTACATCCATATGCACAGCAAGCAGCCATCCGGAGTAAAATTTGAACGATTGTACCTATCCTATCCTATCCTGTCCCATAACCCGAAGGTCGTAGGGGCACCACAGATGATCGCTTAACCAGCATACTCCATCTTTCTCTGTCCTCAGCAGCCCTCATGGCTTCGCTCAGTGTCAAACCAGTCCATTCTCGAATGTTGTCCTCCCACCTCTTTTTCGGTCTCCCCCTTCTTCTACCTCCTTGCACTGTGCCTTGCAGAATGGTCTTTGCAAGGCCTGATGATCTGGTGACGTGGCCATACCATCGGAGTTTCCGTTTCTTCACCACTGTGAGCAGGTCATCGTGTTGTCCAATGGCTTGTGTGATGGTCTGTCGGACTTCAACGTTGGTGATGTGTTGGGTATAGGAAATGCACAGAAGTCTTCTGTAGCACCTCATCTCCATGCTTTGTATTCTTCGTTGGAGATCTGCTGTGAGGGTCCATGCTTCGCAAGCATATAGGAAGATGGAGATGACCAGAGAGCGCAGCAGTCTTACTTTGGAATGTAGACTGATGGTTCTGTCTTTCCAAATGGGCTTCAACCTTGTCAGGGCAGCAGTTGTTTGTGCGATCCTGGAGAGGACTTCCTGTCGAGACCCATTGTCTGACACAATGGCTCCTAAATATTTGAAGCTGTGCACTGTGTTGAGGGATTGGCCTTGTACTTTGATGTCTGTGTTGATGCCATTGGTGTTGTTGGTCATCATTTTGGTCTTCTCCGCACTTATTTCCATTCCATAAGCTCTGGAGGTGGTGTCAAGCCTCTGTACAAGCTGTTCAAGTTCTTGTTCCTCTCCAGCCAATCCATCAATATCATCCGCAAAACGAAGATTGGAGATTGCTCTGCCCCCTATGCTGACTGTGCCTTCATGATCTGCAAGAGCATCTGACATGATGCGCTCTAGAAAGATGTTGAAGAGTGTTGGAGAGAGTAGGCATCCTTGACGCACACCGATTGTTGTTCTGAACCAGTTCCCGATGACGCTGTTATGGAGGACTGCACTGGTAGCCTTGTCATACAGGCTTTTGATGACTTCTATAATTTTAGGGCTGATGTTGTACACTTTCATGGTTGCCCATAGAGCTGCATGCCAGACTCGGTCAAATGCCTTCTTGAAGTCTATGAACACATGATATAAATGTTGTTGGTGCTGTAGGTATTTCTCACAGATTATTCTGAGGTTGAAAATCTGTTCAGTGGTACTTCGCCCTGCCATGAATCCTGCTTGTTCTTCAGCTATGATTTGTTCAGCTTGTGGTTTCAACCTGTTGAGTATTATTTTCAGGAGGACCTTGCTGGGATGGCTGATGAGGCTGATGGTGCGGTAATTTTCACACTCCTGAAGTTTACCTTTTTTGGGAAGAGTGATGACAAGCGACTGGGTCCATGGTGTAGGCCATTCCCCACTCTGCCAGATCTTGTTGCAGATAATGGTGAGAGCATCAGTCATCGCTTCTCCTCCTGCTTGTAGCAGTTCCGCTGGTATGTTGTCCACTCCCGCTGACTTCCCTTTCTTCAGCGATTGCACTGCTGCCTCAACTTCTTCCCGGAGAATTGGGAGGATTTCTTCTTCTTCTCTGCTCTCGGGACATGCTAGAACTGATGGGTCTCCATTTGGTGTATGGTTGTAAAGGTCAGAGCAGTACTCTGTCCATCTGTCCAAGACTTCTTGTTCTTCTGTAAGGCAAATGCCAGACTTGCTTTGGATAGTGGAGACTTTGGGCTGTTTAACACTTGTCAGCCGCTTCACAGTCTGGTAGGCCTTCTTGCTGTTGTTCTTGTTCAGATTGTTCTCTATTTCCTGGCATTGATCTTCTATCCAGTTCTCCTTTGCTGTGCGCATGCCTTTTCGGATGTCATTGTTGATTTTTCGGTAGACATCAGCTCCCTGTGAGGTGTTCTTTTTCTTTTTTAACTCTCTTCGTTTATCACACAGATCCAAAAGTTCAGGTGTGATCCACGGCTTCTTCTTTGGTCGGTGCTTGCCAAGAATCTCAGTGGCGGCATCTGTTACAGCTGAGTTGAAGGTATTGGTCATGGTGTTGACATCTACTTCGCCTGCCCCCAAAATAAGCAGTGGTGCAAATTTCCCTCCAATTGTGGCCTGAAATATTTTTGCCACCTCCGGGTCTTGCAGTTTGTCCAGGTCGAACTTCAGCCTAGTGCACTTTGCTGTATTTACTCTCTTCAAATGGAGCCGGAAAGACATCATCACGAGATCGTGGTCACTTCCAATGTCTGCTCCTGGAAAAGTGCGTGTCCTGCCAATGTTGATGCTTGATCTGAAGCGTTTCTTGACCATGATGTAGTCGATCTGGTTGTGATGTTCCCCGCCGGGACTGTGCCATGTCCATCGTCTGGATTTTTTGTGGAGACCAAGCGTGTTTGCCAGTACCAGATTGTTGTATCTGGCAAACTCCAATAGCCTCAGACCCCTGTCATTTGTCTCGTTGTTGCAGTGGGGTCCGCATGTGTCTCCCCAGTTGTGGTGCGCATCTTGGCCAACCTTGGACAAATGGTTGATTCACGATGAGCAAATTAAATGATTCCAACAATATTATTTCATATAGAAGAAGTGCGTTAAATGTTCTTGTACTATTGAAAACTTCATAAAGAATGATGAATGGACGCGACAACTCAATTGTTATTTGCGATATTACGAAATATTCAAAAATAGCGAAATAATTATGCAGCATGCTGTTTTTAAACTCGTCTCCATGTAAACGACAGCAATTATAATTGTTATTTACTACGTAGCAGATGTTAACACACGTGATGCTCCTTTCATCTCAGCAGTCATTTCAGATTTACACAGTGCACTAGGTTCAGACTCCCAACCCCGAACCTCCATCGCCTTCCCCAATAATGTTTATGTTGCGGCTACCAGCTAAAACGGTTGTGTAGTTCTGCTTGTGATGCTGTTTGTTAAAATGTTATTTCTCTTTTTTTATGGACTATATATTTTTTTCCTTCTGTCTGCTGGAGTGGACCGGATACGGAGACGTTGTTTTCCGTCTATAGTCGAATCCTGTAAATTCGTAAACATTCTGTGACGTTAGACAGTGCATAGTTCCGGTGACGAGTTCTATTTCGATTGGGTGTTATTGCGTCAGTCTGGAATGTTCGAAGTTTCTCTGGATTGTTGAGAGACTATAAAAGTAATGCAATGTCTATTTGCGAGAAGTGATCTTCGGAAAGCGATCTTGTATGCAGTTTGTTGGTGTTTGCTAAATAAAGTTGGAAACCTTTATACGACGACTCCTGCCTTGTTGCTGAGTGAAGAGACTGCGTGGATAAACGAATTCGAGTTACACTTATCAAGTTTCAAGCACCGGGACTGAATCGACTAGTGATAAAGCGTGTACCACAGGTCGATTCAGAATTAATCCAACCGAGTCACCAACTTGCTGCCTTAGGCGCTTCCCTTCATGCCACAGACAACTAAGCACAATCCTCCTTGGTTGGTTGGTTGTTTTATTAACGTCTTTTTTCATCAAGATGATAAAGACCATACATACAGATTCACCCATTTAAACAGACATACATGAACACATAAATACACATAAATACTATTACTATCTCTCTAACATACAATAACAATGTCAGTTAAATAAAACGAGCGACTGGAGAAGTAATTAGAGCTTTTGCCAATCCCACACTCAATTCATTGCTAATGTTTTTAACTGACGTTACAGTATTTACTTCAAGGGGCAAAAGAGGATGAACCTGAATGCAATGAAATAATAGATGTTTTAGAGTTAAAGGTTCATCACAAATGCACTTTACATTTTTACAATATTTGGTTTTAATTGAATTTAATAATATTCTGTTTGCTATAGATGAAACTGATCTGGGAAATCCACGAAGATTGTTATAGTTTGTATGGAACTGAAGTTTCTTTACAATATCATTTTCAATATTATTTTGAATCTCTTTGGAAGACAGATTTAATTTAACTGATAGGGAATTGATATTTAATGCCCCTAATTTTGCAGCATGATCAGCCCAATCATTATATAGAAATCCACAATGCGATGGAATCCAGCAAAAGGTCACTTCAGTACCACTAATTATCAATCCATGAATAACGTTATTAATCTCAAAAATAATCTCTTTTCGTTCACAGGTAATATTAGATTTTAGAGCTTCTAAAACAGATCGAGAATCTACGCATAGAACTATACTAAATATATTCAGACGTAAACTAGAAATTTTATTTAGAGCCATTAATATAGCAATTAATTCCGCAGTAAAAATAGAATAACCCTTTCCTATATAAAATGATTCACAATCCTCCTGGGATAAGGGAGAAGGGACCTACCTAGTGCTTGCTAGATGCAGTTACATGAGCGTCAGGATCTTTAAAGTCCGTGCGATGGAAGACTAGAGCTCGGTTCATGCTCTCATCCGAAGCAGTCTGCAAGGAAAGGGGATTGGAGGATTGGAAAGAGGTTCTTTGCCTGTGCATCAGGGTCTTGTACATTTTTTGCTAACTCCGGCCGTCACCCCCGTTGGGGTGCCGGGGGTTTCAGTATAAATAGTATCCCCACTTTCTGGAGATTTAGTGCTTTATATTCCCACTGTCGCAGTCTTTCTCATTTGCTCTTTCTCATTTCTGCTCTGTTCTATCAATCTGCTATACTATCTTCTTCTTTGCTAGACCAGTCACCTAACTTTTTTCTTGAAAACTCTTCCGGGACAAGATTCCTTATTTGTGTATGAGGTATGTTGGCTCACCTTGGGAATATTGGACGCTTTCTGCCAGGTGGTCACTAGGGCTTCCTGTGATGTTAATATTTAGCAATGTAGGCATTTTATATGTATGTGTTTTGTTGATATTTTATAATGATGTTTGTATTCTATTTTGTTTTTGTAAACGGGGGTTCGATAAGTTGGGGTGAAGCCTCAGCCGTCCCCTGCGTGGGATGTCTTTATTGTAAAGTGACTGGCTGGTGGAGAGCTTTCAGTTTTACCACTAGGGTTGTTTCAGCAGATCTTTTATGCGGATTAGGGGTTGTCCGGTCCTGATTTGGCTCGGAAGAGTCCGCTGGACCTAAAGCAATAATCATGTAATGTAATGTAATGTAACTCAGGCCGTCAACCTTGAAATTTCGAACCGCTGCCTGTAATGGTGTATCATTAAATGGTAATGGTCGGGGTACCATTTCTCTTGTATTTCACCTGTTTACGTCTCAATGTGCGAAAGCTTGGTGCCTATTCTTAGCTTTTAAAACAACACGCGGATAAACCGGCCAGACATGTGCGACCTGGTTATCCCTTGGACCAGTGACGAATGGGCATCTTTTCCATTTTTATCATGACGATAATAGCAGGTTTCCTTTTAAAGGCGGATTTTTTAGCTAGAAACTATTATCATACTTGCAGTCTACATAGCTTTACATCCATGATCCAGAAAACCAGATAAAGATTTGGAAATTGTAGGACATGTATTTGAACTTGGCCGAATGTTCGTTAGCTCGCTTTTTAGTGTTATGCTCATTTTCCTAATTTGTGTTGCGTTTAATGTTTTTATATGTTAAAAGATTACCACAGGCGTTGTGTACTAACAGGAATTAATCTTATGACCTTCCGAGGCTTACTTCAGGAAGTCACGAGGTCGCAATACTTTTTAATTACAACTTAAAATAGGCCTATTCGAAGTGTAAAATAAAATACTGTCAGTCAATAATCATAGCAAGTATGTACCGATACAATTTTAGAAAGATGTTTGTTTGTTAGTTTGTTTGTTTTTTCTTCCTCAAAAAGCACTACTGTAAGTGGACTGCATGTGTCACAGGAAGTGATCAGGTTCCAGAATGATCGATCATAATGACTGTGCGTCTTTAATCAGGTGGCCAGGTATTCCAGCGTTGGCCGATCGATCAACAGGTGACGATTCTGATACAGAAGCCAGAAATGCTATCGGCATCCTCCACTCTGGCGTAACAGAAACAAGCCAGATCTCCTGACTGTATCCACTCTTGCATGAGAGTTAATGTGTCTACGGGCGCATTGCAGCAGAACTTGGTTCACATTGCGTTGGACTTCTATTCATAAACATATGCCATTTATCGCTACAGTTTAGAAATTGGCGGACTTGCCAGCTAACATTACCTAATTATTCGGCTATGGCGTTCTCTATATAGCACAAACCAGCCCAACTATATGATAATTTGGTGGACCCTCATTCTGCTCTTTAGCCCTTACCGTTTGGAGTTCTCTTCCTTTAATCTGGGCTGAAAACCCACATTTTACACAGCGTCTTTCTTTAAATCTAGATCCCGAACTTTTATAGCACTTACAAACAACGTCACCTGTGTACGTGTGTGTTTGTGTTTACACATACGTGTGTTTGTGCATTCTGATTTGGTATTTCATGTTATGTCTTTGCTTTATTTTTTTGATTTGCTGTAAAGCGCTGTGAGGTCTAGTGATGAAGGGTGCTGTACAACTGTTAATCAATTAATTATGTAATTTTAAAAAATATAAATACTAATAATAATAATAATAATAATAATAATAATAATAATAATAATAATAATAATAATAATAATAATAATAATAATAATAATAATAACTATTAACTACTACTAATTATTATTATTATTATTATTATTATTATTATTATTATTATTGAGCCACCCCATTTGCAGGCTTACGTGTGTGAATACGCGTTCATTTGAGGCTGTCGCCATTGTCTTTGATCCAAATGACCGAGTTCTTTAACGTGCTGCAAAGAAAAGGTAATAAGGACAGAAAAGGGTTGGGGGAGCGGTAAACCAAATACCGCACAAAGAGTCATGGCTGGAAGTTGACTCCTTCGAGGAAAAACACCAAATCGTCATAATCGTGAACCCACTTTCGCTAGCAACTGTCGAGCACACAAACGACTGAGCCTTTTTCATTCTGCGTATTTTATGAATATGAATGTGCAGTGTATGTGTGTGTAGTGTGTGTGTGAGAGAGAGAATGTTTGTGGGAATGCGTGTGAGTGCGTGCGTGCGTGTTTGTATATGTGTGAAAGGCGCGCGTGCGTGTTTGTGTGTGGGTGGGTGTGTGCGTGTGTGTGTATAGGTGTGTGGGTGTGTGTGTGGGTGTGTGTGTGGGTGTTTGTTTGTTTGTATGTAATATAGTGCGTGTTACTTTTTGTGTACTTCCGTTCTTTTTCCCATTCTTATTTGTTTTGTTCTTGTTTTTGTTCTCCTCCTTCTTCTTCTCCGAAGTCCCCAAAAAATACATCTATACTATCAACAATTGTTTTTAAATCGATTCTGCCGTGATGCTTTCAGGAGCATGATGCACATTATTTTAGTCTGGTGAGGCTTACATTCAATACATGTGCATCGTTTTAGATCAATCCTTCCGTGTCCTTTTTTTTTAATATTAATTTTTTTTTTAAATTCCAGATCCTTTAGACATCATTGATCGCTTAAAATCAGCATCTCTCAGTCTGAAGGTGCCCTTTGATGCTAAATTGGTGCCGTTTGTGGCATTACAGAAATAAGACTGAAAATTGAGCAAGAAGAAGAATAATGAGGAGGAGGAGAAAGTGTCTGAGGAGGATGAAGAGGAGGAGGAGTTGGAGGAAGAGGGGGAGGAGGAGGAGGAGAAGAAGATAAGATAAGATAATTTTATTTAACAAGGGTAAAAGAGTTAGCACAAGGTGTGTTTTTTTACATCTTACCCTTGGGAATTGAAATTATATATAAAAATTAGCATAACAAAATAACTTTATAACAGCAGGACATCATAATGTAACTCTGCAATCAAGATAATGTGCACACACAAACACACTCATGCACACAAGAAGAAGACGAGATAACCAAATGCTGCTGATATTGTTGCTGCTGTTGTTGTTATTGTTGTTGTTGTTGTTGATGATGATGATGATGATGATGATGATGATGATGATGATGATGATGATGATGATGATGATGATGATGATGATGATGATGATGATGGTACATGAAGTCTAAAGAACATTACATTAGTTTTACCATCTTGACAGGAAGAAAGTGATTAACTAGAAAGTGAACATTACATTTGTTTTACCATCTTGACAGGAAGAAAGTGATTAACTAGAAAGTCAACAAAAGCAGATGAAGGAAAACATACATAGGGATCATTACAGACTGAAGGTCAACCACTATGAGAAAGTTCTGTCTGTTGCGGGATTTGAACACGGCCTATGGTTACTTAAGGTGCACACACGGCCTATGGTTACTTAAGGTGCACACACGGCCTATGGTTACTTAAGGAGCACAATTTACCTCTGAGACACAACCCCCGCACAACCAACGAATTTGATAATTTATTGATAATTTACGGACTACTACTTGTAGTTATTGTACTTATTACTTATATGATTATTATTTGCACATTCCACTTTCCAGAGGGGACTGTGAAGTATCGTTGTTAAGACCCTGCTCGGGTTTCACATCAACTCTAGTTTTGGATAGATAAGCACCACTGCCAAGTAAGCTTGCAGAGTGCTCAGTTCTTGTACGACTTCACCATCTGTTGTAGGACACTGACACTCAAGATTCAGTCTGAGGAAGTAAAATAGTCGTTTGCAAATATAGGCATCAATGAAGAAGAGTGCAGACAGGCAGAATGCACCAGACTTGCAATAACGTAATTACAAGAAGTAGAAAAATCCATTAAGCTAGAACATTAATCCCGTCATAATTAACCCACTACAAAAACGGGGCTTTGGGGTTTTATCACGTAGTTTCCTATTACGGTTCCCTAGCCCTATACGTTTTGGGTTGTGCTGCTTCATACAGACTTTAATAGGGTGAACTAGACACCTGCTTTGCTTTGTCCAGGTCCAGAACTACTCTACCTGAAGAAGCGTGAAAGGGGAATAACTGCAGTTTAAATGTCACACGATAGATCCCAACCTTAAATGAGGTTTTAGATAGAGCAACTGTAGTGTAAAGTTAAAGATTTTCTGTATTTACATCGCAAGTTTACACACATAGAGTATCTCTGTGCACATAGCCTACATGTATATATAGGTTGTCTTTTACATTTCTATTCCAATTTATTCGTATGTATAGACCTATGTTGTACCTGTTTATGCATTTAATATGTGTGGTGTTTATTTGTTTGTTTGTTTGTTCATATGTTTGTTTTTGTTTTATTTTTTGCTGTGGTGGAACCGATAATAAACGCGCTTTTAACTTTGTAATTTTTATTTTTTATTTTTTTTTTAAAGATTGAGTTGCTGATTTGAATGTTTGAATGCAGAATGCCACTCGATTGAAAGCAACCTCGGTATATTACAAGTTCCAGTTGTTGTGTTTTTTTTTTTTTGTGTTTTTTTTTAAAGAGACTCACTTCGAGTGCGCCCCTACAACAGATTCATTCAACATTCATAGTGAATGTTGCCACATTTAAATGGTGTTTTTTAGCTTTGCAAAAAACAAACAAACAAAACCAAACAAAGCTGTTGTTCAAATCAATAAATTCCGTAGTTTTTGTGCTTCTTAACAGCATCTACTAGCTACCTTTCTAGCGCTAAAAACATCCCCTTGCAGATCGTAGTGCGTATTGGTGTACCGTTAAACAGGTTACACCACTTCCTGTCAGAACAGAAATGGAAAATTCAAACTTGGTTTGAGCAACGAAAGCCCCGCCACATTATCATTGGTTTATATAATAACAATGCGAATTGTAGGCTAAACTTCAAAAAGCAAACAAAGCCTTCGAATTTTGGGCTCTTTAAAAGGTCACGTGGAACAAAGAATGCGCGGAAAGTGAATGTTATTTGGTCCGTGAACGTATGTAGTTGAACGGAACAAAGTTGGTTGGGCTTCGTGGATTATCATTTACAAGTTGGGATGAAGGTCTGGCAAAGTATAGAGTACACTGAAAATGAGTAGAATCTCCATTACCATCCACGCTCGTGGCTGTCTGGAATGAAAGTGATTCGCAAACCATTGTCCAAAGAACAGACTCGATCAGTCCAGTTTTAGCTCACACAGCTATTTTCGGATCGTGTTTCGATTTACTTTGCGTGATGAAGAAAATCGGTAAATTTCTAACACCGCAAAATTTGGAAATTCGTAGCTCCATATACCAGTAGCGAGGAATGTTGCTGAATGAATCGAGGTAAAGATGTTAACATTTCATGTGTTGTATTGTTAATCGTTTTGTGTGTGTGTGTGTGTGTGTGTGTGTGTGTGTGTGTGTGTGTGTGTGTGTGTGTGTGTGTGTGTGTGTGTGGGTGGGTGTGGGTGGGGGTGTGTGGATGTGTGTGGATGTGTGGATGTGTGTGTGTGTGTTGGTGTTTTTGTAGATGAGACAGAGAGAGGTCGATAGAGAGGGAAATAGAGAAGAGAGATATTGTAAATAATTATTAAATAATGCATGAACGAAATAATTCTTTATTTCTTATTCAGCGTACAATTTATTGGTCACTGTGTTAAAAGTCATCTTTCATAACATTTTAAAAGTCCTTTTTTTAAAATGAGTTGCCTAGACCAATCAAAACGCAGTTCCTGTTTTCCCCTTGATAATGACAAAATGGAGGAAGATTTTGCCTCCCTTCTTTCACTTAAGTAAAGGGTATCGTTTTGTTTCTAAGCTGAACCACTATTCCTACTGATCCCGTGAGTACTAAGAGTACTATTGTCCATCGTAATCATTTTCTAATTGTTGTGAAATAAATTAATGCCAACATAAAACAAAGCAAAACAAACATCAACCGTCGGCATTTAAGACGTCAGGAGAGCAAAGGGAAGAAAAAGCAAAACTATTTTTAACATCAACATCGGCATGTAAAGAAACAGAAGTGGGAAGCCGTGGAGACCAAAAAAATATACCAGCATTCACGCACGGCTGATTTTGTCAAGGTCTTTAAATATTGAAATCTCAAAATAGCGCTGCCATTCAAAATACACAATTGTTTCGTCGTTATCTTTTGTTTCCTCTGGTCCCTCGAGGCATTTCCTCAGGATTTTAAATGTGTTAACCGATTTAAATATATTGAGCACTAAATTCGTCATACAAAGCGATTTTATTGTGTGTTTCCAATTCTAAAAGCAGCAACATTGTGTCTTTAAAGGGCGATTTTGATTATTTTCAGATCATTGAAATAATAACCTGCTTTCGACATTTTCAATAGTTCGAGTTTGCATATCAGATCATGCCCATGTAAAGGTTGCTAACAGAGCGGAGGAGATTATTGCTTCATTTGCTTCTTCTTTCCGAGACACCGCTACCATTTCCATCCTCCTCAAGGCTGGCCGTTTATCATGTATCCTTTTATTTAAACGCGGCCGTGACTTATTTCACAGGCGCCCAAATGAGAATATGATCGGAGTCTATAATTATGCTTATTTACTTTGTTTGAAACATGATCCATCTTTGTCAAATACCACACTGCGCTGAATTGTGCGTGTAAGTGTGTGTGTGGGTATGTGTGTGTGCGTGTGTGTGTTTGTATGCAGGGGTGGGGGTTGTGGGTGTGCCTGTGCATGCGTGTACGTGAGGGCGTGTGTGTGTGGAGAGGAGAGGAGAGGGGGGCGTGTGTGTGTTTGTGTGTGTGCGGTTGCATAAAAGTTTAGCTCAGTGTTGTTTGTAGAGCCCTATGCGCCCTGTGTGTGTGTGTGCGCGTGTGTGTGTGTGTTGTGTGCGTTTGCATAACAGTGTAGCCCAGTGTTGTGTGTATAGCTCACTTGCGCGCTCTGTGTGTGTGTTTGTTGTGTGCGTGTGTGTGTGTGCACATTAGTGTGGTCGCTCTGAGTCTACATAGTTTGTGTGCGTGTGTTTGTATGTGGGGGTGGGCGTTGTGGGTGTGACTGTGCGTGCGTCCATGTGTATGTATGGGCGTGTGTGTGCGTGTACGTGTGTCGGGGGGAGAGGGGTGCGTGTACGTGTGTCGGGGGGAGAGGGGAGCGTGTGTGTGTGTTTGTTTGCGCGTTTGTATAACAGTTTAGCCCAGTGTTGTTTGTATAACCCAATTGCGCGCACTGTGTGTGTTTGTGTTGTTGTTTTTTTTGGTTTTTTTTTAGGTGTGTGTGTGTGTGTGTGTGCGCGTGTGTGTGTGTTTTGTTGTATGTGAGTTTTTGTGTGCACATGTGGTCGCTCTGAGTCTACGTTGTGTGTGTGTGTATGTATGTGTGTGTGTGAGTCAATGCATGTGTGTGTGTATGTGTGTGTGTGTGTGTGTGTGCGTATATGGCAAGGTATGCGTTTGTGTTGCATTTTTGAGTGTACGTGCGTGTCTGCGTGCGTGCGTGTCTGTGCGAACGTTGTGTGTTTGATGTGGTTGTGCAATGTTTCTCGTCAAATCTGTTCCACGGCAGAGAGTCTATGACAGCTTTTCTATGGTTGTTTCTCTATCAACGGGTTTGCCCTTTATCATTGTTTACTGGCGTTGACATTTACATCTTCAATTAAGTGCGGAGACTGCTATAATTATTCGTAGTCTGAAGGGCTTAGTCTTTCAGTAGTAGGGAAAAAGATCGAATAGCTGCTATTTTGATTGTCTTTTTGGGCTATTTCTGACATAGTCATAAATAATGTGTAGGTTAGCCCAGCACGGAAAGCACGCACTACGCTGGGTAGTTTTGGTTTTATGTCCTCTTTGTGAGGTTTTATTTCGTTGAGACTTGTTTAGTATTTATCATTTGTTCACGAGTCTTTTGTATCCGTGGTACTCCCGATCCTTTTCACCGCTGCCCTAAATCGCAATGATTATTTATTTCTATTACTGAGTTGTTATTGATGCCACTGCAGCTGGGTTTTTTTAAACAACAATCGCGTGCTGGTTATGGTCGTCGGAACAACAATTAAGCAATACTTTTCTACTTTAATCTTTCAACAGATTAGTAGACTATCGTTAAGTCACTGGTTCATGAGTCTGTATGTACAATGGTAATTGATTGATTGATTGATTGTTGCTTTAGGTCCAGCGGACTCCTCCGAGCCAAATCAGGACCGGACAACCCCCGATCCGCATAAAAGATCTGCTGAAACAACCCTAGTGGGAAAATTGAACGCCCTCCACCGGCCAGTCACTTTACAATAAAGACATCCCACGCAGGGGACGGCTGAGGCTTTACCCCAACTACTCGAACCCCCGGTTACAAAAACAAAATAGAATACAAACATCATTATAAATCATCAACGAAACACATACATATAAAATGCCTATATTGCTAAATAATAACATCATAGGAAGCCCTAGTGACCACCCGGCAGAAAGCGTCCAACACTCCCAAGCTGATCCAACAGACCCCATACACAAACAAGGAGTCTTGTCCAGGAAGAGTTTTCAAGAAAAAAGGTAGGTCATTGATCTAGCGAAGAAGAAGATAGTATAGCAGAGTGATAGGACAGAGCAAGAATGGGAAAGAGCAAATGAGGAAGACAGCGACAGTAGGAATTTAAAGCACTAAATTTCCAGAAAGTGGGGATACTATTTATACTGTACTGTTGCCCCAGTGAATCGGTCGTGCCTACAAAGTCAAGACAGGTCAACTGGGGCTTGTACAATGGTAAGAATTTGTCCTAAATGGCCATGGCAAAACATCAATGCATGTTATAAATGACCATTTTAGTCGCAACTTCTCACAATGAACTTTCTGTACCTACGGTATACCGTTTCCGTGCTCTCTTCTGTCCAAGTGTTCGTTTTTGGGTTTGTAGCCTGTATTATACATAATTATATCATCATATCTTCATCCTGTCTCAAACTATAGGCGCATTAAATACATGGCGCGCTTGCTGCTGCAATAGTTGCTGCGAAGGCCTGCTTGACAGTCTAGATTTTAATGAAATCGCAAACGCCGATTGGAGTAGAAAGTTTGATGTATGCTATTTCAAACTTCAGTCTTCATTTTCAACCAAACATTTCTTTCCCTCTCACCAAAAAGTAACTTTCCCCAACTCCTCAGCTTGTTGTACTAGTTGTAGTTGTTGTCATTGCTCTCTCTCTCTCTCTCTCTCTCTCTCTCTCTCTCTCTCTCTCTCTCTCTCTCTCTCTCTCTCTCTCTCTCTCTCTCTCTCATTTTTTATGTATTATATTACTTTGTCTCTTAAGGCCTGTCTTAATTCTTTTCGAGGATCTCAGATCTCGAACCACGATTCCTGAACCTTTCTGACAATGTTGTTCCAGGAACTGAGAATTTCAAAAAATAAAAAAGGTTAGTGAACCTCTACGAACCTTCTAATTAAAACAGGCCTTTAGTCTTACATTTGCCAGCAATATTGTTCGCTGCTCAAACACAATCTGCACGCTTTCATAACTATCAATAATAGTTATTCTACTATGACAAAAGCGTGTACACCGCACTGAGCCTTATTTAGCAGCAGAAGAAGAAAAAAATCCAGTTTTATCGGCACAATATCAATACAAAAATTGCATACTGCATATCAGAGAGTACCTATCTTCCAAGTCTACGCTTATTTCAGGTGCAGAGTTAATGTAGCCTACCGGCCTTGGTATCTTGTGAACAGTATGTGTGATAGTAATTAAAAAGCGTTCGTCCGAACAGCCCAATAAAAGAGGGTGTGTCAGTTTGCTTTCTGGCCCCTATCAAGTCGGCACGGTGCCAATCGGATATTTGGCGGATTAGCAGCTAATCTCTTCCCGCTTAGGGAGAAAGCCGACCACCTCTATAACGTATGGGTACACTGTGTACGGTCTTTGTTGACACTGAGTTGCGAAGCAGACGTGAAGTGTGCACTACAACGGCAAATTCATCTTTGTAACACAGAGAATATAGAACAACTGAACCGAGAAGAGCTTTAGTTGTTATCTCGGAGCGGTCAAATCAGCCCCGAATTGTCTAGCCAGAGCGCTACCTACTGCTACGTAACTATTTTGGCGGAAAGTCTGCGCAAACCTATGTGTCGAGGAGAGCGCTCTAGCGCTCTGTAGCGGTCTCGAAAGGTTGCTTGCGAAGAGAAAAAGATGGCGGCCAGAGTGGTGGGCTTTCGATTTGCGAATGGCAATGTGTTCAATGCTGAATTAGCAAGGGAGGACTTTTGCCATTTAAAGTCTGGTAAGATTTGTATACTTGTTACTTGACGGAATAATTGTTTATGTGCAATCGGAGTTAATTAGTACTTATATTTGATTGTATTGGTGTGTCTTCGCGTGATTGATAGTAACTTTAACTTTCAGCCGACTTTACTTTGATTGGCTGTTGTGCAATCAGCATGTGCTGCGCCATTTTAAAAGCGTTCGCTTATGGCAAAAGGTTGCCCAGAAGCAAAAATAATTCGTGCGGCCGGAGCAATCGCAACCGTTTTGTGACGATTTTTTTTCCTAGGCAACTATGCAAAAGAGAGAATTTACAGTAGAGAATGTGCATGTACGAGTGTGTAACTATTCAACAAACTTATTCGGCTATGTAACACAGAGAATGTATAACAACAAAACAGAGCTGTAGTTGTAATCTCGAAACGGTCAATTCAGCAATCTGAATCTGAATCTGCAGTTGAGAATGTGCACGTCAGTGTATAACTACTCAACAGCAACAGATTAATTCGCCTGTGTAATGCAGAGAATGTGTAGCAACAGAACTATAGGCGTAGTCTCAAAAAGGTCAACAACCGAACAGAACTACAGCATAGAATGTGCACGTGAGAGTGTATTATTATTCAACAGACTATGTGTAACAAGAGGACCAGTTTACCCCGCACAATTTGTGCTTTTGCTTGTTTGGTCAGTGTAGACTTAGAAGGTCACTGTTGGTCTGAAGCAGACGACAGAAGTGAACATGTGTAACACAGTTGTAGCTTGACGCCCGCACAGATAATGACATCATCGCAGCCTACGATAGAGCTTCGATTTTACATCCACTCAGAGTTTTCCATCCAATGAGAACACAGCTAGCTTAGGTAGAACCAGTTCTGGCTGATTCAAGCAGAGGGATAGAAGAGTCAGTCTACATTTAAACTGCCTAGAGTACACAGCTACGTCCTAGCAGAAATCTCTCCACTGATAGACCAGAGAAGCAGTACTTGTTGAATATTTGAATTCAATCAAGTTAGCCACGGCCTGACATTGTCAAAAAGGTAAATGAACATACTTCTGTTTCATCGTGATGTATTTGTATTATTGTTGAATTATGTGTGTGAAATTTGCTATGCATAGAATGAATTGTTAGTCCGTCTTTGCGTGACCACGTGGAGAATCTGACCACGATGCAAGAACGACCGGCCGACGCCATGTTGTATACCTGACAGAACCACTGTTGTTTAACCTATATGTATGCTTGCAGACAAGTGGCTGTACCAGAGAATGTTTATAATATTAATTCTTTCTCTATGTGTATAGTTAGCCCTGATTTATATTAATATATGTATAGGAAATTAGAGTGGAGATTCCAGTGGACCACGGACTTAGCAGAATGTTCGTCTTTTATATATAGAGATGTGGAGCTAATCACTGAGAGCTTATTTGGCCTTCAGTGAGACGCTCTGCACACACCTATTATACAGGGTTGTGCAGAATTTCGTCTCATATGTTACAGATGAGCAGGCATTATATCGTGAGCCCAACTCGGCGAACAACACAACAAAAACAAATCGTCGCTGAAAGTTGGCTGCCGAGGCATCGACAGCACTGCGTGAAGATAGCCCACCCGTCTAACCACAGGACAACACAGCTTGTCACAGAATCCACCACAACGCAGCGCTTCAACCACTCATTTAAGTGCCCCTCGAAACAGTGCACTAAATCTGGTATCAAAAGGACCACAGTAGTCTACTCTTCAAGAACTCTGACCATTAGGGCAGAAAGTATCCAGTGCCCGATGAAGATAAAGAAGATGCCCAGAATTATCAAGAGCGAACCATTCGCATTGACATTTGAACTTTTAAGTTAGTTTCGTACATCAAAGATCGTGTATAGAGTAGAGGAAATAAATGTGTGATTTTTACTGTTATCAAGTGGCTGGACTACATATGTTTCATAGCCGTGTGAAAGCTAGTGTGACAGTGATCTTTTACCATTTTTCTATCTATCTCTATACCCCAGCCTAAACACAGACCGAGCTAAACAAATAAATGTACTAAGTTAAGTCACCGGGAGATAACTAGCGATCCCCATAGACTGAAGACAGTGGGTAATAGCATTCCATTGTGCAGAGCCCAGCAACAATAAAACCCCACGTCACACCTTAATTGGCGAGCCTAGTCAGGATCTGTGTATAATAGGAACTGGGTATAACCGGATCTAGGTACAGTAGAATAGGATAACAGGATTAGTAGAAGTAGAATAACTTAGAATAGTTGTAAGACAAGGAAACAGTTTCAAAGCGCAGTTTTCACGCATTTATACTTTAACTTAGTATCGAAGTAAATGCGAAAAGAAGTGAAACAAAAACAAAACACTAATAAATTATGCAAAAACATAATAAAAACATGAAAAAGTGCATTACAAGTAAATTATAAAAGACGAGAGAGGAAGAGGAAGGGGAAGAGCAGCTAAGGAGTGAAGGGACTGGTGGCGTGCGGTGTGGCGGCGGTGGTCTGAATCGGAAAAGAAGGAATGATTATGTTGATGGGAGACGAGATAGATCAGACATTTTTAAGGAAAAGATGAGTTTTCAAGTGGGACTTGAAAGTGGCTATGTCGGACAGCTGCGGAGAGAGAGAGAGAGAGAGAGAGAGAGAGAGAGAGAGAGAGAGAGAGAGAGAGAGAGAGAGAGAGAGAGGAAGAGAATTCCAAGTTGAAGGACCAAGCACTGAGAAGGATCGACAGCCTGCAGAGGAGAGTTTGTAGCGGGGTATTTGTAGCATGAGGGTGTCAGAAGAAGAACGACATTTTTCAGATGGCTTGTAGAAGTGATTGTTCTGGGCGAGGTATTGTCACGTGGGGTTTATGGGCTCTGCACAATGGAATTATGGACCCTCACGTTTATTCGGTGGGAACTGCTAGTAAGTCACCCTATGAATTACTTTAATAAATTTATTTGTTTAGCTCGTTCTGTGTTAAGGTTGGGGTACAGAAATAGATAGAAAAAAGGTAAAAGAATACTGTCACACTAGCTTTCACACGGCTATGAATCATATGTAGTCCAGCCTTTTGATAACAGTTAAAATCACACATTTATTTCTTCTACTCTATACAAGGTTCTCTAAGTACTAATCTAACTTAAAAAGTCTCTTTCAATGCTAATAGTTCGATCGCTGATAGTCTATGCAGCTGTTCTATCTTCATCGGGCACTCGCTAGTATATCTCATGTAGATTTGGACTACTGTGGTCCGTTTTAGAGTTTCTGAATAGTTGGACTACTGTGGTCCTGTTCTGATCAGTTTAAGTGCACTTGGGATAACACACTTAACTGGCGGGTGGTGCGGTCGAAGTCCTTCTGTGAGGTAGCTTCTGGTCCACCTGTGTCGTTGTGTAGTTGGGTTCCCTGGCCACGCTGTGGGGTCTGACAGGGAGTTTTACCGGGTCGCTCGTTCCGACTTGTGCGGTAGAGGTTCCTCAACCAACTTGTTTCTGTGGAGTGGGGTTCACAGGATAGCTCGGGATAGCTCGGGATAGCTCTGGATAGCTCGGGATAGCTCGCCTGCCCGTCTGTAATATAAGAGACGAAATTCTGCACAACCCTGAATAATCGGTTTGTGCAGAGCGTCTCACTGAAAGCCAAGTAGCCCTCAGTGATAGCTCCACATCTCTATACATAAGCGACGAACATTCTGCTACTTCCGGGTTCCACTGGAATCTCACTCTAAATTCCTATACATACATAAATATCAAACGTGGCTAACTATACACATACAGAATTAATAATATTATAAACATTCAGTGGTACAGCCACTGGTCTGCAAACATACATATAAGTTAAACAACAGTGGTTCCGTATGGTATGCAACATGGCGGCGTAACCGGTCGTGTTTCGCCTCGTGGTAGGCCCTTCCACATGGTCACGCAAATTCGGATTAACAATTCACATTTATGCATAGCAAATTCTTCAAACATAATTTCAACAATACTACACATATATCACGATGAAACAGAAGGGTGTTCATTTACCTGTTTGACAAGTTCAGGCCCGTGTGACTTGATAGAATTCTACGATTCCTAAGTCCTGCTTCCTGGTCTAAGTGTAGAGAGATTTCTCTGCCAGCTTTCTAGCTGTTAACACTTCGGTGTATTACTCCCAACTGCCCAAAAATGTGTTAGGCTCGGACCCAGTCAAACTGGCTCGAACCGCTTTGCGTAAGCTCTCATTGGGTAAAATGTTCATATTCAAAACTCAAGTGCTGACGTCACTGCGCTGTGTGTGTGGCTCAGGCTCGCAGTGTGCTGTAATTTAATTGCTACTGTGTACTGTACTAACTCTCTACTGTTACAAAGGCTACACAATGCTAAATAGTCGATAGGCAGAGTTTAAACTAGCCAATTCGTGACAGGCTCCCTCAACTGAAAAAAGGCGATGACTACTGGATTCGACCTTTTTCTACTACAGAGCCTAGTTTAACACTGCACTATCCTAGGGTCCTATTTACAAACTACTTAAGTTGCTCTACCTGAGCTGCAATGCTGTGCCAGGTAGCTATGGACACTAGTGACAGGGTATTACTGGGCGGGGACGAATTCTGGTGCTGTGGCCCTTAGTTGTGTTGGGTGGGCGACAGCTGCTGTGTCCTCCACGAGATGGCGACTGAGGTAGTCGGCTCCGTGGTTCTCTTTGCCGGGTATGTACTCGATCTGGAATGAGTACGCCTGAAGGGTGAGTGCCCATCTCATCAGGCGAGAGTTCAAGGATTTGGAGGCTGCCAGGAACGATAGTGGTTGGTGGTCCACCTGAACTGTGAAGTGTGTCCCATACAGGTAGAGTTGAAATTTCTGTATGGCCCAGACTAGTCCAAGACATTCTTTCTCCGACGTGGCGTAGTGGGTCTCGGCGGGTCTCAATTTTCTGCTGGCGTAGGCGACAGGGAATAGCGTCTCTGCATTCTTGGGGTCGCGCTGTAGCAGTACTGCTCCGAGGCCTAAGTCGCTTGCGTCGGTGCGTAGAACGAATGGCTGAGTCAAATCGGGTAGGTGGAGTACTGGCGCCGATGTCATTCTGTCCTTGAGTGTTTGGAATGCGGTCTCGCATTCGGCTGTCCATACTACTTTGTCCGGGGCGATTTTCCGGGTTCCATTTGTCAGTGGCACGGCGATGCTGTTGTAGTTGGGGATGAACTTCTGGTAGAAGCCGCAGAGTCCTAGAAATGACTGCACTTCCTTCTTTGTCTTGGGCCTAGGAGCGTCGAGTAGGCGTTTCACTGTCTTTTCTACCGGGCGCAGGCTTCCTTGACTGATGGTGTGTCCCAGAAATTCTAGTTCTGTGAATCCAATCTGACATTTGGTGGGTCTTGCCGTCAATCCCGTGTCTCTGAGGCGGGCGAGTAGTTGCTGTAGGAGCGTGACATGTTCCTCCCACGTAGGTGTAGCGATGAGGATGTCGTCCATAAACGAATGTAGGTGCTCGCTGCTCAGGGGTGCCAGGAGTTTTCGCATCATTGCGCTGAAGATGCTGGGTGCGTTGTGGAGTCCGAATGGAAGCACGTTGAATTCGAAGTGTCCTTCCATAGTGCTGAACGCTAGGTACTTTCGGACTTGCGGTTGCACTGGTATCTGGTAGTATCCTTTGCTGAGGTCGATGCGTGAGAAGTACTTCGCTCGCTGTAGCTTGGCAAATAGGTCTGTCTGGTCCGGGAGTGGCTCTGGCTGGAATTGCGTTACCGCATTCAGGAGTCTGAAGTCGATGCACAGTCGATGCTCTCCGTTGGGTTTTCGCAACAATACCGTGCCTGCGCTGTAGGGTGAAGTAGACTCTGAGATGATTCCGGCTGCCAGTAAGGTGTCTATCTCTTCCTTGATGGCTCGCTGCTGCGACAGTGGCATCGGGTAGAGCTTCTGGCGGACGGGTGTTGGGTCGGTCACCGTTAGGGTTACTTCGACGAGGTCTGTCCTCCCTGGTCGGTCTGTGAGCACAGTCTGATGTTGTCGAATGACCTGTAGTACTTGCTGTCGCTGTTTAGCGGCTAGGTCTCCGTTGAGTATCACGTCTTTGTAGGTTTCTTTGGAGTGCAGGGGATACTCTACTGCATTGGTCTCCATGCTTTCTCCTTCTTCCGCGATGGCGATGGCTAACAAGTTGTGAGTGCTGGGGGTCGCTGGTCGGTCCGTGTATTTCTTGAGGAGATTGATGTGGTGGTATCGGGCTCTCCCGTTCACCTCTACTTGGTAGACTGTCTTGGATTTCTTGGCAGTCACCCGGTACGGTCCTCTCCAAGCGATGTCCAGCTTGTTGGTTCCACTTGGAAGTAAGAGTAGCACTTGATCGCCGACTTGCAGTTCTCTGTCCTTCGCGTGGCGGTTGTAGTACTTCGCCTGACGGGCTCTTGCCTTCTTCAGTGCTTCACCAGCTTTCTTCCACGTTGCTTTGAGGGTTTCCTGCAGGTCTGCGACGTACTTGGTGGCACCTCTGGGTGTGTCGTCTATCTTGGCTTCCGTCCAACTTCTGCGTAGGGCTTCTAGCGGTCCTGCTAGAGGTCTGCCGAATAGCAATGTTGACGGGGTGTAGCCTGTGGCTGCATGGGGCGTTTCTCGGTATGCGAACAGTGCCGCATTCACGTAGGTGTCCCACGCTTCTGGATTGTCGTCGGCGACTTTCCTGAGTATGGTGAGAAGGGTTCCATTCAGTCTTTCTACTTGTCCGTTGCTGGCGGGGTGGTATGGTGGTGTGCGAATGTGATGGACTTGTATCAACTCGAACACGTCTTGCATCAGGCGGCCGGTGAACTGAGATCCGTTGTCCGTTCTAATGCTGTCCGGGAATCCGACTCTGGTAAAGATGGCGATGAGTGCATCTGCAATCTTCTTGGTGTCGATCGCTGGCAACGGGACTGCTTCGCACCACATCGTACATGCGTCGACGAGTGTGAGTAGAAATCTGTTCCGCTTCTTGGTCATGGGCAGTGGTCCTACTATGTCTACTGAGACTTGCTGGAATGGCACGCCGACTACTACCGATGGTCCTAAGGTAACTGGTACGGTGTGATGTCGCGGGGAATATCGTTGACATTGGTGGCAAGATTTCACGTAGCGCTTGACATCCTCCGTGATTCCTGGCCAATAGTAGTGTGCGCTGATTCTCTGCACTGTGGCTCCAATTCCCATGTGTCCGCTGAGTGGCATGCTGTGGCCTAATTCTAGTACTTGGGCTCGAAGGGTGGCTGGTAGTACTAGTTGGGTGTGATCTCCATCTCCTTGTCGATGTAGAACTCCCTCTTCCATGTAGAAGTCTCCCTTGTGCGGGGGTGTGTGCGCCTTGGGTAGCTTCTGGAAGCACTTCGCTATCGAGGTGTCTTCTTTCTGTGCTGTTTTGATCTCTTCGAGTCCTGGATTCGGAGCGAACTCGGGCTGGGGTGGTTGGGTTTTAGCTTGGGCCCTGGTTTGCACTGCAGCTATCTCTACAGTTTTGGGGGGCGTGCCTAAGAACACATACCTACAACCTAGCACTAGATCATACAGGGGTTTCTGTAAAACAGCTGCTTGGATTCGTCCTGTGACGTACCTACTCTCTACTTCTATCCAAGCTATTGGGCAAGTAGTCGTCGGTTTCGTCAAGTCTGCTCCTTGTAAGTCGACTGTCTTGTCCGTCAAGTCCGCGCGCGATACAAGAGATTCGCTAACTATCGCGTCGTATGATAGACCTGTGTCATACAGACAGTTCGCTTCTTTTCCGTTGACCTTGACCGTGTCTGTCACCGATGGGTGATCTCCGATAGTGTGTGGCTTGTTACCGCTGCTTTGAGTTAGAACTCTGTGCGCTGGCCGGCTTTCGCGCTCTTCCCTACGTTGTGCGGCCAACTTGAAACATTCTGCGGTGGAGTGATTGTTTCTGTTGCAGAACGAACAATACCGTCTCTGTTCTGCGGGACCTCTTTTCCCGAATTCCGTGTTGGGTCCTTTATTTTGCCCAGGTCTGGGGTTATTCGGCTTATTCGCGGTGCGCTCTTCCCGGTTAGGGCTTCGTTTCTGTGCCTCTTTCCCGTTAGGCTTTAGGTCTCGCCTGAAGCTCTTGGCTTCTCCGTGTGCGGCCACGTACCTATCTGCGACCTTGACCAGATCTTCCAGTCTTTCCGCGCCCTGCTCTACTGAGAATGTTCTCAGCTCGGGGGTCATGGTTTCCCGTAGCTGTTCCCATACTAACAGTTCTGTCAGTCCATCATACGTCTTAGCCGTGGCTGACTGGCTAATCCACTTATCCAGCGTTGTGGACAACCGATCCGCGAACTGCGCATAGCTCTCTCCTTTCACTCTCCGATTGGTGCGGAATTTTTGCCGGTAGCATTCTCCTGTTAGTTCGAATCCCGTTAGTAGTGCCTCTTTTACTTTGTGATAGTCAGTCACTCTGTCAGTCGGTAGCTTACTGTAGATGTCATAAGCCTTTCCTCTAAGTCCTTGACTAAGCTTGAAAGACCAATGAGTGGGATCTAGTTTATACTCTGTTGCTAGGCGCTCAAACCTAGTCAGATAGAGATCTAGACCTTCTTCTCTCTCATTGAATGTTCCCAGTGGAAATGACATTCCTTGTACAGGGTTGGATGCTACTTCTAGCTGATCTGAGTGGGAAGGGGTTGAGGAAGAACTTGAAGCTCCTGATCCCAATCTTCTTAGCTCTAACTCATGCTGTCTTTCTTTTTCTTTTTCTGCCCTCTCTTTTTCTTTTTCTGCTCGCTCATAATCCCACCTCCTAACTTCTGCTTCTCTCTCTGCTGCTACCTTCTTCTGTTCTGCTTCTAGCTCTAGTTTCTTCTGCTCTGCTTCTAATTCTAGTTTCTTCTGCTCTCTTGCTGCTTCTAGTTCTAATTTCTTTTGCTCTGCTTCTAATTCTGCTTTTCTCTGTTCTGCTTCAAGTTTCTTCTGTTCTCTCTCTGCTGCTCTCTCTGCCTTAGCCTCCTGTTTCTCTACCTCTGCATTTATATACGCAATTAGGTCTCCCCCTGCTAAGTGTAAAGCTTCTCCTAGTTCCTTGAAACGCAATCTCAAGGCCACTGGGTCCGACATTGCCAAACGTGTCTATGAACAACCTCTGAATCAAGTGGAATACCAAAACACTAGCAATATTGCAAGTCAATAAAAACAATGCAAAGACCATAAAATTCAATCAATAATAGAATAAAACAAGAGTCAAATGGCATACAACAGTTATTTAAGCAAAACCTGCAAAAGAACAATGCAACATACAGGCACAAAAATAATTGAAGCAAAAAAGTTTTTAACTAAAGAATAGTGCACCCAAACTGAGTCAATGTTATACCACACTATTCTAAGTTATTCTACTACTCCTACTGTTATCTAATTTTATTGTACTTAGATCCGGTTATACCCAATTCCTATTATACACAGATCCTGGCTAGGCTCGCCAATTAAAGTGTCACGTGGGGTTTATGGGCTCTGCACAATGGAATTATGGACCCTCACGTTTATTCGGTGGGAACTGCTAGTAAGTCACCCTATGAATTACTTTAATAAATTTATTTGTTTAGCTCGTTCTGTGTTAAGGTTGGGGTACAGAAATAGATAGAAAAAAGGTAAAAGAATACTGTCACACTAGCTTTCACACGGCTATGAATCATATGTAGTCCAGCCTTTTGATAACAGTTAAAATCACACATTTATTTCTTCTACTCTATACAAGATTCTATAGTACTAATCTAACTTAAAAA
>CM072512.1:88701669-88711669 GCA_036898135.1 Oncomelania hupensis
TTTAATTGCTGCTGTGTACTATACTAACTCTCTACTGTTACAAATACTACACATGCCAAATAGTCAATGAGCAGAGTTAAAACTAGCCAATTTGTGACAATGAGGGATATCAGAATTTAGTTGCTGGTGACATTCCATACAGTCTCTTTGACGACATGGCCCTGTCTTTGGATACCCTGGAATGGGCGGAGCTGTTCGCGAAGGTAAGTAACATAGTAATAATTTGCTTGTACTACGACTACCTTATTTAATTTACAACATAATATTACCGTTTCATTCAAAACATGTTCGTGGAGGGAGAGGGGCAAAAGAGGAGGGGGAGGGAGAAATGTTGATGGTGAAGTGTATAGCTAACGTTTGGTGACCCATATATAACTTAGAATAGCAATGAGCGGAAAGAGATGCGACTGGTTCAGGTTTGGGCGAGAAGTTGTCTACCTTGCATTTCTTGGTTAGACCGGGCTTGGGTGGCCCCTTCTGTGCAGAATCCTTTGGTGTGGCCATTGGGTTATGCGGGACAAGGCGACATCACATTGTTCTCCCCGGCTGACCATTCGTCTTCTGCTTTTGGTGGTGAGCGGGACTACATTGTCGGCAGGCATTTTATGCAGGTCGGTGGCAGCGACTTTGCTGAAGAGTGTTGTGGCACTAGTAGCCGACAACCCGGTTTACTACCAACCACGCATCACCGCCTTGCAGGTCAACTACTTTAATGTCCCTCTTTTGAGGGATAATAGAAAAATAACAGCCCAGGCTGTGTTCTCAGGGTGGTGGCCGAGAGGCGAGAGTCAAATACTTCGCTCGGCTACAATAATAATAATCATCATCAAGAAGAAGAAGAAGATGACGATGATGGTGATGCGGTTAAATTGTTTTTCCCAAAACCAGACCAGAATGTGTCAGATGTAAACTGCGTATATAATTGTTTTCTTCTGAACTTTATGGCAAACACAAAATTGCAATTTTAAATAAGTTTCACACATCTCTGTCTGTCTGTATCTCTCTCTCTCTCTCTCTCTCTCTCTCTCTCTCTCTCTCTCTCTCTCTCGTTCTCTCTCTCTTTCTCTCTCTCTCGTTCTCTCTCTCTCTCTCGTTCTCTCTCTCTCTCTCTCTCTCTCTCTCTCTCTCTCTCTCTCTCTCTCTCTCTCTCTTTCTCTCTCTTATTTTGGAAATTCATTGTTTCCATTTTATACCCGGAAGCTGTTGCGCTGTGTTAGTGATATATTTCTCTATATTATTTGATCCATGACAAATTATTTAGAGTGCAGCAACACATCAGTTGAGGGCAAAGTATCCTTTATCATAACAAAGTGAAATTCGACAATTCGACTGATGTCAGAATCACTCTGTTTTATTGCTATAATGTCATATAGTGAGAAAGCACAGTAAGTCCATGTTTTGGAGAGAAAAAAAAAGATTCTTTTAAACATCACGATGATGATAATGTTGGCACATAGGGCGCTGAAATCCCATGTCACAAAGTCATGCTCAGTGCGCGCACATAGTGTCTCAGCACTCACCATGGAGAAAAGCACTACTGAAACGGGTGGGGATTTAGTCCTTTTCTTCCAAGAAAGGTTTACTCTTCTTCAGATTCATTAATAGGGATTTTTAGAGGGTCGGTGGTACGTAAACGTTCTTGAAAGAACGAACCCAATGTATTGTTTGGTAATATGGAAATCCTACTCTGAAAATGCGGTTTAGTGTAAATTTTCTTCGGTGTTAGAAATAAAGGAAATAAAAGCTGTACGTTATGGCAAAGTTCATAATAAAGTGAATATTCTAAGACTTTAACTCTCAAATTATTTTTTTAAATTTGTTTTGCTTTGTTTTCATTTATAATTATACTATCGTAATAAAAGATTCGACACTTATGTTTGATGTTCAAGAATTTTGTAAATTTTAAGTAGGAGTTTTGCGCTGGTCAATTTCTTACATTGTTAATGTTTTTAAAATATGTTGTTCTTGTTGTTGTACTTGTTGTTGGTCTAAGATGACTATGTGTACAAATGTGAAATGAAATTCGACGCCTAAATTTTTTTTTTTTTTTTTTTTTTATCTCGATGGACCACGTCCTGAGGAATTTTTTTTTTTTGCGCAGGGAAAGTGCACTTTATACTAATAATCCTTTGGGGAAAGTACGTTTGTAAACAAGGTCCTTTGGTACTAGAGAACAGCGGTCTTTTCTAGAGAGACCAGTACAATTTTTGTTAAAGTCGCTACCTCCAGGAGGAAGAAGGTCTTCAGTAGCATAGATCAATGGGGTTTTTTTAAAATACAAAGAAACCAGCACCTACTTTGGGTAGACATTTTGGGAAACTGCAGTCATATTACATGAAACCGTCGTACTAATAGGCTATATACTAAGTCATTGCTTTACGTCCATATGAGAGAGAGAGAGAGAGAGAGAGAGAGAGAGAGAGAGAGAGAGAGAGAGAGAGAGAGAGAGAGAGAGGGAGAGAGAGAGAGAGAGAGAGAGAGAGAGAGAGAGAGAGAGAGAGAGAGAATAAAATCGCGCGCATATCATGGACACCTTTTTTTTATTTTTTATTTAATCGGTCTTATATAGCACATTTTCAGCTCAGGAGTTATTCAAGGCGCTGAGCGATACAGGATCTAACTCGTGCCGCCCACTTGCAGCTTTTAGGCGCTTCGTCCGACGTCCATGAAACATCTGAGCATATATAAATCCTGGGCGACCGGGACTTGGGTAAACGGGGGACCTCATCGTAATAAGCGCTCGTCATTAAAACGGAATTTCGCATCACAACCTCGATCCGTAATAGACCCTCATGAGCAGATCGTGTATACAGAGGAGTTTCAGGAAAGACGTCACACTGTAGGCGGAGATTGTAAACACTTCCATGACATTGCTTCCTCAATATGAGTGGGGTTTTTTCCCTTTCGAGGCCGGCGTGAAAAGAAGCATGGGATCACGTTTCCGCAACAGGTTTTCAAACACGCTCTATCTTGCTGATGTGTCCGGTCGTGATGTCACCTAGGTAGTTATTTGTTCCTCCTTCTGTTGGAACACAAATAAAAGTGAGTTTAACCGAGATTTTCCAAGGAAGGATAAGGTTAAAAAAAAGAAAAAAGACAGGAAAATTAAAGTGTAGTTCCCTTTGTAAAACATGCATTTGCGATTTTTTCGGTGCTTTTTGACCACTTTCAGCTAAATAATCTTTATTTAGAAGCATATTGTCTAAATAATCATTTGTTTACAAATAATGTAAGATTTGTATTTATATATTTTCTCCACAAATTACTTATTATTTACCTAAACAATACATTATTTACGTAAATAAATTATGATATAGGTAAATAAGGCATTGTTGCTAAATTTAAAAAAATTACCTATATAATGCATTATTTAGGAGTGTTTTTTAAATAATAATTTGTTTACCTAAATTATTCTTTATTTAGCAGAATTTGCTTAAATTAAGTATTATTTAGAAGATGTTGCTAAATAATGCATTATTTACGTAAACAATTCAAGATTAAATACTCTGTAACCTCTTGAACACAAACGAAAGGTCAAGGTAAGTTTTGTGCGGGAGTGTTCAATTTTTAGTAGATACCTCCGTCAGAAGAAAGAAAAAAAAAAGCTTTCTTTTTGTATGTATTTACTCAAAAACTGTGTTGAGACTGTGTTTCCGTTTGTTAATTTGAGCTGAATTATGCTTTACTTTCAAACAGAAAGTTTCAGCGTATTCGAAACTACCATGGATTTGCAGATCGGGCTGACAAGAAGCATGGCGGAAGTACTCTGAAGGTTATGACGCCAAAGCAGAAATAATGGATCCCTCTTTTCCTGGAGGCGTTACCGTTGCAGTTTCTTATATTAATACTGTTGCAAACAAATTTAAAAAAAAATAGTGTAAAATAAAGCAGTTGCCTCATTTTAAATCGCAAAACAGCGTAAAATCATGATTTAGATTGCTGTCCCTCAACAATTAATTGTTTACGTAAATAATGCATCATTTTGCACATCTTCAAAATAATACGTTATTTAGCACAATCTGCTAAAAAAATGCATTATATAGGTAAATAATTCTTTATTTAGCAACAGTGCCTTATTTACCTAGATCATAATTTATTTACCTAAATAATATAATAATTTATTAACGGAGAAAATATATTATGTAGAGAAATCTTACATTGCTAACAAATGATTATTTAGAAAATGTGCTTCTAAATAAAGATTATTTTAGCTGAAAATGGCGAAAATAAATATGTTACAAATTGAATTCCATAGGTGTGCCAAGCGAACGATCAACCATTGAGCTAGTGCGGTGGTGGGAAGAAGAAGAGCAAGAAGAAGAAGAGGAAATGAAAGAAAGAAAAAAATAAATACAAAAGGAGATATTAACAATTATTGTGCTGAACGTATTTGCTGTTGATAAAGATTGTGGTAGGGTAGTGTGTGTGGGTGTGTAGGTGTGGGTGTGTGCGTGGGTGTGGGTGTGTGTGTGTGTGTGAGCGCGCGCGCGCACTAAATGAAGAGCTCGCTAGAACAGATTGGATTAGAAAAAAAAGAAAAAAAAGAAAAAAAAGAAAAAAAAGAAAAAAAAGACGTTTTCTATGGAACACCGCACTATGCAAACATCAGTGATGTTGCTGAAACTTCTGTTTCTGTTCGCGATTTTTGTCTGTAGTTTGTATTTTAACACACACACCTACACACACACACACACTCACACACACTCACGCGCGCGCGAGTCATCCTATGGAACGCGGAAAGCATAAAACGTCAAAAAGCACACGCAATTGCACACCGATCTAGTAGCTGATTGGTCGAAAACTTACACGCCAAACTGCGCAAGCGCAAATGTACGCGCAATTGCACACGCAATTGGACGCACTTTTACCTACGAGTCACATTAAAACTAGGAATGGGAAATGTCCGGAAATACGTTCTAAATATCAAAATAATTTAATACAAATTGACAAATAATTTACAATTTAACCCTCGCCATCCACACCAACCCCTGCCTCCAACCCATCAATTAAATTGTATAATAATTTATATTTACTATTCTGTCTTTACTGTGTGGCCAATAGAACAACAAGTGTACAGATAGTGTCACCTAAAGTTTTCATAACTTTGAATGAAAACTTTAGGTGACACTATCTGTACACTTGTTGTTCTATTGGCCACACAGTAACGACAGAATAGTAAATATAAATTATTCATTCACAGTCATGAAAACTTAGCTTAACTGTGAAAGCTTACCGTAGCGTAGCGATGAATAACATAGCGATGAAAAACAAACTGAAAAAGAAACAAAACAAAGTTGTAGTGAAGATCTAGGCCTAAAGAGTTCTAGATGACGAATGTCAGCTATGACGTATTGTTCAGTGATGTAAACTAAATCTTAGGAAAACGGATCCAGACTTCCAGATAACTAAACATACAGTCCGAACTACATTCTCCTTATCCTATCCTATCCTATCCCGTAACTCAGTAACAACAGATGATCGTTTAACCAACGAACTCCATCATTCTCTGTCCTCAGCTACCCTCATGGCTTCTGGCTCATGGTGTCAAGCCAGTCCATTCTCGCATGTTGTCCTCTCATCTCTTTTTCTGTCTCCCTCTTCTGCCTCCTTGCACCGTGCCTTGAAGGATGGTCTTTGCAAGGCCTGATGCTCTGGTGACGTGGCCATACCATAGGCGTTTCCGTTCCTTCACCATGCTCCGTAGTCTAAAATGATAATTAAAGCTACTCCGTTACTCAAATTAGTATTTTTAGAACATCTAAGATCTAACAAGATGAAGGCTACTATAAAGATAACACCTACCATAGCCACACGGGTTTTCTGACGCTTTCCGCCTTCCATATCACCACAATGTCAAAATCCTATATACTTTCATGCGTCCGTTCCGGTTGCCGCTTTGTTATGTAATGGTCTTGACCAGGTTGCATCAAATTGAATACGTACTTTCATCTTTCAAGATGGCAGGCAATTGTAACTGTCTTTCGCCGACTTTTTCATTTGACCTCGGAACTACGAATTATGTCCGGCGCCTTGTATGCATGGAGTGTGTCACGTGCACACAAACTCAGAGAGGGAGAGAGAGAGAGAGAGAGAGAGAGAGAGAGAGAGAGAGAGAGAGAGAGAGAGAGAGGGAGAGAGAGAGAGAGAACGCGCAAACTCACTTTTATTCTCGCAATCATTCTGTCGTTTCTCGCTCACAATCGGTACAATTTGCCTTTATATAATACAAAACAAATGGAGTAACGCGTCCCGCGTCACGTCAGACCCAAGATCTGGCCCCGCAGCGATTTGGCGAACGTGACGTCGGGTCGTCGCCCTCAGCCCCACAAAGAGTATTCACAATTCCGCTGAGTTCTAAGCTTACTTCGGAATAGAAGCCAAACTGATTTGTCCGAGATCTACCAAGCATAATTCCTGATTCATGCGTTGAGTTGAACTGTCTCTGAGAATCTGTATCTAGGCTGGAGGCCAAATAGAATTCCATTCAAAACGAAAATGTTCTATGCAAAAATTCAGTTTCTAGTTCTGTGAGATTTGATTCTTTTTTTAATGCCAGTTTGTCTGACATTGACAATGTTTTATGTCAGTTTTTGCAGTCCTTATAAGAATTGGATGCAGGTAGGCAAAATATGGGGCGACGGGCTACTCGGAAGGAAATGAGAAATTTTGGAGCTGTTTGTTACCTGTTCTGGTTTCATGAGTTTGAGAAACTGTTACTGCTAACCCAGAAACATAACTAAAAGCTAAGGGAAGTTCCTGAAGAGCGGGTATTCATTTGTCAATGTAGAGCTAGACGTGTAATGACCACATTCTTCTTCTTCTTCTTCTTCTTCTTCTCAGCATAGAGCTACACCTATTGTCAATCTTATTCATATTCAGATCGATTTGCTTATTAACTGTTTTTTTGTTGTTGTGTGTTTTTTTATCCACAGACACGCATACCAAAGAAGAGAGAAAACGAAAATGATACAAGCAAGACAGAACGAAGAAGGAATATCAAAGGCGAAAAGCCACTAACGGTAGGTTTCATTTGCAGCCTTCAAAATCAAAGCATTCGTTATTCCACAAAAAAGAGGACAATTCATGGATCTCTGGTAAACATGAAAAACGGTGCACGCACACACGCGTTGGTAAACATATCAATTTATTCATTAATATTAATTTTATTATATCCTATCCTGTCCTATCATATCCTATTCTGTAACTCGAAGGTTGTTGGGGCATTACAGATGATCGTTTAATCAGCGTACTCCATCTTTCTCTGTCCTCGGCAACCCTCTTGGCTTCGCTCAGTGTCAAGCCAGTCCATTCTCGAATGTTGTCCTACCGACCTCTTTTTCTGTCTCCCTCTTCTTCTGCCTCCTTGCACCGCACCTTGCAGGATGATCTTTGCAAGGCCTGATGCTCTGGTGACGTGGCAATACCATCGGAGTTTCAATTTCTTCACCACTATGACTATATGAGCATGTCATCGTGTTATCCAATGGCTTGTGTAATGGTCTGTCGGATTTCGTCATTGGTGATGTGCTGAGTATAGGAAATGCCCTATAAATACACAGAATACAGAAGTCTTCTGTAGCACCTCACCTCCATGCTTTATATTTTTCGTTGTATATCTGCTGTGAGGTCCATGTTTCGCAAGCGTATAGGAAAATGGAGATGACAAGGGAGCGCAACAGCCTTACCTTGGAATGTAGACTGATGGCCCTGTCTTTCCAAATTGGCTTCAACCTTGCCAGAGCAGCAGTTGTTTTTGCGATCCTTGTCTGATACAATGGATCCTAAATATTTGAAGTTATGCACTGTTTTGAGGGATTGACCTAGTACTTTGATGTGCATGTTGATGCATTTGGTATTTTTGGTCATCATTGTGGTCTTCTCTGCACTTATTTCCATTCCATAGGCTCTGAAGGTGGTGTCAAGCCTCAGTACCAGCTGTTTAATTTCTGTGTTCCTCTCCAGCCAATCCATCAATGTCATCCGCACGCATAACCCTAGGTTAGAGATTGCTCTACCCCCTATGCTGACTGTGCCTTCGTGATCTGCAAGGGCATCTGACATGATGCGCTCTAGGAAGAGAAGAAGGTTGGAGAGAGTAGGCATCCTTATATAATGAAATGTTACAAGTGGTCATAGACTGCACTTCAGGGTGTTGTAGATGTTGGCATTTTAGGTGTTAGCATTTTTAATGTTAGCAATTTTAAAAGACGTGCCTTATAAAACCATAATGAGAATCATTCGTTTGTTACTCTGTACCTTCCCTTTCCGTTATTTTCTAATTGAATGAATGCAAGCAGTAAAAACAAAATCGATGAATTAAATCATTAAATCATCGAATTATTTTATCAATTATGTGTTCTTGATCATTGATCCCAAAGTTGAAACTTCACCCTTAAATCGCAGTTTTTTATTTATTTATTTATTTATTTTATTTTTTTTTTTGGGGGGGGGGGGGGGGAGGGGGGGGTAAGGGAAAACTTTATTGGCCCTTTTTTCGGGAAAATTATGATGATGATGATGATGATGATGATGATGATGATGATGATGATGATGATGATGATGATAATGATGAGGACGAGGATGAGGATTGTAACATCAGAAATGTTGATGACAAAGATGTGGTAACTCAGCTTGGAGATAAACAGATAGTATTCAATAAAACCTGACGTTAATTTACCAGCCCTCTAAAGGAAAGTTCGCAGATGTTAAATTAACCTCCTTAAGACGTTCACTACCGAGACAACCGAGCAGACCTCGCTAATCAGGAATGTTATTTAGCTTACTTGAATATCTGACCAAGGTCTCTTGACCGCTAAGTAGCCATGCGACTCATATCTGATTTAGATCTACCCTGCGCTCCTTCCCTGACTCTCGAAGTTGAGACGTAACAGAGAGTGTCCCACAGGTGGGACAGTAGAGCAAAATTTCCAAAAGAAGATTCATGTGGTCGCGAGAGCGAGACGGTTAGCCGCGAAAATTAAATGATTGGTCGGAGATGACGTAGAGACCCCTGCATATCCCCGTATACGCCGATTTAGCCAGTTAGTCGAATACGAAGTGTGGAACTAAGACGGTCAAAGGAGCAAACTGAAGTGAACGATTATCCTCAGCCATCACCCAGAAAGTGATAGACTAGAGACGGTTTCATGATTCCCAGACTAGAAGTAAGTTAATACTAGTAGTTTCCAGTACATGTATGTTTATATATTATATTGATTGCCATGTATTAGTATGTTCATGTTAGATGTATTTACAGCAACCGATTATTGTTTCTGACATGTTGTGCATGTTGCTTGATATATCTTAGCCTTAAGATTTGGATCATAGTGTGCATATGGGAAACTCGGCAGGTGTCTGATGCTATAGACTCCTTGCAGAGGACACCACATACCAATATACCTGAATAGAATATTGTAGCCAGAGTTCTGGATTTTACAGTTCAGCTCTGGGACGGTTTGTGGAGTCAACGCATGACGCTTGCTCCCGTAAAAAAGAAGATAATTTAGATTCTAGATGTACTTTAGATGTACTCGCCACGTCCGGCCCAGTAGCTACACGACTCGCCCGATCATCCTGAGAGAACCCAGACTCCCTCAGAGTGACCACCAGACTCAAGCACTTGCAGACGCTGAGCAGCTAAGTCCATCTCAACTGCAACTGATGTAAAACTACTCAGAACAATATTAGACCACCAATCATATAACTTTGTAGCATTTGATGAAGACGAACTGCTAAAGAAATAGCCCAGCACATTGAACAGTTATAGTTATTAATTTACGTTTAATTAAAGTCATGTTAGATTTTGTGTTGAACATATAAAAGTTGAAATCACATACATATATGACTGGTGTCATTCTATTTGTATTGTGTGTCAACTAGCTCTTCTTCTCTTGAGACCAAGTAAACTAGTCATTTGATTAGTAAAAAGCATATCTTAAAGTGAGCCAATGATACTTTAAAACCCGAGAACAAATATAAATTTTTATGTGACCAAGCACCG
>CM072512.1:88714169-88756669 GCA_036898135.1 Oncomelania hupensis
CTAATTGCATCTTTTGCTAAATAACTTTGAAGAAAGTTTATAACGACAGTTCTGCTATGTTTGAGAGTGAACCGGCTGCATGGATACAAGCTCTACAGTTAGGCTTACACAGATTAAACATGTTACACCGATTCAAGTATAAGGGCTGAATCTACATGGGGTAACACAATCAAATTCTTCAATAGGGTTTTTTTTAACAACCGAAGTAATTATGTAAGCCTACTGTTATCTGGTAATTAGTAGCACATGTATTATTACACTCAGTCGCCAGTCACCATGTACACTTTTCTCTCCCTCTAAACAGGAGAAGTTGGAATTCGAAAAGCACTAGCAAGCAAACTCCAAGCTACCCAGGGTGTAATTGTCTAATGGACTAATGGGGCATGTAGCTACTATCACTGTCTCTAAATAATCATATTTAGCGCAGTTCCATATTTGACCTCTTCAACAGAAGGAACTGAAATGTGAACTGCGGGAGTGCTTAAAGGCAGACATTGTAACTCGCCTACCAGGTTATATACTATAGTCCTATCCTATCCTATCCTATCCCGTAACTTGAAAGTCGTTGGCGCACCACGGATGATCGTTGAACCAGCGTACTCCATCTTTCTCTGTCCTCAGCAACCATCATGGCTTCGTTCAGTGTCAATCCAGTCCATTCTCGAATGTTGTCTTCCCACCTCTTTTTATGTCTTTTTTAATTCTTCTGCCTCCTTGCACTGTGCCTTGCAGGATGATTTTTGCAGGGACTGATGCTCTGGTGACGTGGCCATACCATCGGAGTTTCCGTTTGTTCACCACTGTGAGCATCTCATCGTTTTGTCAATGGCTTGTGTGATGGTCTATCGGACTTCGTCATTGGTGATAGTCTACTATAGTATCGCGAGCAAATTTATAGATACTCTGCGAATGTGTACCATAAGGTGTTCCCACTATTGCATTATCATTTTTGAAACGGTGAAGCTTGAAAAGATCATTGAAAGTCAGGGAATAACGTTTGTGAGTCGAGTGACGCTAGGCAGAAAGAACCGGAGGAACCTGTCAGTCCTCGCGCGGCAGCTAATAAACCTGCCAGATCTGGAGGAGGTCTGCACCAGGAGTTCGTCACACAGCGAATGGGTTGGGTCACGCTGAATGGCCTCCCGGTGCTTCACTGCTTTTGCCTCGAAGTGCGCCTGGAGATCAATGACTGGTCTGCCAATCAGCTTGCCGGCAGTCTTTGTGACCTTTTTCAGCCTTGTCCTGCTCTTTTAGGCTGCCGAAAAAGCACAGGCTGTTGTAGAACTGCACGGACTCCACCGTTGCCCCGTAGAAAAGCTCAAACACCCTGGAGCTCACATTGAAGGCATTCAGCCTTCTCATAAATAGATGCATTGGTTGGCCTTCTTAAAGAGCAGCAGAACGATGGAGGATCAGTCCAACTTGTTATCGATGATAGACCCCAAGAACTTGTACTGGCCCACCACTTCCACCTCAACCATAATGACCAGTAGGTCGAGTGTCGGAGCGCTCCTCCTGTAGTCAACAACCATTTCCTTTGACGACTGGGAGAGTGCTTTGAGCAACCCCTGAACTGAAAGCTTGAAGCGTCAATCACACACAAGCAGTATTATCCCTGACAAGTACAGTTTTATGGAGCGTATAGTTACAATCGCTTTCACTGTATACATCTTATGCAGTAATTCTCACTTAATCTGTTTAACAGGAGGAACTGGAAAAATAAAACAAAGCGACAGCCTGAGCTCAAATCTCAGCAGTACTCCGGGAACACTGGGGGCTTCGGACCAGAGCGTTGCTGAGTTCTTTGTCCAGGGAGTCATCGTGAGCAGAAGCCAGTCGCAGACAACTTCCAGCTTTCCCAGTCTGGAGGAACTCAGTGAGGAATCCAATTCGGAGGTACTGGATTATGTGCAAGGATTATATAATAATATATAATATATAATATATAGTAATAATAATAATAATAATAATAATAATTATTATTATTATTATTATTATTATTATTATTATTATTATTATTATTATTATTATTATTATTATTATTATGGATGTTGTAAAGTTCATTTGCCTCAATGAGTGTTATGAAATACAATTTTTAGCTTGACTTGATTACCAGAAGCATTAAGATAATTAAGTTCATATAATAACTAACGAGTGGTAAACGTGGCTGCATACTAAAACTGCATGAGCTCCGGTCGACCTTCTTGACTTTAAATAACTTTTTTTTTGGAACTTTGGAACTTTGTCCTTTTATTAGCACAATCACATATAATTAAAGCATGAAACAAGGCTCATAGCCCAGGGGGCATTTTAGCCAAAAAAGGGGAAAAGGGGGGATGGGGAATTACATTAAAAAACAATGAACGGCACAAAAAAAGCTGCTCCATAGGCATCACAAGATAAACCTCTGAAATGTCAAACACCCGTTTTAAGTTTTATGTTGGGTCAACATGGAAAGAAAAATGTACAGCATTGCATGGTTCACAAAATAAGACAAAAGGGAATGCACAATATATAAATAGTGACATAACTCAAACTGCAATAAAGCGGCTTAAATTTAGCAACCTGCTCTTTGATTCCATATTCGTCCAAACAAGAAAATAGAAGTTTGACATAAAATTAAAAGAGAACTGTGCGTCACTATTGGAAAAGTGAAAAAAAATAATCCCTATAAAACGGCTCAAATCAGACAATCTGCGTTTAGATTTAGAGTTCAATAACTGATTTAACTTATAGGCATTCGGGTGATTCCTGAAGTATTGAGGTATTAAAGAAAGTCTGTTAACAACCAACACAGAATTTGTACATCTAAACAGATAATGAAATTCATCACCTAGTTCATCCAGATCACATAGAGTACACATTCTATCTTCTCTCTGAATATTCAAATATCTAAGTGATTGAATTGGCAGTTTGTGACAGCTGAGCCTAAAGGAACGGTGCACTGAGTGTTACTGATTAGACAGTTGGAGCACTTTATTAGCACCGATTTGAAAGATGCTGTTATAATTTTGTGCGTTTAATAAACGAGGTGTGCACATGTTTATTGTATCCCTCTTGACTAACACGTGCTCGGGTTTTGGGTTACGGATACTGATTCGGCGGTAATGACCAAAAGTATAGCCTTCAGATAGAAGTACTAAATTGTGTGGGGTTTTTGTAAATGTTATTGTGCACACCATCACAGCCCGTAACCGTACCCGTAGACTCTAAATTGAAACTTGTTTGAGGCACAGAGATAGGACCCTGATTCCGTGGTATTAATTCGCATAGAGTTTTAAAGAGGGATTTCTAGGTATTGGTAAAAGTGACCGTGCACGCTTTCTCCGTATCGCTGTGCCCATAGGCTTCTGGTCTAAGTTCACTTCTGTACATAGGGTTACGTGTTGGATCCGTATGTATTGAATAGTGCAGAGATCACATTTTTGTGTATAATAAATAATGAAAGGGCATTTTTTCGAGCTTTAAGCCGCTCATTTGAGAGATTGTATGTGCGCTATTTAAGTACAGTTGCTTTGCAATTACTTTTAATAGAGCCTGAAGTGCTCTGGGGTTAAGATAACGAGGTTGAACTGTTTAAAAATAGATGTATTGCGCGTAAGTGTGACATGATGATGATGATGATGATGATGATGATGATGATGATGATGATGATGATGATGATGATGATGATGATGATGATGATGATGATGATGATGATGATGAGAGGGTTTAGTGCCTGCGGGTTGCCCTTTACAGGTGCTGCCCAGCTTGTTACAACTCATTAAATCTCAATGCTAAAAGTTCTACAAAGCTGGGCGCAGATGCACAGTTTTCATTGGTGAAACAAATACCGATTGTTTGCCTACTTCTCAGCCGTTTTAAACGTCTGTTAGAGGTTGTCATGCAAGTGAAAGTTTTTTAATTGCCAATCATCTCCACTATCCTCACCAGTGTCGCTGAGTTTGCACAATCTCTGGACGTAGATGCACAATTTTGATTGGTGAAGAGATTTTTCCCTAACGACCTCATTTTGGCTGTCTTCGTTGCTTAATTACCTCCCTTTCTCCCTTCATCCTTATTTCTGTTTTCCAGCGGAATTTTGCATGTCTTCTAATATTTTTCATGGACATTTTTGTACGTGAACTACATTGCAATTGTTAAAAGCCTATAACTTACACTGGGGACATTTTCCTTTCTGCCTGATTATCCTGCGTTCTTTACTTTACTGACTTGTTTTGTTTTCCATTCAGGGAAATGACTCTACAGCCGACTACGACGATGACGAAGTTGGTGGCAACGACAGCGACAACAGCAACGCTAAATCCAAAAAGAGACTGAGCAGCCTCAGCATCGCTAGCGAGGATAGTGGAGTTGTTGGGCAAGACGCTTCTGCAAGCCCTGAGTCCACCATCGTTCCTACGTCTTTTGAGCAGC
Source organism: Oncomelania hupensis (assembly GCA_036898135.1). Lineage (NCBI taxonomy): Eukaryota > Metazoa > Mollusca > Gastropoda > Littorinimorpha > Pomatiopsidae > Oncomelania > Oncomelania hupensis. The sequence continues at coordinate 88,718,586 of CM072512.1, forward strand.
TCATCCCCTTGAAAACCACTCATCATCAACAACATTGTGTTCAGCAAAAACATGATGCGTCTTCCAATAAGGCAGGTTGAATTTTTGTTGTTGTTTTTTTGTTTTGTTTGTTGCACTTTACTATTTGAATGTAAGAATGAATTATTGAAAAGTATATCGGCATTTACAAGGGCAGTTTCATCAAGTATTCACAGCGCTAAGGTTTAGATATATTGTGCGTTAGTACATTTGTTTGAGCATGTATACGTCCGCTCCAAAAAGGGTGGCGTGTTTTAATCATGTCTGGAAGGAAATCTCAAACATTTTAGTTGATCTTTAAAAAAATATTTCATTGCATTGACATCATCTTAGTGCATGATAATTTCTCCCTCCTTCTCCTTCCGTCGTCTGAATGTGTACCTTTGCGCTAATGTGCGTGTGCTTGTGTGGGTGCGTGTGTGTGTGTGTGCGCACATGTGTGCGTTTTCTCCCACCTCTCTCTCTCTCACTCTCTTTGTCTAGCCTAGTTCGTGGCTCTCGTGAAACTCTATCTAAAAAGTTACAAGCGGTACAGAACAACACATGCTTCATGTTGGAGTGTGTTACGTCAGTGCATTATCAACACGAACTGGACTGAACCAACCGACCTGACTTTCAAGGACGGAGAGCAGGCAGACTGAGCATCAGGGCCTCTTGAGCCATATGCATATAATAGGCCCTGACGTTGTTGAAACAGTTTTTTTTTACCTCAGACTCTGTAAGGTCTTGATGCTCCGAGAGAGAGTCAGAGCTACAAATGCGAGACTTAACACGAAGTCTGTGGACAAACCGTGATTTTCTCCGGGAGTATCGCAGTCCGCTGCGATCTACATCGCCTGAATTATGAACACTGAGAAGTGCCCGATATACAGCATGATATGACCTAGATTTTTCCAATAACGACCTCAGTTTGATTGCACCCGTTCCTTAATTACTCAATTTCGCTCTCTTTATCTCTACTTCTGCTTCTGTTTACCAACCTGCCTCTGTCTCTCTCTCAGCCTCTGTCTCTCTCTGTCTCTGTCTGTCTGTCTCCCTTTCTGTCTCTCTCTGTCTCTGTCTCTGTCTCTGTCTCTCTCTCGCTCTTTCTCTCTGTATGTGACTCCCTCTCTCATACTCTTTTTTTCTTTCTTGATGATTCTTCTCTTTACTGCTTTAAATTCTCTGCGATTTGAACTCTAACATACCAGAGCAAACTACTGCTAAATTGGACAGCCAAAACGTCCGCATTTATCTTGCTCGCCACGGGATCCAAACCTGTGTCATCAATGTGTCAGTCGAGCGTTCTACCACTGAGCTACGGGTGAGTCTACTCTTGCTGCTTCCTTCAACACTCTCCTCTTCACTATCTGAGGATTTCCCTCTACCCGAACTCAAACATTCCTGCGGCCCTGAATCCCTGCAATTCATCACTCTTTTCCCTTTTACTTTTCTTGTTTAATCGGAATTCGCGACCTATTGGCACAGTTTGCTTGACCCTTCCACGTATTCCGGAATTGGTAAATAACATTAATGCCTGCTTGGCGGTTTTTTTCAGTTACACAACATTTCATATTATGCCTTAGCTCCAGAGAGAGAAATAGAGAGAGAGGGGGGGAGAGAGAGAGAGAGAGAGGGAGAGAGAGAGATAGAGAGAGAGGGAGAGGGAGAGAGAGAGAGAGAGAGAGAGAGAGAGAGAGAGAGAGAGTCATAATGGAGAGGGGAAAGGGGAAAGAGAGAGAGAGGAGAGAGAGAGGTGGGGAAGGGGAATGAGAGATGGAGAGACGGCAGAATTAGAGACAGAAGAAAGACAAGCACACCGAGCTTCAGAGAGAGAGAGAGAGAGAGAGAGAGAGGAGAGAGATGGAAGGAAGGGGGTGGTGGGACGGCGTCCGTGCGTGCTTGCATGCGCGATTGTTTTGTTGTTATTGATGTTGTTGTTTGTTATTGCTGTTGTTAATGGTGATGATGATGATGATGATGATGATGATGATGATGATGATGATGATGATGATGATGATGATGACGACGTGTTGCCATTTAGAATAATCATTCCATACGAAAATGCTCATTGCGCGCCCTCTCTGTTAAATGTGCGCTCTTTATACATTTTGTCCTAGCATTACTATTATTTTCAGTTTCCTTTACCTGGGCTTGGAGCAGCCGGTAGAGTAGGGAGGCGGACTTGGAGGGGGGGTAGAGGGGATGGATTAAGTGACCTTTCGTTATTGTTTACCCCCCCCCCCCTTTTTTTTTTTAAGCAGACAACGATTACAGGAAATTGAGATTTTTAAAAATACAGTCGTTATAAATAAAATTATTAGTTTTAATCACTGGAATTCCTGGATTACCCTAGATGCGTTGCTGGTTCGTTCTTTTTTTTTTTTTTAAATTAAAGAAAGAAAGCTAGAAAAGAAAGAGGACGAGCCAATATAATTATAACCTACTCAATACTTTCCTTTTGACCAATAAAAATCCTGCATTACAATAAATGCGTTGCATATGTTAAAAAAAATAATTTTTTGTAGAAAAAATATAAACTATGACAAAATATTTTAATAGTAGAAGGACGAAGGATGAAAATAACACCGGGAAAAAAAGAGAACAAGGCCACGTATTTGTAGCCTACTCAAAAATCCTACATGAATATTTATAATAGAAAACATTTCCTGACTATTATTTGTGACCAATGAAAATTCAGGATTTCGGGAGGTGCGATACTGTAACCTTAAGGGTGCCAGTATCACTTCCGCTTACACGAGTAATGCCTCTCAGATCCTGGCCCCAAATGGTGCCTGATCAGATAGCTTTGTCTCGCTGACGTCAGTGTGAAGAGTCCCCAGCAACCGGGCAACCAAGGAGAGGTCCAGAGATAAACACGCGCCGTTTAGAGTGCCAGAGAGTATCCGAGATTACATAAAGTCAAGGAACAATATTCGCGTGTCTGCGATATCGGGAAGCTTGTGTGCGGTATGGTTGGTGTAAGTGTGTGTGTGTGTGGTGTGCTTTGTGTGTGTGTGTGTGTGTGAGCGCGCGCGCGCGCACGCGGGTGTGTGTGTGTGTGTGTGTGGGTGTGTGTGTGGGTGTGTGTGTGTGTGTGGACTGGACAACCACTAAGATTCTATAGATCAACATGCGCGTGATGGTTTCCTTGACAGGGAGCCGTCGGTAAGTGAATGCTTGCATGTGTGTATTTGTGCGAGCGCATGTTGAGAAGAGGAGGTAAGGGAGAGGGGGAGGGGTTTGTTTTTGCATGTACGTGCGCGTGTATGGGGGGGGGGGGGGGGGGGGGCCGTAGGCAGATGTGTGGACATTCAAGATTTTGTTTAATTTTACAATTATTTTTTTTGTCTTCACATCAACATGCAGGGTGAACAATCCTACACAAATTTTGGAGTAACCCTATTACCTATGATGATGTAGCCTTGAACAGTGAATACCTCTGCGAAAAACATTTCATGCTCATTGAAACAAATAGCGAGTTCTTGTGGGTACGAGCCTATATATCAGACAACCCTTTTCTTCCGTTGTTATGCTGACTTCAGTCGTTCAGTATTGTGTCAGGGAGCGCGTAATGATGTTGTTTTCCATGATATGTTTCCGAGTTTAGTCCATTAATCGTGTTGTTGTTGTTGTTGTTGTTTGTAGACACTTTAGCATATAGGTGACTCCTGGACCGATTTATACTGACACCAGCGGGCCAGTTGTTGGTAAAGGGGAAAATAATATGATCACACGTTGACCAATCCGGGATTCGAACCAGCGACCTTTCGGTTACTAGCAAGACGCTCTTACCAACTGAGCTACCCGGCCCCACTTCATTAATCGTGGTTTGTTACATTTGTTTTATAGGCCGAATCGAAGTGTAAGATAGGCTACTTGTTAACTACTTTCCCTAATATAGCAGTCCTTGGGATTTTTGTAGAATGCCGAGAAAGATGTGAGGCTCTCTGGGACTGCATACTAACCGCATCTGTTGATTAGACCAATATAATGAGGCTCGCGTAAACAGATTCTTGTTAATGCGAATCTGTTTCTGGGTTATGTAATAATTGTCCAGGGAGAGAGTAAATGCAATATTACATTAAACTTGCGATCTTTATAATCGATTATTATTGCGTCAGAAAACGCCTGGATGTTCAACTTGGAAGAATTGTGTTGCTTTCCAATACATGTTACCAAACCAGCTGCGTTAGTAGGGTATATATTATTGATTCTCTGTTAAAACTCTCTTTGATTAGAAACAGGTGATAATAAAAAATATATATATATCAAGTCCAAGCTTAATGATCCACAAATCTTGGTGGTCTCCTTCCGTCGATTTTGTTGTTGCTTTTTTGTTTGATTTTTGTTCTTGTTGTTGTTCGTTGCTTTGAATTTTTCTCGTTGTTGTTGTTGTTGTTATTGCTGCTGCTGCAGGCTCTTTTGCTGCAGAATCAATATTATGTCACTCTGTAAAACCATTATGGCCATTTTCCCTCTTAATCAACCACACTTGTTAACATTGAATAAGCCTTTTAAAACTGTATACTAGATTGCAAGTTACCATCCAAAATAAACGCATTTAGGACATCTGCCGGAAAACAACAAGAACAACAACAACAAACCTAGAATACATCTAACTATCATGTTCTCTGAGCTGACAACTGCACTATATAAAAACCATTTGCTTTGTAGTAATTACGTATCGTATGAGAACCGATAGTGTATTTGCAAGTTGTTATAGTCTGTTACGTAGTACAGTGGAACCACGCGGGAAATACCAATCGCTATGAGAAAGCAATGGTAGCATAGACATTGACGTATTTTTGTTGTTGTTGATGTTGTTGTTGTTGATGTTGTTTAAAATAAAATAATTATGAGACCCTTACCCATCAGTCAATCAATCCATCATTCTTTCATCATTCATTCTTTCCTTAATTAACTAATGTATTTATGCATTAATTTATTCATTCGTTCATTTAGGGAATCGTATTACAAAAATACCCCGAGCATTCGTAAGCTTATACTTATAGGTGCTTCTGTTTTTATAATTAACACAGAGTTGCTGTGTTTAACTTTTATCATTATTGGAATTATAATGTTTCTTATTTGTTGATTATTTGAACACTACACTGTATTTTCTTGAAAAAAAAAAGTTTCAGTAGCTTATTATTTTAAAAAATGCATACAGGCATGCTTTAGTTTATATTTGGTTAATTTGAAGTCTTTCTTTTAATCGAATTTATTCGCAATTTATTGTACAGTTTGTATTAATTTTAGTGACATAAAAAGATTCAATGAATCAACTTTTAAAACGCTTAAAAGTTCTTTATAATTTGTTTTTCTATATTGGTATTGAAGTTTTTTATAACCGTAGCCGACCCGAAAATATTGTTGACATTCTTGTACATGGTATAAGTAAGAAGCAGGTTGGGTATAGCCATAATAAATGTAAACAATTAATTTTAGGTCTGCATCGAAAGAAAGCGCTTTGAAGTAAGCCCATTGTTTTTGTTTTTTATAGACGTCATTTGTAGCTTTGGCTGGCGCGGTAATATACTATATTTTTAACTGTATGGGATAAAATCATTGAGTGCCCGAAAGAAGCGTTAATTTTAGTCAGAAAGAAAAATGAAACAGTTAATGTTACACTTAAAACAAGCACATTCGCTATTGATTTTATATGGAGCGGGCACGGTAATATGCCGCAAAAATACTTAACATTAGAGATTACGAATTTATTAAGTAAGTCAGAAAAAAGTGATCATTTTAGCTAGAAGAAAAATCTGGTAGTACGTTTCAATTTAAGGAAACCGTTTTGAAGTAGACCTGTTTTATTTTGGAATTGAAGATATTTATAGGTTATTTTCTTCTACATTTTAGAATGAAACTAAATCTGAAAAAACACCGGAAAGGAAAGTAATAAATGTTAAGCACTAGTCTAAATCAAAACGCTTTGAAGTTTATTACGTTCCCTATTGGAATTCACGTTATTTATATCTGTTTGCGGCACGATAATATGCAATACTTTTTAACATTATGGGATGAAATCAAGGGACTCCGCAAGAAGCAAGTAACCAGTAATCAATTCCCCTTAGCGACCACTGTTGACAAATGTGCGTCATTGCCACAGGGACAGAATTTTGTCACCTTTATCTTTGGAAGTGCCTGTGAAGGAAATAGAAGAAAGCCAGACTGTTATAAAGAAACTGAGTCTTGGCCTGTCGTCTGAAGCCGAGCTCTTTGAAAGAAGTCTAGTAACCTCCTCCTTTCTATATCTTTGCTAGTGAGCTGTCGATCGAAATGCTCGCCATGAGAAGGAAAAAAAATAAGTCAATGGACCCCATACCCACCTCTCTGCTTTCGTAATGTTTGGATGTTGTTCATCCGTATCTCACATAGATTATAAATAACTCTATGGTCTCTTTTGTTTTTTTTCCGATGTTCACAAGTCTGATTTAGTGAAACCGTTACTGAATAAGCCTTCTCTTGATTCTAATGACCTCAAGAAATTCAGGCCTGTGTCTAACCTCTCCTTTATTTCTAAAGTCACTGAAAAAGTTGTTCTTTCACAGCTCAACAAACATCTTGCTGCAAACACTCTCTTCAGTCCACTTCAGTCTGCTTATAGATCTGGCCACTGAGACTGCTCTTGTAAAAAATCATGAACGACCTTCTTCTGTCTCTTGATCAAGGCAAAACTGTCCATCTTCACCCTTGATCTTTCAGCAGCATTTGACACAATTGGGTGTCGGATAGTGCAGTGGTTGGAGCACTCGCTACTGTGTCGAAAGTGAAGCACCGTCCGGTGCGGTTAGCACTTGGATGGGTGACCGCTAAGGCGTGAAGCGACAAATAACAACGCCCCCAGTTGACTCAACTGTGATTGAGTACCTACTCTCTTGAGGGTGGGGAAGGTAAAGCAGCGAGGGAGAGAGTTGGGCATCACCCTCATTACGCTGGCCCAAGATAAGTGTGATCTCCAACATCACGCTCCCCTACGGCCACAAGGCTATGGGACTACCTTTACCTTTACCTTTTTTTTGACACAATTGACCATAGCTTTTTTCTCGATCGTCTGCAACACACTTTTGGCATTCGTGGTTCTGCGCTTGACTGGTTCACTTCTTACCTCTCTGACAGAACACAGACTGTTTACATTGACATCACCAACAACTCTGATCCGGCTCTGATTCTTTGCGGCGTGCCGCAGGGTTCGGTGTTGGGTCGTGTCTTGTTTGTCTTATATACCATTCCTCTTTCTAATATTATTGAAGCCCATTCAGTTATTCATCATTCTTTCGCGGATGACTGTGTTATCAGTTCTATGCAAGAGTGCATACGCGACTTCAAGTCCTGGATGACCTCCAATAAACTAAACCTAAATGATGATAAGACAGAAGATATGATAATTTCCTCTCCGCGAATGTCAACAACTACTTATCTGCCTCGCTTCTTGATGGTACCTCTGTTGTTCCCTTCTCTGACTCGGCCCAAAACTTAGGTGTAATACTTGACTCACATCTCACCATGCATCCTAACATTCTCAATCTTCTACTGTAAGCTTTGAATTGCGTCACATAAGCTCCATACGTCATCTCCTTTCGGTCAGTATTACTCACTCTCTGCCTTTGTCCTGTCTAGGCTTGACTATTTAATGTCCTTTTCTATTGTTGGCCTCCGTATCTGCAGTGCAAGCTGCAAAAAATACAAAATAGTGGTGCTCGCATTATTTTGCGTGTTCCAAAATCAGACTACGTCACTCCTCATTTGAAATCATTGCATTGGCTTCCCGTGGAGAACAGAATACATTATACAATTGCAAGCCTTTGCTTCAAAGCTGTTACTTTTCTGGTCCATTGTATCTCACCGAGTTAGTCCACTTCTATACACCATTAAGATGTCTCCGTTCATCTTCCGACAGTCGCTAGCTTCGTATTCCCCGTTTGAAAACAAAAGCTTTTGGCGAACGATCATTCTGCTTTTCAGCCCCTACAGCTTGGAATTCTCTTCCTTTAAATCTGCGCTATGTCGAATCATCTCTTTCCTTTCGCTCTGGACTGAAAACACACATTTTCAACAGTGTATATCTTTAAATCTCGATCCCGAACTGTTCTTCGTAAAATATTTTAAACACAGTCATAGTCCTTGTGTGTGTTGGGGGGAGGGTGTGGGGGGAGAGGTATGTGTGTGTGTGTGTGTGTGTGTTGATGTTGTTATTTTATGTTCAGCTTTCGCTTTATTTATTTATTTATGGTTTTTTTTTCTCTAAAGCGCAATGAGCTGTAATGAGGAGGGGCGCTGTACAAATATTAATTATTATTAATATTATTATTATTATTATTTGTTGTTGTTGTTTTCTTTTTAATTTCAAAACAATTCACGGCATTAAAGCAACGATATATATGGCAATATAGTAGAGGCAGAATAATAGGTCTACAAGGAAAATTTTTAAAAAAAAATAGAGGGTCTCTATGGTAACTCCGGAAAGCTGAGTAGGTAACAGAGAGTTTTGGGAGTGACAGATTGTAGAGTGGGTGTGGGTTTGTTTGTTTGTTTGTTGTTGTTGTTGTTGTTGTTGGGGTGGTGAAAGGTAGGGGGAGAACAAAACAAAACAAAACAAACACAGCTAAAGAGTTTTATGGCAACTGAAGGAGAGGGGGGGGGGGGGTGGGATGGGTACAGCCCATAAGTTGGAGAGACTCGGGGATGAGGGGTGGGAGAGAGAGAGAGAGAGAGAGAGAGAGAGAGAGAGAGAGAGAGAGAGAGAGAGAGAGAGAGAGATCCATGGAGTTTCATGAGAGTGATGTAATTACCTTGGGGGGAACGGGAAAGAAGTGTAAGCGAGTGGGTGAGGGTGGTGAGAGAGAGAGAGAGAGAGAGAGAGAGAGAGAGAGAGAGAGAGAGAGAGAGAGAGAGAGAGAGAGAGAGAGAGAGAGAGAGAGAGAGAGAGAGAGAGAGAGAGAGAAGATGTCACCACCCAAACAGAAACACAATGAGAGAGTTGCTAGTAGCGACTAGGTCGCCACAAACAGTGCCAGCAGCGTCCGAAGTCCAGCAGCTGTTGCAGCTCTTGCTTGCTGGTTCCTATAATATCACCGCTAAAGCGCTCTCTCAAATCTTCAGTTTTGCTGTGATTCTGACTGCGAAGGGTTGTGTTACTGAGCTGCGCACGTGGAGTAATAAATACTAAACGACAACAACCGTACCCAAGATTGAACTTTTTTACTCTACAGAAACGTTTCGTGTTTTGTTGGATTACATAGTTTTTAAAGTGAAAACTCTTTTTTCTACCGTGGTGTAGTGTTGTATTTTGTCAAACTTATACTCCAGTGTATTGAGTGACTATATAATCTGCATTGGATTATAGTAAGAAGAAAACTAGTATTATAAACAGCCTTGGCTTCTTCAGAGCTATTGTGCACCTTTATTACCATGGGCAAAATGATTGAGCCTGACAAACTGGTAAGAGACTATTACTACTACTACTACTACTACTACTACTACTACTACTACTACTACTACTACTACTACTACTTCTGCTACCACTGAATAATAATAATAATAATAATAATAATAATAATAATAATAATAATAATAATAATAATAATAATAATAATAATAATAATAATAATAATAATAATAATAATAATAATAAGACGAAGAAGAAGAAGAAGAAGAAGATGAAGAAGAAGAAGAAGAAGAAGAAGAAGAAGAAGAAGAAGAAGAAGAAGAAGAAGAATATGAATAAGAATAATAACGGTACTGATTGATGACTGACAATTGCTTGTGTGTTTATCTTTCTACCTCAAATTTATTTATTTTTAAAATTGTATTTATTTATTTTTAAAATTGTATTTTATTATTTATTTATTTATTTATTTATTTATTTATTTATTTATTTATTTATTTATTTATTTATTTATTTATCTATTTATCTATTTACCTATTAGTATGGAAAATATTAATGAAGACTTGCACTAAAGATGGGCATTTATTTGATTGTTTTGGTTTGTTTATTATGTTTTATAGGATTATTTTTGTGTATTTATTTATTGAATTTTGTTGTTGTTCTTCATTCATTTTTTTGGGTGCTTTTTGTAGTTTGTTTATCTTTTGTTTGTATAACGATATAGCGTAACGTTCAAAAAGGTCCAAAAAACTGCTATAATAATATCAAGTTCAGCTTGGGATGTATTTATTTATTTATTTATTTATTTATAACAGTTCGATCATGTAATAATAATAATAATAATAATAATAATAATAATAATAATAATAATAATAATAATAATAATAATAATAATAATTAGTCATTGTTATTTTCTTCTCATCCATCTCCTCCTACTGCTTCTCCTCCTCCTCCTCATCATCTTCTTCCTCCTCCTCCTCCTCCTCCTCCTCCTCCTCTTTCTTCTTCTTCTTCTTCTTCTTCTGCTCCTCCTCCTTCACCAACTTTAAAAAAAAATATTTTCATTCGACGACCCTCCATACTCACCCAATAGTATTTAGGCAACTAAATTGGTCAGAATATTTTGAACGATTTAGCTACAAAACAACAGCAACAACAACAACAACAAAACCCTATGTTGTTATAGCAATAAAACACATAAAGAACAGCGCTTTGGTTGGTTGGTTGGTTGTTTTATTTACGTCTTTTCCACCAAAGATCATAAGACGGGGAAGAAAAAAAAAAAAAAAAAATAATAATAATAATAATAATAAAAAAAATAAAAAAACAACAGCGCTTACATTTGAGAGAACCTCACATTTTTGGATTAACGTTCCCCCATCACCACCCACTCCACCCTTTCTCCCAAACATTAATTTAATAATTATGGTTGTCCACAGGAGATGCCGTGCCTCTACTGTCAGCCGTGTGATTTGCGCATACACGAGCATTCAGAGTCTCTGGGGTTGTGTGAGAAATGCACACAGCGACAACAGGAACGCAAAGAGACGATTTACGAGATCATCGAAACAGAAATCAACTATGGCAGAGACCTTCGCATCCTCAAAGAGGTGGGTCAAGATTGCGGTATTTTAAAAAAAAATATTTATTTGACTGATTGATGTTCATTTTTCTTTCTTCCGCTTTATTTACTGTTTAATTATGTTCTTTCTTCCTTTGTGTCTGTCTTTTGTGGTTTTGTCGTCAGTGTTTTTGTTTTTGTGTTGCTTTTAGTTGTAGTTCTACATTTCCATTATTTCTTCATTTGTTTTATGGTTTATTTTATATGCGTTTGTTTCTTCCTTCCTATTTTTCTTTCTTTTTCTTTGATGGTTGATCTGTGTATTCCTGTTTCGTCGTTATTTTTATTTTCTTACTAGCGTTATTAATTTATTAACTTACTCGATTTATAAAAATAAATGTGTTAATTTTGGAAATTATTTATTTGTTGTCAAGTGTATTCATAGTTCTTATGGTCATCATCGTCATCATCATCGTCATCTTCATCATTATCATCATCAACATCATGCTTATCATTATCATTCTCGTCATCATCATCGTCATCTTCATCATTATCATCATCAACATCATGCTTATCATTATCATTCTCGTCATCATCGTCATTATCAACGTCGTTGTCATCACCCTCTGGACCTAAAGCAACAATCAATCAATCAATCAATGTCATCACCCTCGTCATTTTCAGCCCAGTTTTCCTTATATCTGTACCCTTCTTCACTTTCTGCGAATCCTTACCCCGTCCTAATGAAATCTTCCACTTGTTTCCTTTATTATGTTCAAATTGATTCTCCCTATGTTCTGTTACAGGAGTTCTACGTGCCTATGCAGACGACGGGGCTGTTGTCGAGAGAGCAGCTAGACACGGTATTTATCAACCTAGACGACCTCATCACCATCAACAGTCAGCTCACAGAAAAACTCCGATCTGCGCTACATCAGTCAGCCAAAGCTGGAGAACAAGTAAGAGAAATTGAGAAGAAAATCACACTTTAAAAATAAAATAAAATATAATAATAATAATAATAATAATAATAATAATAATAATAATAATAATAATAATAATAATAATAATAATAATAATAATAATAATAATATTTTTCTTTGTTTGTTTGGTTTGTCTTGTTTCGTTGTTTCGTCGAATGCTTGGTTTTTTTTGTTAATTACTTGGTTTCTTGTTATTCTACCTTATGTCTGTCTTTTTTTTTTATCTTTCGTTCTTTCTTTCTTTTTGTTTTCTTTGTTTTGTTTTTTTAATTATTTTTCCCTCTTTTTTTCTTTATTTTCTTCCTTCCCGCTTTCTTTCCTTCTTTCCTTTTTCCTTTCTTACTTTCTTTCCTTCTTTCTTATTTTTCTTTCTTTCTTTCTTTCCTTATTTTTTCTTCATTTTTTCTTTCTTTAATGGTTTGGCTGTTTGTAAGTTTGTTGACTATTTACATCTCAACCTTTTCGTTTCTTCTTCTCCTACTTCTTCTTCTTCCTTTTACTTCTTCTTCTTCTTTTTTTTCTTCGTTTTCCTTTCTTCACATGCCTTTCGTTCATGATGGTTTGCTGTTAATTGATGGTGGTTGTTGTGATAGTGTTGCTGATGTTGATGACGACAGCAACGATGAGGACAATGATGATGATGATGATGAAGATTATGATGATGATGATGATGATGATGATGATGATGATGATGATGATGATGATGATGATGGTGGTGGTGGTGGTCATGTTAAGAATATAGAGCTAATCGGGCATAGAATTTTATGATTATATAATTATTCAGATCATACCGACATGCACTTTTCCCCCACATCAATTACAAATTACTGTTTATTGTGTCTTTAATTCAGCTAACGATGTTTTTCCACAGCTTTACACTATTTATAGATTTTGTTTTCTTCCCATGTTGGGGTTTTCATTACTCCTACCACGCAAACTGTTCTGTCAATGTTGTGATTGTCCTTTTCCGTGTGCCAACGGAGGAAGCGAAGAAGGCAGTGGGGAAGAAAAAGAGAGGGAGACAGACAGATAGACAGATAGACAGAGTATCTGGGTTTTTTCATCTGTCTGTTTGTCCGTCCCTCTGCGTGTATTGCCCAACACTGAGATTGAGTCAACCCCTGCATGTGTGCCCTTCTCAAATATAAAGCACTCTTCCTACATTTTGACCACCCCACTTATTGTCGCTCGTTATCCCACTGACGCGATAGAGCCATCAACTCCTCCTCCTCCTACACTTCAACTTAAGCGAAGGTCAGCGTTTATGTAATGACCCTGAAATGCCAAATCTGCTGCTACAGCTACACGTCAGAGGATGACGCGCTGCACCAGAATACTCTCTCTTCAGTTTTATTTACTGTACGATTGCCCAAACAATAACACCCACACTATTCGGCTTTTGAGAGAAGGTCAACGAACGAACGAATGAACATTGAGGTGTAACGTCTACACCCACCATTGGCGATATGGCAGACGGGGATAACCATCCCAGGGAAAGAGGGGTAGGGACCTGAATCAACACTGAACCACCAAAGCAATCTTACTGCTAAAATGGACAGTGAAAATGGCCACATTTTATATCGCCCACCACGGGATTCGAACCTGGGTCATCGGCATGCCAGACGAACGCTCTACCAATTGAGCTACGGCGGTGGGACAGAAGGTCAACGCAGGCTACACATGCTTTTAACAGCTCGTTAATCACACTGCCTAAGCCTCGGCTGGTAAGCCTCGGCTCGTCTCAGCCATGCAGTGTGTTCGATAATAGGATCCTATCACACTGACCGCAGGCTCGGGGGCCGGGTAGCTCAGTTGGTAAGAGCGTCTTGCTAGTAACCGGAAGGTCGCTGGTTCGAATCCCGGATTGGTCAACGTGTGATCATATTATTTTCCCCTTTACCAACAACTGGCCCGCTGGTGTCAGTATAAATCGGTCCAGTAGTCACCTATATGCGAAAGTGTCGTGTGACTATAATCTACAAGCAACAATAACAGCAGGCAGCGTAGCCTGGACCGCTGAGGCATGTGCGCAGAGGTCAATGTGCGTATGCGCATATACCTCAGCAAGCCCGGTCTATCAAAATATAAGGTTGGTTCGCTGTCCTTCCACACACCCTCATACACCAGTTCGTTGTCTTTATTTTACCTTTTACCGGAACAATCTCGCCCCCACAGTAAAAGTTCAGCAAAGAGCCAACATTGCCCTGCACGAAATGGAACCCCCACGCCTCTGTCCTATTATTCAACAGGAATGGTTCTCTTCCACCCCACCCCCAACCATAACAACCACCCCTTCTTCACCCTACACCATTTTGTTCTCCTTATTTTACAATTGCCCAAACAATGCTACCGATTCATTCGCCTTATTTTACTATTGGTCAAACAAAACCGCCTACACTGTGAAAGGTCGAGGCTATCGAGATCCCCAACATGCTCCGGCTGCACGGTAGAGGCTCTTTTGTCCTGTTCAAATAATCGAAATCGTGCATTAAAAGTTAGAAACGACCACTATGCATCATCAGTGCTTTGCACGCAATCTCGAAGAGGAAATGACATACTCGAGTCCGTCAGTAAAATGTATGTGGTGCGCCAATAGTCAAATGGGTGAGCCCCTTCCCAAAAGGAAACGAGAAACTAGCGGACTTTTGGTGAAATGTATTGATTGTTTGGTTTTGATAGTTTCTGGCATTTCGACATTTTTCCTTTTTTCTTTTCCTCCTCCCCTTCCTTCATCATCTTCCCCTTTTCCTCCTAATTTTTCTTCTTCTATTTCCATGTTGTGACGGTGGGTTTGGTAAGTCCAGTCTTTCATTGATGCATTTCTATTACACTTAAGACTATTTCTATTACACTTAAGACTAGTATGAGGCATTGACACTCGGGAATTTTGGTAAGCCTACACTTTTACCGTCATGCTTTCGCTGCTGAGACGGCGAATCGAATTCCATCGTTTCCATGACTATTGTTTTCCAAACGCGAACTAAAATTACTAACACAATGAAACATAACAAATGTATTATTCAAGGAGTTGACAGGTTTAGGTTCCGTTAAATGATGTGTTTCCGATATTAGAGAATATTGTTTTCAGCAGAAATCGATTACTCGTGAAACTTCACATGAATTGTGTTTCCGTTTTGAAATTTGTTTTAACATTGGAGAGTAATGTTTTCAAAGGCATAGATTGCTAAATGCCACACAGAATGTCCCCATAAAAAAATTAAGCGATTTGGGTTTAGATTATCACACAAACCACTCGCTGCTACGCTATCTTCGAAAACAAAACTATACGTCTTCACAAAGAGCTTGTTACTGCTAATCAAAAACAAGGTGCATAGGTCAAAGAGAAACAGAGGAAAGGTTTTGAGGATTAGCTGTATATGAATCTATATGCATGTGTAAGTAAGTATTGACCATCATTGGCCGAAGGGCCTTTTGCCCTGGACAAGCGTACGTCACAGATGGCCTGCTAGCTGGCCATGACGTCCAGTAACAGACCTCTCTGACCTTTGTGACTGGAAAATAAATCTGCTAGTACCGCGTAGTTAAGCTGATTATGCTGGTATGGCAGGGTCTGCTTTCATTTATTTATTTATTTATTTATTTATTTATTTATTTATTTATTTATTTATTTATTTATTTATTTAATCCGTTCTTATATAGCGCCTTTCCAGCTCATGAGCTGACTAAGGCGCTGGCCGATACAGGATCTAACTTAAACCACCCGAGGCGCCCACTTGCAACCTCTGGGCGCATAGTCTGACGCCCAGACGGCAGAGCACAATCCTGGATGACCGAGAATGGGGAGAATGGGCCTAGTGCACCCAGCACGGGAGTAATTGTCTAGCCGGCACTCATCCGTCTAGGACCTGAGCGCCAGGGTCTTTAAAGTCCGTGCGATGAAATGCGCGAGTGCACAGACTAGACCTCGGTTTATACTCTCTTCCGAAGGAGTAGGAGCAGATATTTAAAATATATTTGATTGTAGTTGTTATTGTTGTTGTTGTTGTTGTTGTTGTTATTATTATTATCTATACTGTAGTACATTCCCTCTGCTTTTCATCCGCTTCATTCCACTTCTTCTTTTCTTTTATTTTTTCTTGGAAAGCGACTGACAAGCTCAACTGAAGTGAGCCTGCGTACACTAAATTTACATTAACATCAAAGTATGCTTCCAAAATGGCGCATTCACATATCCAGAGCTGGTCGGCAAGTGATTACACTTTAGGTAGTGCCAAATAGCTTCATTATGTCTTCTCACATTCCACTTTAATCCTGCAAAATTAGCTTATTATTGCGGGCTTTGGTTGGAAAATCATTACATTGTACACTGCATAGATGAAACTAGGCACAGAGTATTTGCATAATTTCAACAAACAGACTTTCGAACAATAGCATTACGCATACACTGCATGTTGTTAGTGCTAGTGGCTGAGTTACGGACGGATTCACTGAGATTTTGGCACCATTAAAAAAAATACTTACGTTTTCTGAAAGGACTGAGATTAGGTTATGAAGTATTTGCCGCTGTTAAATTAGCGAAATAAAATTTATTTGTTTAATTTATTTTGGGCCTCTTCGAGTTTGAGTTTACTTTTTAAAATATATCATAAAATAAATATGTACATGTATCATTTACCAGTGCATAAAACACACACACACACATACACACACGTTTTGGGGGTACAATCAATAATGTTGGACTAGTTCTATACTATAAACTTAAACCATTTTAGGGAGAAGTCGGTTACATTTTCTTAGAAACCAGTTAATCTTTTGATCGTACCCCTGGGCTGCTAACCCAGTTAAGTTCTTAAAGAGAAAGTCCACAAAGTTTAATTAGTGTCCGGTTTCTTCGGTCTGGTCTTGTCCGACATGTTTTCGTGACTGAGATCGTTAACAGCGTTCGAAGAGACTTCTACCTACGTCACACGATGCTAATTTCAAGTTAGAAGAAGAAAAGACGGTAGTGAGTTGAGGCCACTTTGAAGAGAGCAAATTTTCCGTTGCTTTTGTTTTATTCCGCTGACCTTCTATACGAGTCTAGATAGTGCACATAATTATACTAAGTAAATGTTTTAGAAATGGTTTCCAGAGTACTGATTTAGTCGTGATGCGAGGTTAATCATGCAGTATCCAACTTGGTTCTTATTTCATTTCTTTTGTAATGCATCTTTTTGGGGCATATATACATATATTAAGTTCGCAAGCTTATTTTCCTAAACACATCAGTGAAAATAATTGCAATTGCTAAGACCTTAGGTTTTTTGCTTTACCCGTAGTTACTACAGAGTCTAAGACGTCTTGTTAATATGAGTATATGTCAGCCCCTGTCTTAAGAAGGAAATGTGTGAACATTCATATGACAACTCGGATTGCATAAGGGATTCCTTAGAAGCATCAGTAAAATAAATAAAATGTGTGAATCCCTTGGATTGTAACATAATTAGTGAACATATAATGCAATGCGAATTCGTTCATCTTTCCATTACCCCATATTTGAGCTCCTGCATCTTAAAATGTATCTTTAGGGGTGTTTACGTCTGAATTCTTTGAAAGTCATTTTTGTAAAAGTGATCCATCCAGTTTGATCACCCATTCCGACTGACTGTTTATATTGATTTTCTTCTTCTTTCCCTCCTTGGTATTTTTTTGTTCTTACATGTCAAGGATATGTGTGTGTGCCTGTTGCGAAAGTGTTAATTTCCTCCTAGGGACTTTATTTTGTCTAGATTTGGCGGGATATAAATGTTCGTATTATTATTATTATTATTATTATTATTATTATTATTATTATTATTATTATTATTATTACTACTACTACTACTACTACTACTACTACTACTACTATTACTACTACTACTACTACTACTACTATTACTACTACTACTACTATTACTACTACTACTACTACTACTACTACTACTACTACTACTACTACTACTACTACTACTACTACTACTACGGCGGCAGGGATAGCTCAGTGGTCAGAGCGCACGCCTTTTGTTAGTGCGTCTTGGGCGACGTGGGTTCGAATCTTGACTTCAGCAAACTATTTTGTAATTGCTGGATATTACGGCCCAGCGCCTTGAGAAGCTCTCTGAGCTTGTAAGTGCGCTATATAAGAGAAATCTCTTTCTTTCTGTTTTTTACTTCTCTCCCTTGACTAGTTATCAGTTATTAAATTCCGACTGGTGTTTGTTTTTATGGTATGGACTTGTGCGCGTATGTGTGTTTGCATGTGTGAGTGTATTTTGTGGGTATGTGTATACATGTGTATAATATGTAAGGGAGAGAATGAGCGAGTGAAAGACCGTATAAAATCACAAATGATATAAACTAAAACGAAAAATCCCCTGACCAGTCTCTAATTAGTGTAATTATTGTCCCTAGTCGCAGAAGTGTCCAGTGTTGCTTGCTTCTATGTTAGCATCATTAGATAAAACCATAAAAATTGTAAGCCTCTTGGTTAAGCTTACATGCAGTATTGACCACAGCATGTTTATAATGAGAGCACTCATGTGCCGTTAGCGGTCTATCGTTTGAATTCTTCAAAACCAAAAACAAAAAAAAAACAATCTCTTGAGCAATTTCTTAGCACCTTATTTATTTTTTGCGCCCTGAGCATGCTGCCAGCGTGGAGTAGTGCGCGTAAACAAGTCGAAATCATCATCATCATCACCTTGAGGTCTTAAGGTTGAAGAAGAGTGTGAAGACTCCCTCCCGTAGGGCTGCATTATTGACTTCTATCGAAAGTCGCACCATTAAATAAAATCATTAGTCGTCGTCTGATAAAAAGATCGACTTTAGAGGAGCGGGAAACCAGCTAAGCAGGTAGTCAGACATCTGGGCTTCTTCGTCATCACCGGTTTAACATTCTTGTTTCAGAGTCTTCTCTACATCTCTTTAAAGATTCTGTATATTCTGGTAAGCTCGTTTCGCCGGCTTTGAAGCCTTTGGATGGACAGTCTTTGGGAGAATAAATCCAGTCTGCTCGTTTGTCAGCGTAGGCATAATGGTGTACTAAGTGCCAGACCCCTTAGGGCATCACCCTGAAACTGTTCCGGGCCGGCGTAAAGCTGTACGAACGGAAGACATTCAGTTTAAGTAATGGATTTGTTCATTTGCGGTGTCCCACATTTTCTAAAAGGTTCATCCAGCCTGTTTTGTGAAAATTAAGGGTAACAGATTCTTGCACATTTACTCAGAAACTTTTGTTCACACTTGCAGGCTAACTATTTATTAAGATTATTTCGCCTAAGTTTGTCAGACTATGCATACGGAATGCCCGATGCACAGTGTACTCAGACACTGCCCAACTTTGTCTAAGGGTTCGTCGGGGACAATTTGTCAGATGAAATGGTCATGAGTACCTTTTCATTCATTCAGAAACAGTGACCATCCACACTTTGTAAAAGATTATTTAGATGATAGGCGTCAGATCAGGTTAATCTAATTAGCTGTTTGTCAGACTACGGGGTAATGCCAAAGCAGGCCTTATACACCCACATCTTCTCACCTTTTTTTCTTAAGGGTTTTGCCCAGTGCCACTAGGTCAGTGTGTTAATGAGAATCATTATGTATGTGCTGTTTGCGTCTGGCAACATTACTGGCATTGAACGTGAAGGAAAGCGTAAGAGCACTGTCTGGTTCAAACTTTGTGGTAAAAAAAACCAAAGAATGCGGGTTGGGGAGGAGAGAGAGAGAGGGGGGTAGAGAGAGAAAAAAAAAAGAGATCAAAGAGGGAGAGCACTCGGGAAGCCAAGATTAATGGCTTTTGGGTACACGACACAATGTCTGAAAGTATAGGCTTATCCACAGACCTTTAATTTATGGTTAGAAAGACTTTGGTGTGTCCATCTTTGAAGTGACTATGCTTTTCTAGTTTCAAAGCAAAGTTAAAATCGTGCATCTTTTTCTGCGATCTTTGTTTTAAATAAATGTTTCCTTTTCTTTTTTTTATAAAGTTGTCTTGGACTTCTGTTGGGAAGTATTGTTATGTTTTTGTTTTTTTGTCGCCTGAGGAAGAGCTTAGCTCGAAAACGTGCGTGTGTTGTTTTGGTCTTGTTTTTGTCCAAATTAGTGTTCATTTGGTTTATTTCTCGTTATTGTAAAGGTTGGATGCTAGCAGTTCTCTGCACTATTGCAAAACGTTTGATTGCGTGTTAGGTGACTATTAGCAAAATTATATAACAGCGGTGCACATACATCAAAGTTAGAAGTTTAATTGATGAACTCTTTCAAATTCTTCTCGTTTGAAGTCACTGTTTCAATATTGATAATTTAGCCAAAGGACGGCCGGCACAGCGGCTTACTGATAAGACTGAAGACTTGATATGTTCCGCACCGGGCAACAGATTTAGTGGGTTAATAAAGGATGTTTTTCGAACATTTGAATAAACCTGAGATCGCCTAAGGTATAGGCTACATTTGATGTGTAGGAAGAAGAAGGAGGAGGAGGAGGAACAGGAACATGTAAGCTCGAAAGCTGACAGAAACTCTTTTAATTAGCCATGCGGAATGGAATATATTCAGTTCCAGAATGACGATGTGAGCCAGCTTGTGATCTACTGCACATTAAATTGTACTTCGTCTAAATGAAAGAGGAGAAAAAATCAGTCAGGAACGTTATACACAATTTTGTGTTGTACAAGCAGATGTGATGATAATGGATTTTTGATGCAGTTATAATGGGTTCTAGATAGCTATTTAATGGCATTTAGACTCAATACAGTGAAACTATGAAAATATGAGACCCCAAACAAACAAACCTTGCAACGCGGTTTTGAACTTGGTCGACGGTTTTGTACGGATCGAGGTACAATTTACTTAGGACCGCCCTGTGCATCAGAGCTCTGATATGTATTACATCATGTGATCCAACGTCATGTTGTCTTGTATTTATTGCGCATCACGTTGATAACTAAGTGTTGTTTGCACTCCTAATAAATGCGGCACGTGTCATGGTCGTGACGAAACGGAGATCATTTAATCCTAGTTACGTGTTTACTTTGTCTGCCTGTAATAATAGTTTGATGAGTTTGCCGTTGTGTTATGTTTCAATTAATTGTTTTTGCTGCCCTGGACTTCAGTACTTTGACGTTTTGAGAGTCAGCGTCGCAGTTTATCGCATTTTATTTTATCATTATAGTGATTATGCAATAGCAATATTGCTAGCATCGTCATCTAAAAATTGAAGAATAACACACAAGAAGAAGGCGCGCGTGCGCACGGCCACGAGAGAGAGAGAGAGAGAGAGAGAGAGAGAGACGGAGCGTTGAACAATGAAAAGGATAAAGGTATTAGACTCAAAAGCCTAGCCTTTGTTCTAAACAATTGCTTAACGTATAAAAATTCCAACATCTAACAACAAGCACACCATTTAATTTAATCAAAATATCCAAAATAATGCAGCGGGAGAGAAAGGGAGGGAGAGAGAGAGAGAGAGAGAGAGAGAGAGAGAGAGAGAGAGAGAGAGAGAGAGAGAGAGAGAGAGAGAGAGAGAGAGAGAGAAATAATAAACACAAACACAAATAAAATAGGGAGAAAGTAAAAATACAGCCAACGCTTCTTCAGCTAGCGAAAGGGAAAATTCAAGAAAGCCATTGTGGAACCAACTTCCCTATAAACTGTACCCAGAAGATGAGTTCCTAAACCGAAGAATTAAAATCGATAATCCGCATTCCTTCAAAACATTTACTTTGGTTTGTTCCCCCACAGGGCAAAATCGTGTTGACAATTCACGTTTTGTAAAAAGAGGTATGGATGCATGCCTTCCACACTGTTTTTTAAGTAAATACTATTATGGAATGAAGTGGTTAACGACACCGAAATAGAATAGTACAAAAAGGAATTTCATTAGAACGATGAGTTAGAACCTACTTATGTCAGCTCTTTTTGTAATGAGAATACTTTTACTTAAGCATTGTGTACATCTCTGGATCTTCATATATTCAGTTTAAATGTAAAACCATTGAGGTCCAATGTACCTTCCTTATGAATCGGGCTGCGTCAAGCCTATCATTCCAGTGATAAAGCTTATTACTTATATTGATTTTTAATGGCTAGTATAAGGGGCTTTAAAAAGCTCACGAGTGTTTTTATTAATTACGCATAATAATGACGACATACATCATTTACTAAATGTCTTAAGTTCATTTGTCGGTTCATATCCGGCATCGAAATAGGGTTCCTTATGGAATTCTTCATTCTTAAAAAATTGAAAGACGTTTTTCTTTCTGCCGTGTTCGAAAGCATATGTTTCCCCTTAAAAGCAGCGTTGTGATGATTACCCTAATATCCCATTTCTTTGCGAACTTGTCGCACTAGGAATGTAAATGCTTCTTTGTTTTGCTTGAAGAATTTAGTTTTCGTACATTTGTGTATTACAGTGTTTAGAGCGCGGCAACGATATTTGTCAATTTATTTTCTTAATTGCTTTTTTTGTACAGGTTTTCGGATGAATTGATGGGGCTTTTATTGTTTATCTCAAAATGTTCCATTAACGTCCTTCTTCTCTTTTACCTCGCTCTCTTCTTCGAGTGTCCCATCTTTTCATATTTCGTAATCATAGAAGTGCTCTTTTTCTGAGCTAATAAGGCACACAATTTTTTTTTTACATTAGTGGAAAGAAGCTATGGAATGGAGAGATGTTTACTTCTCACTTAAATTGTTTTCGTTTTTTGTTTTTGGGTGGGAGGAGGAGGGGTTGTGCTGAAACAGTGCGCCGCACCAACCGCGCCAAGACAAGCGCTCAAAGATTCTATTTCTGGCCAAACGAAATTCCACAGGTTCAAAATATGGTGCTGAAGTCAATGTTGCGCAAGACGTATACTTGCCACAAGCTTGCGCCCTGTCTCACGTTATCGACCACCGAGCTACCCGGACTCTTTAAATAATTATAGCGTTGGTTTGTCTTCGATCTTTCAACAGGGCGGTGAAGGTTAAAAATCACCTTATTCTAGTCCTGATCCGCACAAACGATGATCGTTTTCAATGTTATTTGTTCATCGGCCTGACCTTTCTATGACTTC
Organism: Oncomelania hupensis; assembly: GCA_036898135.1. Classification (NCBI taxonomy): domain Eukaryota; kingdom Metazoa; phylum Mollusca; class Gastropoda; order Littorinimorpha; family Pomatiopsidae; genus Oncomelania; species Oncomelania hupensis. Next base: position 88,741,551 of record CM072512.1, read on the forward strand.
ACATAGCCTGGGAGGAGGGAGGGAGAGGTTAGGGATGGGGGGTATTGGGGTAGGAATTTGATTTAATTAAAACTTGGACGGGTGGGGTGTATGAAACTTTGGTTGTTGTTCTTTTTCTTCTTTTTTTTAAATAAAAAAGATTGGAGGTTCGTGTGGGGGTGTGAAGGAGGGAAATGGGCAGAGGGGAAAGGAGAGAGGTTAACCGTCAAACGGAACCTATCTCATGTGAGCATTTATTGTCTGCCAGTTACAGTCTGCTGATATCCGTTGACTGCCTACATATTTTATGTAATTAAGTATGAATGATCTGCTCTATTGTTATTAAAAAGATATTATCGCATGAAATTTAAGCGCGTGCTATGAGAATCAATATTAATACTGTTCATTTACTTTCATAAACTGTAAATTACATTTAAAAGTAATATTCTTAATTTCAGTAAGTCACTGAGTCTTAAGTTGTAAGATTCATCATTTAAGTTGTATGAAAATGATATCGCTGGACCCGTACTCATCTAAAGAAAAGTATGGATGCCGTTTGTTGTATGCCTTTGTATATATTTTGTCAAGCACATACAAGAGTTTATGTTATAGTAATAAATGTCTGTTAATGCACTGCAAATGCTCAGGCATATGACCATGCCAAAGTGGAAAATCACATTCTGGTGTCCAGCTGATGTCTGAATAATTAAACAGTATTAATGTATTGCTTTTTTCCCCACAGTAACCAGGATAATGTTATGTGTATGGTGTGTGCTGAAACATTAATTAACCTGTAATGATTTTTTGAGATTTGTTAATTAGAACCCTCTAATCCTTACCCCTCCACAGCTCCCTCTAGCTGCGAAGCCACCCGTCTTGGCAGTTTTAGCAGTAAACAGCTATAGTCTGCAGACAATGTTCATCAACTGAGTGGACTATTATTTGTTTTTTAATCTGTCCATATCAAGTTATAAAGCAGTTATTTGTGATCTGTGATCTGTTCATCAAATAGACTAAACGCGTCGAAACCACTGTGCATTTGTGGAAGTGGCATCAGCTAGATACTACACCTGCGCATGTATGCAAGAAGGGTTTGTTCGTCACACTGACAACAAAACTGAAGACAACACACTATGCGTTTTAAGAAGTAAACGACTAGTAATGGCATTGTCTTTTACTGAATAGAACAAAGCATGTGGTATATACACAGTGATTTGTGCTGTGTAGCCTACAGTGATTTGTTCATTACACAGACCCCAAATGGAGAAACAGTACGTACATTTTTGGCAGTAAACAAGCGGGTGTAAAATTAATAAAGCAGCAGGTTGTTAATTGGTACTTAGGTGCGAATTCACTGCAATAGCTCTACCTATAGTTGTAGATGTAAATGAATGTCTAAAATACCAGGGCGACAATGGCGTACCAACGCAACACAGCATAACTAATGAAAATAATAATAATAATAATAATAATAATAATAATAATAATAATAATAATAATAATAATAATAATAATAATAATAATAATATAAGGTAAACCGAGAATAAGCAAAACAAGAACAAGAAGATGAGAAAGAAGAGGAGAAGAAGACGAAGAAGAAAAGGACGAGGGCAAAAAACTTTTTTACATCTTTCATCTTGACTACCTATAGGCGATTTAACCAAAAAGAAGACAGGAACAGGAAAAATAAAGTTTCACTTTATTTCGTAGACACTGCATCATATTAAACTCGTCGAATGTGCCAAGCAAGGCCTTACATTCACTTAAAAATGCTGACATAATTATAATATGGTAAATGGTATGAGGAGAAAGATGAGGAGAAGCAAATGGCTTCTTTGTTCATAATTGCTTGGAGGCCCGCACTAATTACATCCGCAAATTTAAAAACAATCTATTTCGTTTTACGACAGTGCAGACACAATTTCAATGTTTCCTGAGGAAGGCAAATTCCAGACAGTTATTGATAATGTAATGAAAAATAATTGATTTTAATTCCCAGCTACCGGCAGTACATTCAAAAGATTACTGCTCTATAATGTATTGGATTCATATTCATTTGTATTCCATGTACTGCCGGCCAGTCTAATTTCAAACGGCTGCTACTCCATAATGTATTAGATAATTAATGATTGATTGACATTCCCATGCACTGTACAGCCTCTAGCTGTAATTTCAAACGACCAATCAATAATGCATCTCAATTAAACTAACTGCTACACAGCTGAATATTTGAACAGTTAGTGGGAATCTTGCCTAGAGGGGGATTTAGAAAGCCAAGAATGCCAACGCATTTAGCTCACATTTTATTACTTCGAATAACTGAAAGTTTGTATTGATCCATGCAATTTTGTTTAAGATGCATGGCCAGGTTCATGTGTACTTATTTGCGTTGGAGGGTTTGGAAATCGTGACACCCAATGCACGAACACATTTATTTTATTTATTTATTTATTTAATAACTTTTATATAGCGCTTTACCAGCTCAAGAGGCGCTCAAAACACTGGCCTATACAGGATTTAACTCAAACCGCCGAGGCGCCCATTTGCAGCATTTGGGCGCATAGTCTGACGTTCAGACGACTGAGCACAATCATGGGCAACCGAGAATGGGGAGAATGGACCTAGTGCGTGCTGGGTGTATTTGTGTAGCCGGCACTCACCCATCTATGACATGAGCGTTAGGATCTTGAAAGTTCATGCTATGGAATGCATGCGTACACAGACTAGACCTTGGTTTATACTCTCATCCGAAGGAGTAGGAGCGTAGTGTCTGTTGTTATTTTTCTTTCACCAGTCCGTTAATGGCGTTTGGTCCACTGCCTGTACAGGCATCAATGTTATCGCGTGAGTACACGGCGTATACCACCGCACTAACTGCGCTCCCAAAAAAAAGAACACTAATTTGATTAACTATTGATTTGGATCTGCAATTTTACACAAAAATGCACACGCAATTGCACGCCCATCCGCATGCCGGATGTTAATGAAGACGAATTACAAAACATGGAACGGAAACAGCATCGGAAAACGCGTGTAGCTATTATAAGCTTTTAATTGTGGCCATATTGAAGACCTCTATTCGCGCGACGGAAGATAATTATCAGATTAGGTACAAACTAAAGTACATTATCATAACATTTAATTGGAAGGTGGGGAGGACTAGGGAAGGGGGGATTTGGGGGCCGGGGAGGTCGTGGGTGACGAGGGTTACATTACATTATTTTGGTACACACATGTAGAACGTACTTCCGGACATTTTCCATTCCTAGTTTTAATGTGACTGGTAGGTAAATGCGCGTGTAATTGCATTTGCGCTTGCGCAGTTTGACTTGACAGTTTTCGACCAATCAACTACTAGATGGGCATGCAATTGCGTGTGCATTTTCGCGTGCAATTGCACGTGCATTTGACGCTTTCCTCGTTCCATATACTAGTACTATGTGTAGGTCTAATAGATCTCTGACACTGAATATGGAAACATTAAGTACGTAGTAGTAAAATTCGAATTTTTATTTTTTAAAACTGCATTAATCTGCTTAAGCAGCTAACTCTCCCACTTCAATTTTCAGACTTATGAGAGTATAATACGTTAGGAATTAAGCGTGTCCACTACAATTTTTTTTTATTTCAACAACTTTATTATCCCCGAGGTGAAATTCGGGCACTTTCATTTTCGAAAGTACACCAACCCCAAGTGAAGCGCTTTACCCCAGGTACATGCTGGGTGTGTTCTCGTCACCGGCATTCACCCGTCTAGGACATGAGCGTCAGGATCTTTAAAGTCCGTTATGATGGAATGCATGCGACACAGACTAGACCTCGGTTTATACTCTCATCCGAAGGAGTCAGGCACTCACTGCCTAACATGTAAACCTGAGGGTCAAAGTACCATACTTGGCTTCGCAAAACAGTTTCAGAGACTCGGTGTTAAAACTGGTTCTGCGCGAGAGACCTGATAGTCTGTCATACTCAGTGCTATGACCTCTAGTTCGGGCGATCATTTCCTGGTCGCGTACTGCAACTCGCCAATAAGAGACGCAGATGATGCGAATGATTTCTTTTGACTGATAAGGCACGTCTGAGAGAAGTTGAGATAACAGTTACAACGGGCCATCCTGCACACATGCGTAAGCGTACCACTATTAAAAAAGTACTATATAATGCTGTATAACATTTACCCAGACTCTGAAGCGGTTGACAAGTGTTAAACAGCCCAAGGTTTCTACGATCCAAAGCAAATATGGCGTATGCCTTACAGAAGAAGTCTTTGATAGATGGACAGAATACTGCTCTGACCTTTACAACAAACCCATCAGTTCTAGCATGTCCCCAGAGCAGAGAAGAGGACGAAATCCTTCCGATTCTCCGAGAAGAAGTTGAGGCGGCAATCACTTAAGAAGGGGAAATCAGCGGGAGTGGACTACATACCCGCGGAATTGCTTCAAGCATGAGGAAAAGCGATGATTGACGCCCTCACCATTATCTGTAACAAGGTCTGGCAGAGTGAGGAGTTGCCTACACCATGGACCTAGTCGCTTGTCATAACTCCTCCCCGCACCACCAGCCTCATCACCCACCCCAGCAAAGTCCTCCTGAAAATAATACTCAACAGGTTGAAAGCCCAAGCTGAATAAATCATAGCTGAAGAACAAACAGGATTCAGGGCAGGGCGAAGTACCACTGAACAGAGTTTCAACCTCCGAATAATCTGCGAAAAATACCTACATCACCAACAACAGCTATATTTTGTGTTTGTATACTTCAAGATAGCGTTTGACCGAGTCTGGCATGCAGCTCTGTTGGCAACCATGAGAGTGTACAACATCCGCTCTAAAATTATTGAAGTCATCAAAAACCTGTATGACACGGCTACCATTGCAGTCCTCCACAACAGCGCCATCGAGAACTGGTTCAGAACAACAATCGGTGTCCGTCAAGGATGCCTACTCTCTCCAACATTCTTCAACATTTTCCTAGAGCGCACCATGACAGATGCCCTTGCAGATCACGAAGGCACAGTCAGTATAGGAAGTTGAGCAATCTCCAACCTCAGTTTTGCCGATGACATTGATGGTTTAACTGGAGAGGAACAAGAACTTGAACAGCTGGTACAGAGGCGTGACATCACCACCAGAGCCTATGGACTGGAAATAAGTGCAGGGAAAACAGAAATAATGACCAACAACACCAAAGGCATAAACATGGACTTCAAAGTCCAAGGCCAATCCATCAACACAGTGCATAGCTTCAAATATTTAGGATCCATTATATCAGACAATGGGTCCCGACAGGAAGTCCTCTCCAGGATCGCACAAACAACTGCTGCCCTGACAAGGTTGAAACCCATTTGGAAAGACAGGACCATCAGTCTACATTCTAAGGTAAGGCTGCTGCGCTCCCTTGTCATGTCCATCTTCCTATATGCTTGCGAAACATGGACTTTCACAGCAGATCTACAACGAAGAGTATAAAGCATGGAAATGAGGTGCTACAGAAGACTTCTGGGCTTTTCCTTTACACAGCACATCACCAACAACGAAGTCCGACAGACCATCACACAAGCCATTGGAAAACACGATGACATGCTCACAAGGGTGAAGAAACGGAAACTCCGATGGTATGGCCACGTCACCAGAGCATCAGGCCTTGCAAAGACCATCCTGCAAGGCACGGTGCAAGGAGACAGAAGAAGGGGGAGACCGAAAAAGAGGTGGGAGAACAACATTCGAGAATGGACTGGCTTGACACTGAGCGAAGCCATAAGGGTTGCTAAGGACAAAGAAAGATGGAGTACCCTGGTTAAACGGTCATCTGTGGTGCCCCAACGACTTTCGAGTTACGGGATAAAATAGGATAGGATCGCATATCGTACAAAATCCTGATTTGGGGAAACATTGTTTTCACGAACAATGACATAATGTATTAATATCACTAGATTGTGAGGAATCTTTTTCTGGGCAAAAATAAGTAAATTATAGTCCCGGACTCGTGAGCGTAAAGGGGAACGTTTAAGTAAGTGGAAACACAATTATATGCTAAGTGCGTATAGGGGAAGGGGAGAGGGGGGCGATTGAAGAAAGATGAAAATGATCTGGGTGTTAGAGAGGCAGATGTACATGTAGCTATGATTGTAATGTGTGTTAAACCAAATTTAATTTTCATAACGTTGTTACACTTTGTATTAGAGTCCTCACTGCACGACAAGCCTAATAAATGTGTTTAACAATACGAACACATGGAATTCAGAGTCTCGCCTTGAAAAAAAAAAGAAGTAAAATTACTTATTCCCGAGTAATGAAATTGACTGATGAATTATGAAATTAACCGAATTTTGAAATTGACTGACGAATGGTGAAATGGATCGATTATATGATGAATTGACCGATGAATTATGAAATTGATGAATGATTGGAATCCAACAAGGCTGAAGGGATGCGCACTAGTGTGAGTGAAGCGCGGAGAGTGAAGTTAGAATGTGCATACATGAAATTTATGTAGCTCGATGAAGTCATTACAAAACCTCCGTCCCCCATTTTACATCATCCTGAAGTGAGTTAGCAGCAGCAGAACGAGGAAAAAGAAATTGTCATTTCAGGAAAGCAATTTACAATTCCGCGAGCCATTAGATATCAGTTGACCATCGGAAATTGAAGAATGGCCATGAAAAGGGTTAGGGGGGGGGATGATTATGTGGTCAAGTGTCCGAGTAGGAGGGGAAAAGATGGCGGTGGGAAGAACGGTTAGTAGAAGCGGGTCTCTTGTTACCATTTCTAGCTATATAACCTCACTGTCATCGATCATCTTTAGTTGCTTGCTTGGTCTGCTACTGGATCATGACTCCCTTATGGTAATAATGCTGTTGTAGAGGAAGAGGGGAAGGAGGGGATAGAAAAGAAAGTGGATGAGAAGAAGGAAAAGAAGAAAAGGAAAAAAGGTGGTTGTGATGGTGGTGGTCATCATCTTCATCTTCTTCTCTTTAGTTTTTAGACAGTAAGCTTAACACAATGACTTTCTTCGTTTATTCTGTTAGTTCTTGTATGACGGTAACGTAACTTTCCGAAGACGTGGGACATTTTATAAATGAGGAAGCAACATTTCTCATTACCTTTTTTTTAACGTTACTAGATTGCGGTACGAAAGTGATGAGGGGGGAGAGGAGTGAGCTAGGGATAAACTTGATAGATAAGATGTTAGCTTCGACAGCCTCATTAAAAATAAATGAATTCTCTGTGCAGCCAAGCTAGACAAGGTCTTCTCCTCTTCCCACTCCTCTCCCCTCCTCCTGGCATTGGAAACAGGGGCTTACACTAGCGCCGTTTTGCCCGGCTATCGTGAGTAGGTGCAATCCAAAAAGACATAGATGGATACGTGTTTCACGTCGGGCAATTTGTTATGTGCAATCAGACGATTATATAGGGATAAAAAGAAAACGTCACTCATTTCCAAGTCAGTTGGTCTCTTGATGCTTTGCGTACATCGGAGGCTGATATACCCTGTAGCTTGAAAGCTGGCGTATGCTAACACGGACATGCCATCGATCACAAACATGCATAGGGGTGGACAGAAGGGCAGCGTCTAATGTGTGATCGATCCCGCAGTGGAGCGCAAACACCGCTGATAAATTCCACCACGCAATGCTAACATTTCACGTCATAGCCAACGTCACTAGCCAAACAAACAAGGGGACACGAAGCACAGCTTCTCGCTAGTCTTTTGTATAGTGTAGGCATTCAGGTAGATGCAAACAAATTATAATTCTAGTTGCCCAGTATGGGAGTTCATCAAGGTTCTAGCTGTCCTTTATCTTTCTACTTCATTATTATGTCATCGTCGACTTCTTTGTAAAAACTCGTGGACTGGGATATTACTGCGCATTAGCTATAATACCGTAATAACGTAGGCTATTTAGCAGAACAAATCAGGTAAAGAAACTAAGCTAAATATCATTACCGTTTGTTTGCATCAGAACGCAAGAATGCATTAAATACGACAAAGTTGGGAGTTTGCTGAAAGATCACTCATCTCTCATAGGCTTATTTTTGACAATCTTTTATTGTAAAGTGACTGGCTGGTGGAGGGCATTCAGTTTTCCCACTAGGGTTGTTTCAGCAGATCTTTTATGCGGATCAGGGGTTGTCCGGTCCTGATTTGGCTCGGAAGAGTCCGCTGGACCTAAAGCAATAATTATGTAATGTAATGTTATTTTAGACAAATCTTCAGTAGCGCCCACCGTCAGTGTTTTTGTAGTTAAGGATCAGCTACCTTAGCTTCTGGATGTGCTGTCAGGATCCGCCCGGACGTGACGTCCCCTTTGCCGTCATCAAACCATCAGGCCATTTACTTCGGGCGGATTCACTTTGGCCTTGCATGTATCGCTTCTGCGTATTTGTCTGCAGAAGAATAAACCGTACTGTCCATACTACACGTTATCATTAGATCCATTTGATTGGTGTGTTTTCAGGTAGCAAAGATGGGGTTTCATTACACATTTTAATGCGATGTAGATATTGAGATGGGAGTTAAAACATACGTTATATAAAACTGAGACGGAAATCTCTCCGAAACCTGCTCTTTCGAAAGCAAAGTTTCTTGTAGTTGAAAACCGCGAAAATCAACCAAGTTCCGGGGAATAATAAAAGCGAATCTACTAGGCCAGATCGGGCAGATTTACTGTTCCCAGAAGCATATCGAATAGAGGGGAAATCCCGTATCTGTTCTTAGTTAATTCGTCCCATCCCTGCATTTAAACAGTCCGAATGGATTCAAAGAATAAAGTATCTCCCCAGTTCATGTTCAATAAGCGGGAGTTCCATATCTGTCCTTCCGGCACCATTCCTCATCTCCACTTACTGATCCTTGGGGTCCGTTTTTTTCCGCTAGACACTTACAAGCTCAAGTTCTCTTTCTCTCTCTCTCGCTCTCTCTCACTCACTCACTCTCTCTCTCTCTTTTTTTTCTCTCCTCCCAGCCGTTGTGACGTCTCCTTCTTATCTCTACCATAGCATCTGCTCTTGTTTATGCACCCAACACGTAATCTGTCATGCCTTCAATGCAGGTTTCTCCCCACCCCCACCTGTCAACGGCCACCCCTACACCAACTTAAACATCCCTCAATTTGAGGTTACTTTTTTCAAACTTAATGCAGATCCCGTTTTCCAACCACCCCCTTCCCCCACCCTCCTTTTTTGGGATGGATGGGGAGGGGGGGGGGGGGTAGGGGCGGATGGGTGTGGAGGGGAGGAGGGGATTGTTGACGGATGGCTTAAACTGCAATTGAACATTATGTAACTGGAACTGAGTAATCTAAATCCCAGCTCAGCAATAAGTGGAGTGGTCCATTGACGTTAATGGCTGCAGTGGTTCACTATCATTGATGGATCGGTGCAGAATGTTACAATTTTTGTAAGTTCTTTAGCCCTGGCTTTTGTTACCCATTTGGTTGTAGATAGATTTTGTTCGTAGGATGATATGATGAAATCCGTTTGATAAACAATCGGCGTTCCCCCGTTGGGGTGCCGGGTTTTCAGTATAAATAGTATCCCCACTTTCTGGAAATTTAGTTCTTTAAATTCCCACTGTCGCTGTCTTTCTCATTTGTTCTTTCTCATTCCTGCTCTGTTCTATCAATCTGCTACACTATCTTCTTCGCTAGACCAGTCACCTACCTTTTTTCTTGAAAACTCTTCCGGGACAAAACTCCTTATTTGTGTGTGAGGTCTGTTGGATCAGCTTGGGAATATTGGACGCTTTGTGCCAGGTGGTCACAAGGGTTTCCTATGATATTATTTAGCAATGTAGGCATTTTATATGTATGTGTATTGTTGATAATTTATAATGTTTATATTCTATTTTGTTTTTGTAAACGGGGGTTTGATAAATTAGAGTATAGCCTCAGTGTCCCCTGCGTGGGATGTCTTTATTGTAAAGTGACTGGCTGGTGGAGAGCTTTCAGATTTACCACTAGGGTTGTTTCAGCAGATCTTTTATGCGGATCAGGGGTTGTCCGGTCCTGATTTGGCTCGGAAGAGTCCGCTGGACCTAAAGCAATAATCGTGTAATGGAATGTAAACAATCAGCGATCATCTCTCTCTCCCCCCCCCTCCCCTTCCCCTCAAACCTTCTTCCCCGACACCACCTCCTTCAACACAGATGCACACGGCTAAAGAGGTGTGATAAAATATTAGTAGTAGTGGTATGCTTACTAGCCCCCCTTTCCACATCAGCATCAAAATATGACCTACGCTGAGATGGATCGGGTCTGCTGCGTCACTGTTGGTGTACAGTACAAGGAAGCTGATAGTAATGATTTGCAAACACGCCTTAATAAAATATAATTCCACCTATAGTCTTAATACCATATAATCAGCAATGTGGATATAATGACGTAATAACAGCATCGTTGTGTGTCTGTTTGTGTGTGTGTGTGTTTGTGTGTGGGTGGGTGTGTGCGTGTTGGAGCAGGCGTGTGTGTGTGTGGGTGTGTGTGATAAACAAATCATATTTCATGTTATTAACGATCGTTTTGGCCTCCCCTAAAACTGCTAAAATCTGCGTCACCCTTGTATGCTAAGCATACGTTATTGATGATTTGCAAACAGCTGTAATATCATCCAGTAGTCTAATACCATCTATCACGTTCCCTGCAATGATAATAATTGTTCTTATTAATGCGAGTGGTGTTTCTCACTGTTCCGCGCCAGACCCGACGGTTCTTTCCAGTTACAACGAGCGCATAATACTGCAAAGTCATTTGTAAGAACTGCTTGTACTGTGCTAGAATCTTTGCATCATGCTTTATAAGATTAAGCAGGATAGTTCCGTTCAATTTCAATCATTCTGATCTAACTTCCTTCAAAGTTGTTCGCTTTTAGCCTTGGTTATACTTTGAAAAGAATGTTTTAAAAAAAATTAATGTATTTTTTATAAATCTTATAAATTATAAAGCTTGGTTGGTTTTTAAATTTAAAAAGTCTTGTTTTATTTTTAAATCTCTTAATCTCTCTCTCTCTCTCACTCTCTCTCTCTCTCTCTCTCTCTCTCTCTCTTTGACCTAATCCTAAGTTATGTGCAGAATTGAACTGAAATGGGTATGCAGTTGCAGTTTGCTTTTGACTGTTGGAAGAACAGATGATGATGATGATGGTGGTGGTGATGATGAAGTAGACTTGTAAAGCGCGTAATCTACAAAAGACCAGGCTCGAAGCGCAAAATCCATTATGCAAGTTTGTTAAGAACTGCTTTGTCCAAACATCTCCGCATCATTCATCAAACAAGATTATACAGAATAAGTATATAATCGATGCAGCTGGGAGTGGCCAGTTGGCTGACACCAGCATCCATGTAGTAATGTTGTCTTGTTTTGTTCTCAGGTAGACTCTCGGCCCCATCCACTTATTTGTACGAACTTATTTATTTAGTCTATGCTCTCCCTTAGCCATTTAAAGATCGCCACAGGCAGTTTTTGTCACATTTTGGATTCTGTCAGAAATATAAGATTCGTACAGATTTCTTGACTTACGCTGGTTGTATCGAAGCTGTTAAACAATATGTCCAGAAATCTAATTTTGAACTACAAAATAACGATTTTTACGAAGTTTATAAAGTGTGGAAAATTCTCGGCTCGGTCAGCAGGGGAGCACGCACATATTACGTTATTTTTATGTCATACAAAGCACAGACCAACTGCTGTAGTAAGTGGGAGAAAAAGCTGTGCAAAGAAATAAAGTGGAATGTAGTCTTTAAGAAAATTCAAAGTATACGAGATATAAAACTAAAGTGGTTACAACTTCGTATAGTGCATAGGATAACAGCAACAAAATATTGTACTTTCAAGTATGAAGGTAGTGGCCAGTGTGTCGTGATTCTTCTGCGGGACCGAACGAGAAAGCATTGAACATTTGTTTTGGCATTGTGAACATGTACAGGGTTTCTGGAACCAATTTCAACAGTTTGTCAGGGAACGTTGTCAAAATTGTACTAATATTAACTTAAATGACTACATTGTTCTGTTTGGACATGTTGAACATTTTTAGATCTGAAATAACATTTGATATGATTTTGTTGCTTGCAAAGTTCTTCATTTACAAATGTAAAGTAACTGGCACAATTCCTACTATTCAAGCTTTCCGTAACTATTTAAAACTACGCTACGATATTGAAAGGCATGCCTCGTACTTGACAATGGATGTTCACAGGTTTAATATAGAGTGGCTTCCGTACGTACCTTTGCTATACAGAACTAACGATTAGCGGTTGAACTAAAAGTGGTATCCAATTTGTATTTTTGTTGTTTTTTTTTCTGTAGGGGGAGATTATTTTATTTTATTTTATTTTTATTACTTTAAATGTTGTATTCTATTAGAGATACTTCGGCATTTAACAAAAACGTTGTTTGGAAATATATGTATTGTTGGGAAATATGTATTGCTGCATTCGCAGAGGCTGAGAAAGTTAGCATGCAACTTTGTATTGATATAGAATATGGATCCCTACCATCAATAATTTCTTTATTTGTTTACTCCTTTTTATTTGTCTATTTTATTTTTCTATCTTTCCTTTTTTACTTTATCTCTATATATATAAAAAATAAAATTCTAAAATGTAGTAAGCAAATTAATAAACAAAATACTTTGACATGTAAAGCACAAAATATAATGTATTGTTCGTTTACAAAATGCAATATATAGCATCTTAATTTAGAACTGTACGAAATGTAATACGGGAATGTTTTGTATGTTGGAATGAAATATAACCCAGCTTGCTGGGTACACACACAAAAATATATTTAAAAAAAATTAAAGCACGAGTTTCCTAATTTCATTTAAATAATGGCGCTAGCACGCGGATCAACAGATCGAGTATGCATATCGCGTGCGTTCAGCGTGTGGGAAAAACCATTAAGTCACGCGCATGGACACGATTTGCAGCTAATATGTAACATCTTTAAAGTTGGTTTTAAAGTCTATCGAATGACAAATCATGTCTAATGCACTGATGCGAGGTGTTACATTTGCGTAACGAAATGTGTTTTGTTAAGAGTTGCACATTAAATTAAATTAAATTGACTTTATTTTATTTTTCCTGGTCACCTTTTCCTGACCCACGCCACTTACGATCACAGCTCTACACCCAAGCAGTCGATCCCTAACAATTTCTAGAAGAACGAAAATTGCGTAAGGAAAAGTCATTTCATCACCCAACTCATTAATTATCCAACATCGTTGATGTTCAATTTACTTTCAATTATGATTAGGATAGGCAGCGATTAATGATGACGAGGAGGATGAGGAGAAGGGGGATGACGACGATGACGTTAATAGCTATTTATTCTGTTGACAGGGTTTCATTTGGAAGGAAATGAATAATATGAATATTTTAATGAACGAGATTCGAATTTTTTATGTGTTTCAGAATCTTGATCTGGTGAAAATCGGCAGTCTTTTTATCGAGTCATCGACCATGTTCCTCGCCTTTGAAAACTACTGCATCAACCAGGTGAGAAAGCTGTTCCTAATATATTTTGACCTGTACAATGTCGACTCCATGATTAGAACATAAGTCTCTTAATTTTCAAGACTGTCAGTTCTCTTAGAACCTGTAGGGTCTTATTTAAAACTACGGACTTCCTTTTGCTGTAGGATCTTATTTAAAACTACGGACTTCCTCTTACTGTTGCAATCTTATTTCATCCAGAAACTTCTTCCTATTTCAATTAGACACTTTTCTTCTTTTACGGTTTTATTTTAAGCAAGAGTCGTCTCCTCCTCTTATTGCAATCTTATTTCGTGGTTTTAAAGTGGTGTAAGGTAATTAATTGGTTCTTTTAGTCTTGCCAGGTTACCGTGCTGCTCAAGTCTTGATTTCTCAATGGTAGCTAGCTAGAATATTACACGGTTTTGATTTCTGTCCCAGGCGTATGCATCAGCGGCGTTGGAACAGTTGGAGAGAGAACGGGAGTTGCTGCGAATCTTTCTGCAGGTGTCGCAGACGGAAAACGGTCTGCTTCGCCGCATGCACCTCAAGTCTTTCCTCATAGTACCCGTCCAGAGAATCATGAAGTGAGTGGCAACTAATAATTCAGTGGGTAACATTGTTGAGGTAGTTAAAAAGATCCGATAGAGTAAAACTTTGCAGCGCGTCGAGTCACAATGGAGTAGTCAACCATGGTAGAGAATCTACGATTCGACCCGCTGCCACGTTTTACTCTATTGGACCGTTTTAACCATCTCAACGATTTTGCCATTTTACTATAAAAGGTTCCATTTATTCGTCCTCTATTTTACCTTAATCATTCAGTGTCTTTTACATGTGCACCATAGTTGACTATTGATTCCGTGGATCTACGTAATGACGAACTGTTTACTTGTTGTGGCTTCATTCATTTCGATCATCTAAAAGGCGTTTTGCGCAAGAATCCAAATAATTTTACTAAATTACCACAGCCATATCAATTAGTTATACTTGTGTGGACTACACTCACCATGGCAAACAAATAATGTTGAGAGGGAAAGCTCAGGTCGTGGACGTTAGTTTCGGTGTTGTGCTCAAAGAGATGTCTAGTGATTTCATCATTCGTCCGTGTGGTGGTAATTATTGCTACATCATAATGTTGCAACAGTTCAGATGAATGCGATGTAACATCCATTTACAAAGGATCATGGTTCATCAAAGCAGTATTGACAGAGCAGTTGCATCACTAAATCAATAGTGACAGCAGTTGCATATCTAAATCAATAGTGACAGAGCGCTTAAATCAGCGCACAGATGCTTATTTGGTTGGCAGGTGTAATTATTCCATAGAAAACAAACTTTAAACAAAACAAGATCCGGGTGTCCAGAGACAAGGTCATGATGAGCGTCTAGACGGTCATTACTTCATGTTTACTTTATGAGCTTTATACATTTTGTAATATTTATTATTAATTAATTACTACTTCAATGCCTTTGGAATATGGATAAAATCAAACGGACCAAATTGTTTCCTGTCGTGAGTCAATATTGTTTGTGATGTTTCGTTTTAATTTCTTCTTGATTATAACTTTCACAATTATGCAACATTTGTACTAATTTGTAACTGTGTATGTTGGTGAGGTCATCTGTTTCTGTTTTTATATTTATTTATTTATTTATTTATTTATTTA
>CM072512.1:88759169-88786669 GCA_036898135.1 Oncomelania hupensis
CGTCTGGCAGAAATTTTCAAAATGGCGTCCGTTTTATGTTTGTCTACAGAAAGCCAAAGGTACCGGAAGTTTGCGGATCAAACGGAAGCAGTCGGAATTGCGCCGCTACAGCCTCACAGAGAAAACTGAAGTGAATAGGGTGAGTGAATTTACTACCATTTGTCCATGGAAGAGGGGGTGGGAGGAGGCAAAGAAGAGATAAGGAACCCTGTATTTCCTTTTGCTCTTGGAGTCCATTTTATTTTATTCATTTATTTCTATTTTTTTTATTTTTAGCTCTCTTCAAATATTCCTCTCTCCTGGTGTTTTTTTTCGTTGCTGGGTGGCGAGAGTTTGGCAATAATGGAGAAGGAGGAACCCATTTTAAAACTTCTATGCAATTTTATTCTATACCAACCAACTGGCATTCTTTATAATTAAAATAAATCTGCGGTCAAATTTGGTTATCTTCTCCCATTTATGTTTTGTTTTGTTTTGCCTTGTTGAGGGGCCGGGTAGCTCAGTTGGTAAGAGCGTCTTGCTAGTAACCGAAAGGTCGCTGGTTCGAATCCCGGATTGGTCAACGTGTGATCATATTATTTTCCCCTTTACCAACAACTGGCCCGCTGGTGTCAGTATAAATCGGTCCAGTAGTCACCTATATGCGAAAGTGTCGTGTGACTTAATCTACAAAACAACAATTTTGCCGTGTTTTTTTTTTTTTAAATAAAAAGTTGAAACACGATGATGATGATGATGAAGATGATGACTACAAGGAAGAAAAAATATGATGATGATGATGGCGACTGCAGTTTAGCAGTCAATATAACCCTTGTTGTTCCAGTTTTTCCTCTTTTTTTAACAGTCTTTTCCGTTCAGAAAAAAAGTAAGAAAAAAGGAATATAAGAAGAAACAAAATAATAAAATTAAGAAAGAAATAAATACATACATACGTACATATCGTTCTTTTGTGTATGTTTAGGTGGCCTTGGACGTGCTAGGCTGGAGCAAGAAGGACGTGAGTGACCTGATCACATCTAGAATGTGGTATGCCCAGCCCGCTGACCACACCTGGGCGGCTAAGCGCTGTCGCAACATCAAATTCACACCTATACACGCTGTGCTTCTCACCTTAGGACAGGTGAGACTAACTCGTTTATTTCTTCATTAAATGGTTTTGATTTGGGTGTGGGTGGGTGGGGTTAAAGGGGTTGGGAAGGTAAGGTTTGTTGGGAGAGTGGGAGGATGGGGTGTTGAAGTGTAGGTATTTGAATGTCTTTGTGTGTGAGCCTTCTTCTCCTCTTTTTGTCATCTCCTTACATGTAGCTCCTTCGTATATATATAAATGTACTGTATACAGCTTTTTCAATCAGGACAATTGTGTGTTGTTGTTTTTTCAGAAGCGAGGTGACCACTTGTCAATGGGGCAACAAGCGGCGGTCGTTCTGATCAGAGAAAAGAACGGAAAGTACCAAGCAGCACGGGTGAGTTTTGACGTTTAGTGTCTTAAAACTTTTATCCATCCATCTATCGTCCATCAGTCCCGCAGCCGGTCGGGCCGTTGAATGGTGACGCAGAGAGTTTTCGCCACTTCGGTTTGTCTGCAGCTGTATGGCGGCCTACTAGCGCCAAAACCTGATAATTACAATTATCATGTGATAATTGCAAATATCATGGGATAATTACAATTATCAAGAGATAATTACAATTATCATTGAAAATTACAAATATGTTCATGTGATCATGTTTAATTTTCAGTTTTGGCTCTATCAATCCGCCTGGAAATGCGCCAAAACTGAAAATTGTAATTATCACATGATAATTACAATTTTCACTTGATAATTATAATTTTCACGTGATCATGCTTAATTCTGGTAAGGCGGCTTACTAGCGTCAAAACCTGCAAAACTTACATGTATCAGTGATAATTGTACTTAACACGTGTTCTGTGTAATTCACAGAGATACCGGTAATTCACAGTGTTAATTACTAATTTTCAGTTTTGGCCACGCTTTACTAGGGCCAAAACCCCAGGCGTGCTGGGAACAGTGCCTCTGCCGCGCATGCGCATCGCGTATCGGGCCGCGCATGCTCATCTTGATATTTATAATTTTCAGTGATAATTGTAATTATCGCTTGATAATTGTAATTATCTCTTGATAATTGTAATTATCTCATGATATTTGTAATTATCAGGTTTTGGCGCTAGGAAAGCGTGGCAAATACTGAAAATTATTAATTAACACTGCGGATTACCGATATCTCTGTAAATTACACAGAATACGTGATAATTTTAATTATCTCGTGATAATGGTAACTCTCGGTTTTGGCGCTAGTAGGCCGTCATACAGCTGTTGTCAGGAGGCGTTGCATGTCCATCGCCGTTCATTGTTTTGACATCCTCTGTCCCGCTTTGTTTTTGCTGACTTATTATGTATGGTATCAATATCTGCACAGTACTTTTGTTCTTTTGTTATTTAGACCGCAATTATCTTATGTTACACCATTTCCCGATAAAAATAACTTTCTGTATTGTAGAACATCTCACCTCATCTCTAGGGCACACCATTTTCTTTTCCACGCAACCATCTCATGTTGTCTGCTCTCTGTGTGTTACAGGATCCATTCTTGCTGGAGAAAAGTGTTGTAACGGTGGATCCAGACTGCGACGACGTCTTTGAGTTGCAGGAGTGGGGCAGAGAGGCCTACATATTCAAGGTAAGATACATGTCATATTTCTGCAAAATATGCATTTCGTTAAAAGGACAATTTAATGTAAAAAAAAAAACAACACAAAAAACAATTCCAGATGTACAATTAACTTGCCGAAGAACGATGACGTCGTCATCTCGATAGAGAAAATGTTAATAAAACAGCCAACCAACCCAACAAACCAACGATGACGTTCTGTTGCAAAAGTATTAATAGCCTTAAAATAATAGCCTGAGTCTGAGTTATTACTGCTTGAAGTACGAGTTTGAGTTTGTAGTTGACGGTAAAAATGAAAAAGAGGAAAAGATCAGTGATGCAGTTTTCGAGTAAAACTCCTGCCGGTGTACCATTCGTAGCTTGTGAACAAAGTAGTGTTTCAGTAGGTAGTGTCTTGTTTCTGGCATTTACTTTAGAAATGTTATTAAACTATGGGCTTTTGCGTTTGTTTTTACAGGCGGAGGATCCTGGAGAAACGAACATTTGGGTGCAACACCTCCGACAGCAGACTCACAACCTGGGCCAGTGGAGACGGCGACGCAACGCTTTGCCAAATATCATGTTGAAGAACGTCTGAACCCGATGCAGGCCAGGATTGTGGGCATGAATCTTGCTGCTTCCAAAGCAGGAACTTTCTCTTGCAAAAGAATTTTCCATAGCTCTGACAGGAGGAGTTTGGCATTTTCCGAAGATTTCGGCATTTTCCTAAACGGAAGAGGAGGAGAAGCTTTCAATCAATTCTCCTGCAAAGGGAGCGCTTGAGCTGACTCATGGAGCTTCCAGAAGCTTTGGAAATACTGATCACCGGTCCAAAGTGAGCGCTAGAATGGGTTGTATTGTCCCTGCCTAAGCTTCAGCTAACCGTTTTTGCTGTTGCAAAGCTTGCTTTTTGATTTTTGACAAAGCTGGAGTTTTTGTGTGTATAACGTTGCGTTGAAAAGGAAAGAGGAGGGAAAGAAGACGAGAAAAAATATAATGAAACCCTCAATGGTTCTTTTGTGTAATTATTTATTTAGTTTAGTTTTGTTTCTTTTAATGTTTTTTGTGGGGGTTTTTGTCCAAAGAGCCTGAATTGGCCACTAGAAAGACACTTGGAATGTTGGGACTGTTTCCAGTCAACGATTTCTGACGTCAAAGAGACAGCCAAGTGATTTGAGAGAAATACTGAAAGAACGAGACAGAAAGAGGATGATCAGTATTGACGGCAAGCTATTCTGGTCGCCTTTCCTTAACGACTCTCTGGCTGTGTTCAAGAGGAGGCAGGGGAGAAGACACTCGGACATTGGGATTTCTATTTTGGGTCTTTTTCAACGACGCAGCAATTCTGTTGAAGACTGGCCTTAACATTGGACTTCAAAGAAACTTGAAGCAAAAAAGCTTGAAAGAAAAAAAAAGAAAAGACGTTTCTTTATGACAAAGCTACATTTGGAAAAGATGTCCAATAAGAATCGTTGAGGTGCTTTATCGGATAACACAGCTTGTGTTTCAAAAATAAAAAAATAAAATAAGAAAGATGAAGAAGGAGAAGGAGAAGAACAAGAGAGCTTGACTTTGAAGCTGTTTTGTATTACATTCTTTGCTTGACGACGAAAAGCACTAGATGTTTTTTCACACACCTGGCCTTAAAAATTTTTTAACGGCCTTACAGTGTGAATTCGTGCTTGAGAGTAACATCTTTTTGATATAAAAACTCTTTACATTGTGTTTCTTTGCCTTTTTATGACTTTGTACCATGGCAGGAATTCTTTGTCTCTTTTTGGCGCCTAAACATTTTCATTGGCGCCATTGTTGGTTTGCCTTTGCTTGCTTTGGCGCATTTAAGAGAAATGACAATTGGGGATTTTTTTAAAATGCTTGAGCGCATTTAAGAGTAAAGAACTATTGGTGATTATTAAATTGCTGGGGTAAAATTTAAGAGAAAGAGCCATTGGTGATTTGTTTTATTGCTTCTGCGCATTTTAGAGAACGAACCGCCTTAACTATGGGCGTCATCATCCGACCCAAGCCTAAGCGGCGGAGAAAGGCGTAGAAGAATGATACTAGCGAACCCTATGACGACTCATTAAACTGAGACAAACTGTGCGCTCAGTGTATTGTGCTATTATTGTAGTACTACCTGTGTACATTGTTCTGTAGATATATAGAATTATTTGTTTCCCTTTTGTCGACTGTTGTGAGTCATATGAAGGTTACTGAAGCAAGAACGAGTATTTAGGATATTGCCTTGTATAATATAATTATATAGTTGCACTGTGTATCAGCAGTTTTGTTTCATTTTCAAATCGAGCACTAGCAGTTTCTGCTAGATACATCCATGTTTAGAATTGTGTGTTGATGTTGTTGGTGGTTTTTTTTACTGTTGGCGCGCTTGCATTTTATTTTTATATTCAAAATGCTTTAAGTAATTATAGACTGCGTGCTTTGTCTTACCAAGCCAAAAGCAAGACGCTGTTTTGTATTTTCAATTAAAATACAGAGAGAGAGAGAGAGAGAGAGAGAGAGAGAGAGAAAGAGAGAGAGAGAGAGAGAGAGAGAGAGAGAGAGAGAGAGAGAACAAACACTCTTATGGCATTGGCGTCAAGGAAAAACGCCAAATGGTTGAGTTTAAGGTGGACAGTTTTCATTTGAACGCATTGGCCAAAAATAAATTATTATTACAATTCTGCTACAAAATACTCGATTAACTAATGAATTACTTATTGTTATAATATAATAGATATATACATACAGATTTTTGTTTGGATTTCTCGGATGGATTTTCGTTCCCTCATATTGCCATTGCTCGTTATTACCTTTAAGTTAAAACGAAAGTCCCTTTTAAAAGATGTGGTAAAAACAGATGTTGGTGAAGGAAGTAGATGAAACATGACCGTTGGAGGGTAGGATGTTGACAGGTGAGAGAGAGGGGGTGGGATAGGGAAGAGGGGTGAAAATAAAGGGTGCGGAAAGGGGAAAGAGTGGAGTAGCTATTTGGTGTGTGAGGGTTCTTGATGCTGCATGTTCCACAACTCGTTGCTGCCAGCGTGCTCTCTTTGAGTTATCGATCGCTGTCTAACCGGATATCTGCCATTACTGAGCCAGTTGGATTTCCTGTTTGCAATCAAAAGATGTTGGGGGAAGTTGATTGATTGGTTCAGGGGCAGATGAGAGGGGAGAGGGGTGAGAGGTGTATAAGGGGAGTTGGAGAAACGTGTATGCAGTGATGGAGAGACCAAGATGTAGAAACTGGAGATGCCCTTGAAGAAGAAAAATGACACAACTCATTTCCTATTTTGAGGGCTTTAATAATAATAATAGTATAATAATACTGGATGCTATACGCGCCTTATTCCTAAATCATACTCAAAGCGCGGCGATCTGTAACCAACATACATGCTCACACGTTACAGACACTCCTAAATACACAACAAACACATAAGGGTTGTTTCGGCAGATCTTTAATGCGGATCAGAAGTGATTCCTCTTTCAGCGTAGTTGTGGCCTTGATTTTGTGGTCCTGATTCAGCTCCTTGCAGTCCGCTGGACCCTGTAAGCAATGAATAACTAACAAACTAACAAACACATATTCATTACTCAAAGTCAAACATGCGGTGTAAAGGCCAGTCGCTATGAGAAGACGGAAAGGAAATCGAATTTTTACTTGTGAAATTTTAGATTGATTGCATCCAATACCAGTATTGAATGGAGGGAGGACCTGGAGAAAACCGTCGATGGCCTCAGTAGTCTCGTACCTAAGTCACATAAGTTCGCCCCTTGCGGGAATCGAGCCCGCCACCTTCGGCATACCCGGGGTGCCGGGGGTTTCAGTATAAATAGTATCCCCACTTTCTGGAAATTTAGTGCATTAAATTCCCACTGTCGCTGTCTTTCTCATTTGCTCTTTCTCATTCCTGCTCTTTTCTATCAATCTGCTATACTATCTTCTTCTTCGCTAGACCAGTCTCCTACCTTTTTTCTTGAAAACTCTTCCGGGACAAGACTCCTTGTTTGTGTATGAGGTCTGTTGGATCAGCTTGGGAATATTGGACGCTTTCTGCCAGGTGGTCACTAGGGCTTCCTATGATGTTATTATTTAGCAATGTAGGCATTTTATATGTATGTGTTTTGTTGATAATTTATAATGATGTTTGTATTCTATTTTGTTTTTGTAAACGGGGGTTCGATAAGTTGGGGTGAAGCCTCAGCCGTCCCCTGCGTGGGATGTCTTTATTGTAAAGTGACTGGCTGGTGGAGGGCATTCAATTTTCCCACTAGGGTTGTTTCGGCAGATCTTTTATGCGGATTGGGGGTTGTCCGGTCCTGATTTGGCTCGGAAGAGTCTGCTGGACCTAAAGCAACAATCAATCAATCAATCAATCAAAAGCCCCTTGCGGGAATCGAGCCCGCGACCTTCGGCATAGGAAACCGGCGGCTTACCCACTGCGCCAGGAGGCCACCCCTTCATAATTTAAGACAAGAAAAGCAAAAACAGGAAGTCTGTGTCACACACGCTCTAATATTAATATCGTGGATATTAATGGCATATACATATGTATAAGATCCTCATGTTCACTCATTGATTGACACATTAGACAACTAATTATTTACACGCTGAGTGAAGTCTCTGTAGGTTTGCGTGTTGGCATATGCACCGTGTCTGTCTGTGCGAGTGCGCGATTACTATGCACGAATGGGTGCGCGCGCGCCTTTGTGTGTGTGTGTGTGTTTGTGTGAGTGAGCGTGTGTGTGTCCCTAAAATATGGAGAAACAATATGTAGTCATATTTTAAGATGTCTGACTACCAAGTTTTATTTTATTTTTTTATCAGTCAAAAGACGATGTAGACGACGCATAATATTTGTGGAAAACTGGAGAAATAAAATAATGTATGCCAATGTTTGGTCTGTTGTCTGTATGTATTTACTACTCAATGCCTGGGTAGCTGAAATATTTTATTACACCTGATATTTTCAAGGCGCCATTCCTTAATTCAGCAGCCATAAATATGCTGATTTTCTGGAACTTTAAGATGTACTTGTGTCAGCAGTGTTATTAGAGTAGCTGTACTAGGCTTTAAAGTAACTGACTGAACTTTAAAATGAAACACATTCAATCTGAAAAATGCTTTATGGATGAATTGACAAATATTCAGTTTGAATATCCATTAAATAGTTAAAGAGCACCAATCTGAAGCAGTTTTCGTTTTTGACGATAATTCTACTTGTTAATATAGATTATGTTTTGATTTCAGTTTTGTGCATTCCACCCAAAAGGATCAATACTGTTTGTGTGAAGCAACACCTCAATCCTTTAGATATATTTACGATATAACTTTAATTCCATATATTCATGACAATTCTCTTTTAGAGATACTATGTTTATACAGCGGCAGGAATAGCCCAGTGGTCAGAGCGCACGACTTGTGTACGTGCGTCTCGGGCGACGTGGGTTCGACCCCTTGGGGTCATGAGCAATCTTGTCACTGTAGATTGTTCAAACCTATAAAGGGAACAGTGAAAGCCCCAGTTGAAAACCTGTCTTGCCTTTGTAGGCATGACTAATTCACTGCGGCAACAGTTCCCCCCGTTGGAGTGCCGGGAGTTTCAGTATAAATAGTATCCCCACTTTCTGGAAATTTAGTGCTTTAAATTCCCACTGTCGCTGTCTTCATCATTTGCTCTTTCCCATTCCTGCTCTGTCCTATCACTCTGCTATACTTTCTTCTTCTTCGCTAGATCAATGACCTACCTTTTTTCTTGAAAACTCTTCCTGGACAAGACTCCTTGTTTGTGTATGAGGTCTGTTGGATCAGCTTGGGAGTGTTGGACGCTTTCTGCCGGGTGGTCACTAGGGCTTCCTATGATTGTATTATTTCGCACTATAGGCATTTTATATGTATGTGTTTTGTTGATGATTTATAATGATGGTTGTATTCTATTTTGTTTTTGTAACCGGGGTGTTCGCGTAGTTGAGGTCAACCCTCAGCCGTCCCCCGCGTGGGATGTCTTTATTGTAAAGTGACTGGCCGGTGGAGGGCATTCAATTTTCCCACTAGGGTTGTTTCGGCAGATCTTTTATGCGGATCGGGGGTTGTCCGGTCCTGATTTGGCTCGGAAGAGTCCGCTGGACCTAAAGCAACAATAAATCAATCAACGTGGGTTCGAATCCTGACTTCAGCAAACTATTGTGTGATTGCTGGATATTAGTGGCCAGCGCTTTGAGAAGCTCTCTGAGCTTATAAGTGCGCTATATAAGAGCAATTTCTCTTTTTTTCTTTATACTCATTTTTATATTATTGAAAAATTACCGTACAAATCAAACAATTACGTTCAAAATCTAAAACAAGATTCAATGATATTGACGACTATTCTATTCCAGAGATACCATTGTATAACCGTGTTCATATTATTTTAATAATCGAACATTTACGGTCAAACTTTGTTACCAGATATTAAGTTATATTTGTGAATGTTCTCTTCCAGAGATACAATTTGAGGCTTCTAACGTATTATTTAAGACTCGTACTTATTTAAGCGAAATGAGTTCCATGGTTGTGATTCCTCCTCAAGTATACCTTTCTCATTAAGTAGATAGGAATTTTTATGTTTAGCAAAATCATTCCTTTTGAAAATCCAACCTGTAAACCTGGAATTAAGTTTTACTTTGAGATTATTTGCTGACGCTTTCTTTAACCGTATTTCAAATGGATGTATTCGTTCGTTGAAGTTATAATAAGTGTTTTGCGGTAAAATTAATTATTTCTATGTATCTTTGATGTAATACATTTGGCAATATACTAACTATAATTTAATATTCGGTTGGATATGTGATGTAATTATTTGGCAATAGATTATTATGTTTTGTTTTTTAACTTTATCTACTACTTTACCTGTGCGTTTATGTTATTATTGTAAGGGACTATTCGACGATTTATGAGTACTTTTTTTACCTTGTTTACTGTTGTTTATTATTGTAATTGCTTTGTTGCAAATTGTGCTATAACTTTCCTTCTCTGTTACTTTGAAATTGGTCATTTTATGTGACACGTCAAAGTTAGTTGGATGTAGTACGTTGATCTCAAACATATATTTGATTTTTTAATTTTGTTTAATATAATTTTAAACCTAGTCATGACATGTTTATGATAAAATAAATGTGATATTTGTTATTGATTTTATTATTCCAGTCTCAATGTACAATGTTCCACATCTTTTTTATGAGACTAGATTTTTATTTTCAAACGTTTAGTTGTATTATTATACCAAAGAACACGCTGTTTCTAGATTGACGGAAAAATAGTTATATTAATTGTTTTTTCAACCAAAACTATGGATTTCCCTTTGTAAAATATGTATTTTAACCACTTTCAGCTGAATAATCTTTTTCTTTTCAGAAGCATATTTCATAAATAATCATTTGTTTACAAACAATGTAAATTTTCTCTAAATAAAATATTTTGTCAATAAATAACTTATTATTTACCTAAACAATATATTATTGTTTAAGTTAATAAACCATGATATAGCTAAATAAGACATTGTTGCTAAATAAGGAATCATTAACCTATATAATGCATTATAATTCATATTTAGAAATGTTTCTAAATAATGATTTGTTTACATATATAATGCATTATTTAGCTATATTTGCTAAATAATGTATTACTTAGATGTTGCTAAATAATGCTTTACCCCTTGGGGTCATGAGCAATCTTGCCACTGTAGATTGTTCAAACCTATAAAGGGAACAGTGAAAGCCACAGTTGAAAACCTGTCTTTCCTTTATAGGCAAGACGCTTCACTGCGGCAACAGTACCCCCGTTGGAGTGCCGGGGGTTTTCAGTATAAATAGTTAGTATCCCCACTTTATGGAAATTTAGTGCTTTAAATTCCCACTGTCGCTGTCTTCCTCATTTACTCTTTCCTATTCTTGCTCTGTCCTTCACTCTGCTATACTATCTTCTTCTTCGCTAGATCAATGACCTACCTTTTTTCTTGAAAACTCTTCCTGGACAAGACTCCTTGTTTGTGTATGAGGTCTGTTGGATCAGCTTGGGAGTGTTGGACGCTTTCTGCCGGGTGGTCACTAGGGCTTCCTATGAATGTACTATTTAGCACTATAGGCATTTTATATGTATGTGTTTGGTTGATGATTTATAATGATGTTTGTATTCTATTTTGTTTTTGTAACCGGGGTGTTCGCGTAGTTGAGGTCAACCCTCAGCCGTCCCCCGCGTGGGATGTCTTTATTGTAAAGTGACTGGCCGGTGGAGGGCATTCAATTTTCCCACTGGGGTTGTTTCAGCAGATCTTTTATGCGGATCGGGGGTTGTCCGGTCCTGATTTGGCTCGGAAGAGTCCGCTGGACCTAAAGCAACAATAAATCAATCAATCAATAATGCTTTATTACGTAAACAGTTCATTCTTTAAGGACTGTAATATTCATTATTTAGGTGATTGGCAGATAAAAGTCGTAAAACTGTGAGTGTAATGTGTTTTGATAAAGAAAATGGCTAAATCGCACTTTAACGCTGTTTTGGGTTTTAAAATGAGGCAACTGCTTTATATCATTCTATTTTTTATATGTTCACGACAGTAATAATATACGAAACTTCAACGGTAACGGCTCCGGACAAGAGGTATCCTTCATTATTTCTGCATTGGCGGGATATGCCTTTAGAGTAATTCCGCTATGTTTCTTGTCAGACCGACCTGCAAGTCCAAGGTAGTTTCAAATAAGCTGAAACTTTCCGTTGGAAATTAAAACATAATTCAACTCAAAAGAACAAACGGAAACATAGTCAATACAGATTTTATGTAAATAAATACATAAAGAAAGCATACTTTTTTTTTCTTCTGACGGATTTACTAAAAATACTGAACACTCCCGCACAAAACTGACCTTGATCTTTCGTTTGTGTTCGGGAGGTGGAAGACGTTTTATCTTGAAATTTGTGGAGTGATTTATGTTGAAAAATAAATAATTAACACACATTTTGGATACACAATCTTTGGAAAGATCTTGCATTTTATTATAGAAAGAATTCAAATTATTAAAACCAAGTTTTCAAGCAAATCCTGAAATCTTGTAAATAATGAATTTGCAGTCACTAAGCAATGAATTGTTTACGTAAATAAAACATTATTTAGCAACATGTACTAATTACTAAATTATTTAACAAATTCTTATAAATAATTCATTATCTATGTAAATAAATCATTATTTTGAAACATTTCGAAATAATGCATTATTTCATAGGGTGCCGGTAGTCTCTGTATAAATAAAATCCCACTTTCTGGAAATGTAATGCTTTAAATTTTTACTGTCGCTGTCTTTCTCCTTTGTTCTTTCTCATTCCTAATCTGTTCTATCAATCTACTATACTATCTTCTTCGCTAGACCAGTCACCTACCTTTTTTCTTGAAACTCTTCTAAAACTCCTCATTTGTGTGTGGGGTCTGTTGGATCAGCTTGTGAATATTGGAAGCTTACTGCCAAATGATCACCAGGGCTTTCTATGAGATTATTATTTAGCAATGTAGGCATATTATATGTATGTGTTTTGTTGATATTTTATAATGATGTTTATATTCTCTTTTGTTTTTGTAAATGGGAGTTCGATAAATTAGAGTATAGCCTCAGATTCCCATGCGTGGGATGCCTTTATTGTAAAGCGACCGGCTGGTGAAGTGCCTTCAGTGTTATCACTAGGGTTGTTTTAGCAGATCTTGTATACGGATCAGGCCTGAGTCCTCTTTCAACCAAGTTGTGGTCCTGATTTTGTTGTCCTGATTCGGCTATTTCCAGTCCGCTGGACCCTGTAAACGGTAAATAACTAACCAATTTAATACAATCTGCCAAGTAATGCACTATATAGGTTAATAATTCCTTACTTAGCAACAATACCTTAGTTACCTATATCATGATTTATTGATGTAGTGTTCAGGTAAATGATAAGTTATTTACGGAGAAAATATATTATTTAGAGAAAATCTTACATTGTTTTTTAAACAAATGATTATTAAGAAAATATGCTTCTATATAAAGATTATTTAGCTGAAGGGGTTTAAAAAAAAAAACACCGAAAAAAATCGCAAATAAATATTTTACACAGGAAATTCCATAAGAAACGACTGCTGTTGGTTTTTGATCTCTCCGATAATTATGCCGGCTCCTATCCCTCATTCCATTTGTGATGATTGTGTTATTTTAAAAAAAAAATTATTTGTTGATGAAGCAAACTTTTGATAAGCCGTTTGTTTTTGGATGATACTTTTAACAGTTTGAACAAACTTCTGGTCTTTTGTCGTGATGTGACTCTATTATTTCATTTGAACCTTCGTTAATATTTAAAATGTATAATTACATGCATTTATTACTTTATTCATTTATTTATTACATTCCGTGTTTTGTTATTTTGTTTATGTATTATTTGAATGTACATACAAGCGCTGAAGTAATCGATTTGCAAAACTATCTTTACATCACCGTTTGTAACATTTCTACCTTATTGTTTCCAAGGAAACTTTGTTTGTGTGATCGAAGAACCCTCGTAATTTATTTGTTGTAATACTATTTTATACTCGAGTAGAATGCATATTGCGTTATGTGCAATTTTAATTAAATCGTGGTTTACTAGTACATGTTCCTTTCTTCACCGCCTGTGTCTCCAAAAAATAATGAGAAAGAGAATATCCCTTATAAGTCTTGGTGACACTGCCCTTGGATCTTTGATGTCACTCAGAAGATGAATTAAAATAACAAGAAAATAACATAACAATATGTTTTGATTTTGTTGTCTGGTTTATCTGTATGTCAATCTGCCTTGTTGCTTTCCCGCCTGTAATGCAACGAAATAATTACGGCAAGCTCTTCTTTGAACTTCTTGTTTTTTTCTGGTTTCTCTCGATGTGTATCTGTCTGTCCGTCTCTCTTCTGTCATTTTTCTCTGCATACTTCTATGTCTTCTTATTCTTTCCTGTTTGCATTTCCGTTTGACTCTGTTTCTCTCAATTCGTTCTTTTTAGTGCTGCGTTAACGAGTAAAACCACAATTAAAACACATTTTAATAAGTACGTGTACTATTGGTTGAAACACATTTGGAAAGACAGGACCATCATTCCAAAGTAAGACTGCTGCGCTACCTTGGCATCTCCATCTTCCTTTATGCTTGCGAAGCATGGACCCTCACAGCAGATCTCCAACGAAGAATACAAAGCATGGAGATGAGGTGCTACAGAAGACTTCTGGGCATTTCCTATACCCAACACATCACCAACGAAGAAGTCCGACAGACCATCACACAAGCCATTGGACAACACGATGACCTGCTCACAGTGGCCAAGAAACGGAAACTCCGATGGTATGGCCACGTCACCAGATCATCAGGCCTTGCAAAGACTACTCTGCAAGGCACATTGCAAGGAGGTAGAAGAAGAGGGAGATCGAAAAAGAGGTGGGAGGACAACATTCGAGAATGGACTGGTTTGACACTGAGCGAAGCCATCAGGGCTGTTGAGGACAGAGAAAGATGGAGTATGCTGGTTAAACGATCATCTGTGGTGCCCCTATGACCTCCGGGTTACTGGACAGGATAGGATAGGATAGGTACTATTTTACTGGCGTCACACCATTTTAAGAGCCGAAATGAACTAAATTTCAATACAGACCAAAACGAAAACATATCCAAGCATCCAAATACATCTTCCGTGCACTGTTAGATCAAAACCCTACCATCAAATTATTGTGATCTCAGATCTGTTTCGTAGCATCATATCGCATACATTGTCCAGTATTATTAAAATCAAAATCCTAGTTTAGCATCAGAAGCTGAAAAGAAAAAATCGATCAGTCAAGAGAACATATAAAAACGCAGAAACGAAGTTGCCACGGGAGAATCTCCACTGAGTATCAGAGACTGCTGAGGTAGTTCGGCCTCTAATATCCTGTGTCGGAAACAAACCCCACACTAGAGTATCAATGACCTATGGAGACATACAAAACCTCATACGATCTGAAAAAACTAAACAGGGCATTTAAATTTGAGGAGGAAACCTGTCCCCTTGTCAGTTCAGTTTGGCTTTGGACCACAACTTACCGGCGAATGTTGGAACGGGAAAAAAAAGGTTGCTTTCTTAGAGAGAGCACAGCAACAATAGTGCAGCGCCACACAAGACACAAGAGAATAGTACCACGATCTCTATACTTTGTAAACTACATCTTATTCAACAGCTATGGAGAAGAAGAAGAAGAAGAAGAAGAAGAAGAAGAAGAAGAAGAAGAAGAAGAAGAAGAAGAAGAAGAAGAAGGTGATGATGATGATGATGATGATGATGATGATGATGATGATGATGATGATGATGATGATGATGATGATGATGATGATGGTGATGATGATGATGATGATGATGATGATGATGATGGTGATGATGATGATGATGATGATGATGATGATGATGATGATGATGATGATGATGATGATTGAATCATTAAGATGGCCAGGCATCGATAACAAAATAAGTGATCGAGGACAATTTGGATCAAAACAAAACCTCTGAAAATGAAATGAAGTATAAATATATAGCGCAGATACTAGTTCAGGCAGTTGCTCATGGCAATGACCGGGAGTAGTCAACTCAAGCCGCTGAAGACGCTGACTTGCCGCATAAAGCGCACTGTCACACGCCCTACACAAATGAACCACCTAACAGTGTTTTTTTTAAAAATAATTTCAGCCCTCGCCTGATGTTTTGACATAACCCTTACGGCGACATGGGTGGTGGAAATGAATCCTTTATGAAACAGTCATGATAATACAAAGTTCACTCCAGTGAAAAAACTCTGTCCTTTTGTCCTTCGTAACCATCGATATGCAAATCCAGGTTCTCTCTGGTGTCGGATCCTGGCCATCTTGCAAGGCGAGCACTCCACTACTGGGTCACTCTGCCATCCCGTGCACAAGCTCGACGCTTAAACAACTGAGCTATCCTGTTACCACCCGGTCTCTGACGCCGAGTGTGTCAATGATGGTTTTTGCCTTCCACTGGTCTGTGAGTCAGAGTAGGAAAGTCCCACACTCAGAGTGGAATTACGAGAACCAATGCCCCCGGCCTCTCTCACGTTCTGCAAACCTGGAACAGCGGGAATATCAGCTGATCTGCATCAGGTTTGAAGGACAGACAGTCGCATCCAGCAAACTGGAAAGGAAAAAGAAAGCAGATCCAATCTATTATTACTAAGGTTCAGGTTCAGACCTCACGCTGAGTGTCAAAACCTTTACAAGCCTGGGGCCAGCTGTGGTCTCATTTGGTCCTAAATGTAGGCTATCATACTAGCTATAGCACCAGACCACCTAGAAGGTTTTGTTCCTTCTTATTCAGCGCCTGCCGTGCACTTGCTGAGAGAGCAACCACAATATTTAGCGCGTATGGATATTCTTGACCTGAACTGCAACCCAGATTCGCCTGCATAGATGACAAACATTATCCAGAATTCAAACTCAAATGGAATATTTTCAATAATTTATTATTTGTATGATGTCGATCGTGCATGTTTCTGTTTATTTTCAGTTTCTGTTAAGCCTCTTGTACAAACCTGGAAAATGAATTTTCATTACACCAATAGCGCCTTTCAGGCGTTGTAGATCGATCCCACCTCTGGGCGTTATGTTTCTCCGAAAATTATTTACTTACGACTCTAGCAACGTCTCGGGTGTTGTACTCAGGTTTGCTCACCCAGCAACATTTCAAAAAACACAACTAATATTAGGTAGGTTGGGTTTGGGCGTGCCACAGGCTGCCATTAATTCTGCCCAGAATTTCCCGATACGGAACTACGGAAAACGATGCTTAACGTCCTATTTCCCGATAAAAACGGACAGTAAAAAGTCAAAAATCAAATTAAAACAAAATTCTCAGGTACTTATTTAGTTTTAATTAATCGATCTTATATATCGCTATTCGAGCTCAAGAGATGCTATAAGCGCTGGGCGATACAGGATCTAACTGAGGCGGCCCGAGGCGCCCACTATATCTACAAAATTGTCAGTCCACTGCAAGTGTTGTTGAATCTAATAATTATGTTTTGTTTGTACGCTCCTTAGGCGCTCGCGTATTGTGGTAAAGAGGTTGTCGTAACGCCATACGTCATGGCATAATAAGGGATGCGATAACACTGTTCATTAAAAAATAATAATATAATATACTGGAGGACAAGCACCTTTGTCAGACCTTTTTTTTCTTTTTTAAATCAGTTTATAGTCCCCTCTCTTCCCGATAAGGATTTTCAGAGAGGAGACTCACACAAGTGTGTCAGACCTTGAAACGGACGCAGATTATTCCCACTTCACACAGAGGATTAATGTTGTTTCTTGTCATGTTTTTCCCCCTCTGATCTCACATAAGGGTAATTGTAGATTATAGTCACACGACACCGGAGCGTATAGGCGACTACTGGTCACATTATTCTGACACCAGCGAACCAGTTGATGGTAAGGGGAAAATAATAGGGTCACACATTGGCCAATCCGGGATTCGAACCAGGTACCTTTCGGTTACTAGTAAGCCGCTGTACCAACTGAGCTACCCGGCCCCACTTGATCTCACATGGTACCAGGCTTGTTTAAATACCAACTTCATGTATTTCATACTACACAGCACAGGCTCTGGACGCTCTCTGATACTGATATAGCAGTTATAGATACACGTTCTCTATGGAGAGACGATCTTTCAGATACAAGTGCCTGTGCAACAACGCTGCAGCCCGATATTTAGTGTGAGGGCTAGGCCGGCTTGGGGAAAGTGAGTTTTGTGTGATTGGTGGAATTCATTATTAGCCATATATGTTTAGCCTACACATATTAAATAGTACATTTCTGTTTTATCAAAAGCGGGGGGGGGGGGTGGGGAGGGGGGAATTCCACATTTATTCTTTGGGTTTTTCTGGGGTTTGTATGTTTATTCGAGCAAGTACAGTTAAAAGTTCACCACGGCTGGCGTATGTAGGGATACTTCCTACTGCTACAACCAAATCACTCCATAAGCCTCGGAAACGCGGGGGTGGGCGTGCGATGGGAAATTTCAATAATAATCTTTGGGCTCCATTTCTAGATGTCATCTTTGTTGGTTCCGGTCTTTGATCGAGTAGAGTGCCCCCGTTAGATTACTCTCGTGCATGAGTGCGCGCTAGCTGTTATCCTGCATCAAGATCCAATCAAGCTAAGGACGAGAGATTCCCCGATCACTGCTACTCAGAATGGGAACTAAGCACACAGCGTGTCTGAGTGTGCTGGGGCATGCCCCGTGTACAAGGAGTATTATTGGGTAGGAAGCATTAACAAACTCAGCTACTCTACATGTATATGGGCGCCGCTGGCATGATAAGCAAGAAAAAGATTCAGGCCTTGGACCTGGCAGGCTACAAAACGAAACGAAGCGGGAAATGAATGATAAAGTACGTGTTGTTTGTGATAGAGGGAGATGTCCACGGAACATTAATATTGAACGCATCACACACAGTCCCAAGGAGACGATGACCATTAACAATATTGTTTTCAAATGAATGACAATAACAGAGAGAGACAAAAAAAGGAAAGAAATATAAACACAGACACAGACACACAGTCACACACACACACACATACACACAAACACCATATCCACCGCCTCCACCACCACCACACACACATTCACAGACACACATTCACAGACACACATTCACAGAAACACAAAAGCTCTATTTTGCACTATATAATGGGATCCTATCCTATCCTATCCTGTCCCATAACCCGAAGGTCGTAGGGGCACCACAGATGATCGTTTAACCAGCATACTCCATCTTTCTCTGTCCTCAGCAGCCCTCACGGCTTCGCTCAGTGTCAAACCAGTCCATTCTCGAATGTTGTCCTCCCACCTCTTTTTCGGTCTCCCCCTTCTTCTACCTCCTTGCACTGTGCCTTGCAGGTCTTTGCAAGGCCTGATGATCTGGTGACGTGGCCATACCATCTGAGTTTCCGTTTCTTCACCACTGTGAGCAGGTCATCGTGTTGTCCAATGGCTTGTGTGATGGTCTGTCGGACTTCGTCGTTGGTGATGTGTTGGGTATAGGAAATGCCCTGAAGTCTTCTGTAGCACCTCATCTCCATGCTTTGTATTCTTCGTTGGAGATCTGCTGTGAGGGTCCATGCTTCGCAAGCATATAGGAAGATGGAGATGACCAGAGAGCGCAGCAGTCTTACTTTGGAATGTAGACTGATGGTTCTGTCTTTCCAAATGGGCTTCAACCTTGTCAGGGCAGCAGTTGTTTGTGCGATCCTGGAGAGGACTTCCTGTCGAGACCCATTGTCTGACACAATGGCTCCTAAATATTTGAAGCTGTGCACTGTGTTGAGGGATTGGCCTTGTACTTTGATGTCCGTGTTGATGCCATTGGTGTTGTTGGTCATCATTTTGGTCTTCTCTGCACTTATTTCCATTCCATAAGCTCTGGAGGTGGTGTCAAGCCTCTGTACAAGCTGTTCAAGTTCTTGTTCCTCTCCAGCCAATCCATCAACATCATCCGCAAAACGAAGATTGGAGATTGCTCTGCCCCCTATGCTGACTGTGCCTTCGTGATCTGCAAGAGCATCTGACATGATGCGCTCTAGGAAGATGTTGAAGAGTGTTGGAGAGAGTAGGCATCCTTGACGCACACCGATTGTTGTTCTGAACCAGTTCCCGATGACGCTGTTATGGAGGACTGCACTGGTAGCCTTGTCATACAGGCTTTTGATGACTTCTATAATTTTAGGGCTGATGTTGTACACTTTCATGGTTGCCCATAGAGCTGCATGCCAGACTCGGTCAAATGCCTTCTTGAAGTCTATGAACACATGATATAGATGTTGTTGGTGCTGTAGGTATTTCTCACAGATTATTCTGAGGTTGAAAATCTGTTCAGTGGTACTTCGCCCTGCCATGAATCCTGCTTGTTCTTCAGCTATGATTTGTTCAGCTTGTGGTTTCAACCTGTTGAGTATTATTTTCAGGAGGACCTTGCTGGGATGGCTGATGAGGCTGATGGTGCGGTAATTTTCACACTCCTGAAGGTTACCTTTTTTGGGAAGAGTGATGACAAGCGACTGGGTCCATGGTGTAGGCCATTCCCCACTCTGCCAGATCTTGTTACAGATAATGGTGAGAGCATCAGTCATCGCTTCTCCTCCTGCTTGTAGCAGTTCCGCTGGTATGTTGTCCACTCCCGCTGACTTCCCTTTCTTCAGCGATTGCACTGCTGCCTCAACTTCTTCCCGGAGAATTGGGAGGATTTCTTCTTCTTCTCTGCTCTCTGGACATGCTAGAACTGATGGGTCTCCATTTGGTGTATGGTTGTAAAGGTCAGAGCAGTACTCTGTCCATCTGTCCAAGACTTCTTGTTCTTCTGTAAGGCATATGCCAGACTTGCTTTGGATAGTGGAGACTTTGGGCTGTTTAACACTTGTCAGCCGCTTCACAGTCTGGTAGGCCTTCTTGCTGTTGTTCTTGTTCAGATTGTTCTCTATTTCCTGGCATTGATCTTCTATCCAGTTCTCTTTTGCTGTGCGCATGCCTTTTCGGATGTCATTGTTGATTTTTCGGTAGACATCAGCTCCCTGTGAGGTGTTCTTTTTCTTTTTTAACTCTCTTCGTTTATCACACAGATCCAAAAGTTCAGGTGTGATCCACGGCTTCTTCTTTGGTCGGTGCTTGCCAAGGATCTCAGTGGCGGCATCTGTTAAGCTGAGTTGAAGGTATTGGTCATGGTGTTGACATCTACTTCGCCTGCCCCCAAAATAAGCAGTGGTGCAAATTTCCCTCCAATTGTGGCCTGAAATATTTTTGCCACCTCCGGGTCTTGCAGTTTGTCCAGGTCGAACTTCAGCCTAGTGCACTTTGCTGTATTTACTCTCTTCAAATGGAGCCGGAAAGACATCATCACGAGATCGTGGTCACTTCCAATGTCTGCTCCTGGAAAAGTGCGTGTCCTGCCAATGTTGATGCTTGATCTGAAGCGTTTCTTGACCATGATGTAGTCGATCTGGTTGTGATGTTCCCCGCCGGGACTGTGCCATGTCCATCGTCTGGATTTTTTGTGGAGACCAAGCGTGTTTGCCAGTACCAGATTGTTGTATCTGGCAAACTCCAATAGCCTCAGACCTCTGTCATTTGTCTCGTTGTTGCAGTGGGGTCCACATGTGTCTCCCCAGTTATGGTGCGCATCTTGGCCAACCTTGGCATTCCAGTCGCCTTGCACTATGACTATGTCCTTCTTCGGCACTTGGTCAAGGACCGCCTGTATATTTTCATAAAAATCCTCCACTTCGCTGTCTTCATAGTCTGATGTTGGGGCATAGGCCTGGATGATGGTAATGTTGAAAGGGGTTGCTCTCAGACGGATGGTAATGAGTCTACTGGAGACTGGGCGGCAACCCATGACAGTGGCTAGAATGTTCTTGTGGACCAAGAATCCAACGCCGTGTTCGTGCCTGTCATCTCTACCGCTGAAAGTCAGTCGTTGTTTCACCTAGGCCTTTCTGGGATTTTTTTTAAAAATTAACAAAGGACGATGCCTTCATCGCACAATCATCATCATCATCATCATCATCATCATCATCATCATCATCATCATCATCATCATCATCATCATCATCATCATCATCATCATCATCATCGTCATCATCATCATCATCGTTATCATATTCTTCTTCTTTTTCTTCTTCGTCTTCTTCTTCTTCTACTTTTTCGGCCTCCTTCTCCTCCCTTTCTTCTCCTCCACACACCTCCTCTTCTTGTTGTTCTTGTTGTTCTTCTTCTTCCTATTATTATTATTATTATTATTATTATTATTATTATTATTATTATTATTATTATTATTATTATTATTATTATTATTATTTATTTATTTATTTATTTATTTATTTTATTTTTTTTACATTATTATTTTTATTATTATTTTTATTATTATTATTACTACTACTATTACTACTAGTATAGTAGTAGTGGTAGTAGTAGTAGTAGTAGTAGTAGTAGTAGTAGTAGTAGTAGTAGTAGTAGTAGTAGTAGTAGTAGTAGTAGTAGTACTTTCCTATCTTTTTTTTTTCTTCTTCTTCTTCACGAAAGTTGCAGGACGCAGTGGCTGGATTTTTACAGTAACTGACTCCTCAGTTTCATTGAATGTTAATTGTACCGAACAGTGAACTAATGTGACGATTTATACTTCGGATCTAAAGAAATTGAAAGACATTCCAAAACAAGAGCTCCTTATTGCGAGAATCTTCTTCTTCTACTTCTGCTTCTACTTCTTCTTTTTTTCTTATTTCTCTTGCTTTCCTTCTGTGTGTTTGTGCGTGTGTGTGTGATTGTGTGTGTGGGTGTTCGTGTGGGTGTTCGTGTGGGTGTTTGTGTGTGTGTGTGTTCGTGTGGGTGTTCGTGTGTGTGTGTTTGTGTGTGTGTGCGTGTGCGTGTGTGTGTGTTTGTGTGTTTAGAACTAGTCCATCCCGACGGACATTGGAGTATGTCGTGACAAGAAACTACATGGAAAACCGACGGTTTAGTTGTAAGGAAGATCTTAGGGTTAGGAACTTAATGTTAAGTTGAAGGGCAAGGATGGGGTGGGGATTAGGATGGATTTTGTGGGCGCGAAGGGAGGTGAGGAACAGATCGTTACCATTTGTAGGAATGTACTTCCTGGGTGGTATCCCTATCTTTGGTCAGTTTAGCAGGATCTGCATGACATCTGTATTATAAAGAAGAAAGAAAACAAACTACGAGATCTGTTTCCATTCATTCTTGACACAAGCCTGCTTACTTGCGTGTATGGTGTGTGTGTGTGTGTGGTGGGAGGGGAGAGACAGAGAGAGAGTGTGTGTGTGTGTGTGTGTGTGTGTGGGTGTGTGTGAGTGTGTGTAAGTGTGTGTGATGGTTGGGCATGCAGAAGCACGATCTTAGAACTCCCACACATCGATCTCCGACCTCAGTTATACCGAGTGTCAGAGCCTATAATGCTTCATGAGGATGTTTGATTCGGCTGTCTCTCATATTAAGGGTGCATCATCATCATCATTATCATCATCATCATCGTCGTCGTCGTCGTCATCATCATCATCATCATCATCATCATCATCATCATCATCATCATCATCATTATCGTCGTCGTCGTTGTCGTCCATACTGAGTGTCTAAGATCTACCAGACTTAGGCTTCATTCCCTAGGTGCTTCCAGTTAGAAACAAGAGGACTTTAGCTGTCTAGCTTTGGTACGCTTTGGAAGCTTATGCTTCATTTAGGCGGAAGCCTCTGCAGTCTGTCATACTCCTTGATGGACGTTAGCATGAGTCTGCAAACAGACTGTCAGCTATAGTCCTGTGCACGTCCGTCTTCGCAGAGCCGTCATAGTTGAGGGGTTGAGTGGTCCATGGTTTGATGCGGTGAGCAAATATTCATCGATGCGCCTCTTGGAGCAAATCTTAGAACTTGCATGACGAATTCGACTTTGATTCTCGGCTGATTGATCCATGGAGTTTCAAGGTCCGCAAATGCGCAGGGAGTGCGTGTCTTTTAAGCGGGTTTGACGCGATCCTCAGTGGTTGACGTTGACGTTGTAGCAGTTGCCATTCGGGCTCAGTTCCACTCTTGCTAGACATGCTTCAGCAGCAGTTAGACTATGGTTAGAATTAGAGCTGAGACTACGTTAACTGCAGAGTTTAGCACGATTACCAGAACCAGAACCACCAAATACACACTTTATGTGCGTTCTCTGCCTATTTTATAGTTTGGAGGATATGAGGAGAAGGGCTGGGTGATGGGAGTTGCTGGACTCTACAATGTACCCATTAGTGGCCCATGCAATAGCACAATCAGGGTGCCATCGGGTTTTAAGTTGCGCGAACCAGAAAATGAAAGGTTATCAATTTAACAAGTGACAAAACATTCTAATGGTCGAATAGCCAGTCATTCATTGATACGATAGCCCTACATGCGCGTAACGCATTTCCTCACAAGAATCATGATGACCGCGTTGGTGTCATTCAATTATCACAAGGTCAAAATAGGATACAATTATTACAAAGCACATTTTCAATGGTCTGTTATCTACTGTTGTGCGCCCTACTGTTTTGCCTCGGGTTAGTTAAATAAAATTATATGTATAACCCATAATAATCGTGCCATTCAGTTTTTTATATGATCGATCAGTCTCTACAAGGTCCGATATTTGGCACAAGCCCTTCTTGAGCGCTATAGTAATAGCATTGGAGCTGTTATTCACACAGATACGGTCTACTAACCAGAAATAGATGACAAAAAAAAAGAAAGTCAGTGAGAAAGGGAGAAATAAACAACAAAATAAATAAAGAAAGAAACAAAGAAAGAAAGAAATAAAGAAAAATAAAATCTCCAATAAGGAAAATATAAAACAATTTAAAAAATCACCAATAAGTGTTAAATTTTTTGGTGCGATTATATAAAGAAAAGAATATTAATGTAAGAATGCATCGACATTTTGTTGCATAGTCTGGAAGTAGTAAATATAGCCCGTATGATTTACATGTCTGCAGTTGGTAAACGTTTGAAATAATGTTGTTTTTAATGGTTATACTTATAGGTCAACTTTAAATTGTTGCATTTTAATATTATATTTGTGTGTACATGCGTAAGAATGACTGTATGGTCTAAACTCAAATATGTGAAAAGTTGTTAAATAAATTTTGAATTAAATTGGTTTGTTTTGGTTTTTTTAATGAATAGAAACGTCAGAAGATTAAAAAAAAAAACACATTTTTATAAATTTGAGCGATGCTGCAAGCACCATAATTGTGGCAATACAACAACTACAACAAAAAATTAAAGCGAAGTAAGGCAAATTAGAACGAATTATTTTTTCAAGTAGATCCGATCAAATCCTGTCAGCGTATCTGAGACTCAACACGGCTTCCTCTCTCAAGCAGACTTGACTGAGGAGAGAGACTGAGAGAGGAAGCATCGTTGAGTCTCAGCTAGGCTATATGGCAGATCACGTGTGGGGAATTTCCTTTCTATCACTGGCATAATCCATATACGTCATTTTCAGTGGCAGGAGATGGGGAGATGCCACTTCACTCACGTTAGCGTCTTCTCTTGTTTTCTTTCTAATCCAATTAAAAATCTCATTTAATTTAAAACACGAAAGGCAAAAAAGAGAAGTAAATAATTAATAATTAAAGAAAACACATTATCTCTTTGATCACAGAAAATTCCGCCAGAACAACCACCGCCGCTATCATCATCATCATCATCATCATCATCATCATCATCATCATCATCATCATCATCATCATCATCATCATCATCATCGTCATCATCTTTAAATCCCATGTCCGAAATTCATTACATTGTTTTGGCTAGTGGAATGGAATAATAATCATGTTATTATAGTATAATATAATATAATTGAGGCAGATATCGCACAAGAAGGTTGGAAATTTCCAAGCAAGCCTAATACTGCGACATTACGGGAGAATCGCAGAAAAAACGTTTCATTGATCTTACTATTGCTGTAGCTCGGAATGTCCAACTTAATCCATAAATACAAGAGCTCGAAAAGGACATGACAACAAACAGCACTCAGCAGTAGACATCAGTTTGGTCTAAAAGCCTGCCTCCTCTTGTTAGAACTGTCTGTTGTTGTTACTGCTGCTGTTGTTGTTGCTGTTGTTGTTATCGATGTTGTTGTTGTGTTTGCGTTGAATATTTGGTTATTTTGGGTTTTTTTTTGCTCCTCTCTCTCTCTCTCTCTCTCTCTCTCTCTCTCTCTCTCTCTCTCTCTCTCTCTCTCTCTCTCTCTCTTAGAATGTAAGATTAGACTATATCAATCACTTTTTCAGTATACTTTGGGAACTTCCAAGACATGAAACTGCATATCGGAAGACCAAAAAGGATCCGCTTTGTCGATGAATGATTAAGCATGAAGCATTCTT
Organism: Oncomelania hupensis; assembly: GCA_036898135.1. NCBI lineage: Eukaryota > Metazoa > Mollusca > Gastropoda > Littorinimorpha > Pomatiopsidae > Oncomelania > Oncomelania hupensis. The sequence goes on from CM072512.1 coordinate 88,784,803, forward strand.
TAGTGTTTGTTCGCCTTTTTGTAAACAAGCACCTCGTGTTAAGTATACCGCAACCATAGTATGGGGTAGGTCTGCGTGTGCTTTCACACTCGATGTGCTTTGTGATTTTCTTATCATTATTTCCCGAACAATTGGTAACGTGATGCCAAATATTCAACAGCTTTCTGACCAAGCATGTCTTAACTACATATTTGAGCATATTTACTGACGTAGAGACGGCGCTATTCAAAACCACATCATCGTCGTCATCATCATCATTATCAGCATCATCATCATCATCAAATTGTGTTTTCTAGTAGGCTGTGTGCATGGATGTAGATCTATGGTAATAAAACAAAGACAAAGGCACATAAATATTACATCGTTTTCTTGGTGTCAACATTTGTGTTGCAGCATGAGAAAACCAGGCTAAAGTGTCAAAATATGAAAAATTACTTATTTATTTATTAACAAAGTACTAAAAATAATCTTCAAAATGCAAAAAACAGAATTGTTTTATCTTTATTGGTTGATGTTTTATGATTTTTTTAAATATTTTATTTTCTCGGGGGCTAATTTCCAGAAATTGCCTTCAAAGTTTTGAATTGTAAAATGATCATTACTTCACAACCAGAATTTTCCCATGCATGTATTTGGTATCAAAACAATCAGGAAGATGGCAGCAATATGGCAGTGAATTGAGATAAGATGAGAAAATTCACATTATACACCATTCACACAATACTGAACATAAACAAATTAAAACAGTACGCACAATTTTATTCTGTACCCATCCATAATGCATAGTGTTTTTAAACATATTAGAAATAAAACAAGTGTTTAGCAAGTCTATAATAACTCAAACACATAATAATATATCAAGAACATGGCCTGAATCAATCATTTTTCTAAAATAAACCCTATCATAATGCCCCTTCCCTCCCCCTCCCCCCCCACTTAAATCCCTCGTCCGTCAAGTAATCTTTTGTTTAATTGCAAGCAGCTACATCAGCTCAGTTCAAATAGTCAAACAAAGATTACAAACCTAAAACAAAAGTTTCATTGGGTAGTTTTCAGTCCTAATAATCAAGCTTTAATAATTCCCCGATTCTCCACTCCCTTCCGCACGTCGAATAAATCTGTCGCGTCACAGGTGTAAATCAAAATAACATGTCATTTTGCTATGTAAAGTTTAAATAAACACAAATATCAAAGCAAATACTAATTACTAGTAATTTGGTAAATAGTCCTCATGTTCATTTCCTAAAACAGACAAACCAACAATAATAAATACTGAGAACATAGTCAACTTGTCATGCTAGTAATATTGAATGCAGGCCAGACTACTTACCTTTTCAACCACCCCACCCCACCTCCACCCAACAAAATATACTACTGAAATATTTTCCACACTCCTACTGTAATTCTTTCACTGATATCGCCTTTTCAACCTTTACCTAAATCTATGCAAGTAGAATGACGGATTATTAAAGACACGCCAATAGCGAAGAGGCCTACGAAACATGAATCATTGAATGAAAACAAACAGTATCGTTTAATAACGGGATCAAGCTTCTGCTCGTCAGAATCATAATCCTCATCACAGTTCCCACTGGCACCATCATAAAAATAGTCTGAAAGCAGGTCTTGGAGCTCTTCAGAAGCAAAAACGGGTCGATTCAAGGCCTTAGCTATCCTAGCAGACGACACATCTACTGACGCTGGAGAAGAAGCCATCACTTCCGGTTTCCAAAAAGAATCGGTCACTTACTTTGACAAATTGTTTCTAACAAATGCAACATAAATATTGCAAGAAAACACTTGAAATAGATGTATGATGAGTTTATCTACATTAAAAAAATCACTTTGAACTAAAAATCGTCGAAAA
>CM072512.1:88791669-88876669 GCA_036898135.1 Oncomelania hupensis
AAAACTGAAAGCTTGGGTGTGTTTTTTTACATTTTATTTTTTGGTAGGCTGTGTGTGTGGGGGGGGGGGGTGTGTGGGTGTGTGTGTGTGTGTGTGGGAGTGTTGAGTGGGTAGTGTGGTGTGGTAGATATATGTGCGTGTTTAGAATTTTTACTTTATTTAACTTTGTATATTCTCCTGTAATAATAAGGGTACTTCTTTAATTGCGCTGTTTTTTCTAAAAGAAAATACTACATCATCTGCTCATAGCAAAGATGTTAATATATACGGCAACAAAACAAACGCAGAATGAAACTCGTCCAAAAATGAGTAAGTGGTTTTCCTGCTATGTAATGGCCACTTTCCTGCCAGGAAAATGTACTTTAGGAACTTCTCATTTTATTAACAAAACCACACTGCAAGATGTCAGCTTTATGTCACAAAACGACGCTATTGAACAAATTTCAAGTCCAAAAATGAAAAATCACCCATTTTGATTTCCTCTCACATATTAGCCCAGAAGCGAGGTCATTTTTTGTTTCGAGGGAGGGGGGGGGGGGGGCCCCCAGTGTAGTAGTTTTAAACCTTTGCCCTTCACTGTGGTCCTGAAATGCCCGCCATAAATTAGCTGCTTTCAAGCCTGGTACTCGCGGACGCACTGGCATGTTTGTGTGGGTATGGGTGTGGTGTGTATGTGTGTGTGTGTGCGTGTGTTTGTGCGTGTGTTTACGTGTACGTGTGCATGTGTGCGCGCACATCTGTGTTTGTATGTGTGTGTGCGTGTGATAAGGGGTAGGGGAAGGGATTAAGCGCATGTTTGCGCGTGCGGATTCGTCAACAAATGGCAAGGAAATGACTAGCAATTCACCGACATCGGAACTTCCTGTTAAATTCATGTTACTTTTCCGGCAACGAAACATGCCAGCAGCATTTTATTTCTTCTTCTTCTTCTTCTACTACTACTACTTCTCCGAGTCTCCTTCTTTTGCTTATCAACATTTCTTCTTCTTTATGTGTTGTTTCTTCAATTCTCCTTCTCCCCTATCTAATTTTCGTTTTATTCTTTTTTCTTCCCTGTCTTTTTGCTCCAGTTCCTTCTTCTGGTTCTTCTTCTTCCTCGTCCTCAACCTCACATCTTCATTTTCTTTTTTTTCCCAAGTGCAGGATGTAAAAGAAAAAGTGCACCCAGCGCTTACACTTTTACCCTTGGAAATTAAAATTGTTAAAAAATCTTACTTATAATACTTTATCTTATCTTTTTTCCTTTCTTTCTCTGTTCTGTCTTTTTTTATCTTTCTTTTTTTCTATCTTACTTTCTCAACCATTTCTCTTAAATTCTTTCTTTCTTTCAATCTTCTTCGCCTTCATTTCCATCTTCGTGTTTATTTTCCATGTGCATAAGATATGAAAACCCAGGTATAGACAGATAGACTAGGATTTTGAAAATGAGGTGGCTGACGGACGGATGAGGAGTGAAGAGCTAGGTGTTTCGTGTATTTTTCTTCAAAATAGAATATTCCGTTGTTCTTCAGGGGCCAACCGCATCCATAACAGTGCGCACATACGATACGGTTTATGGATAACGTACAAACTACAAAAGTAAGTTTAATGCCAATGTTACGTGAGTGTGGTTTATTTCAAGAACAACCAGTATAAGACTATCGCAGACACAAGACAGAACGGGCTTGACAAGACCTGACTATGCCAAAACTGGAACAGTTAACCAGCTGGGTAATGTCCGAATAACGCGCCATGTCCATTGTATTATAATGACGTTCCACATATACATCCCAATACAGAAAAAGATGGCAAACCAGGCAAATGTATTTCCAGACGCTCAGACACATAGCCCTAAAATAAGCCTTATCGAAAGTGTTAACTTTCCTGGCGGTGTCGTGGCTCGGCATAATCCTAACGATGTAAAGAAAACGTGGAATGCTACGCCACTGTCTGAACTATCTGCAAGCACAAAAATTAATCAAAATCGGACAAACTATTTTTAGATACGGAGCAAAAACGTGCATAGAAAATGGTGTAGCCCAATGACCTTGACCTTTGAGAAAGAACAAATACGAATAATTTAGCACGCTTAGCAGTAGTTACAGAAGACGCAAAGTAAAAAGGACGAAGATCGGTTCAGTTATTCTTTAAAAAAAGGTGTATTTTGAACAAAAAAGGTGACATTCGTAGAGACGGACCCAACGATTGACCGACAACCGGACTGCAACTAAACCATGATTCGAAGTACCTTTATACCAAAACTCAACAAAATCGTATCAGCCGTGTTGGAGGCATTGAGCAAAACGTGTTTTTCACGAAAATGACTCTAGTGACCTTGACCTTTGCAGTAAAGCAAATATGATGGCAGGCTACTAACCTAAGTAGTATTGCTATGAAATCTGGTCAAAATCCGTTCAGTGTTGTGGTTTTTTTTTAACAGATAAGGTGTCCAACAGGCCGACGCGCTGATCGACGGACAGATCGAATTTTGGCTCATTCATACCGTCCCCCCCCCCCCAACCCCCTCCTCTCCTCCGACTGTTTCAAAGTATTTCCAGATTAGTCTGGATATACGAAAACTGGCCGTATACATTAATGTTTCGCCCAGTATGTGCTAAGAGTTAAACCAGTTTTTTTTCCCCCGCACACCAATTACTCCTTATCGACGATTATGATGAGGAGAAGCAGGATCAGAAGGATGATGATGATGATGATGATGATGATGATGATGATGATGATGATGATGATGATGATGATGATGATGATGATGATGATGATGATTATGGTAATGATTACGGGCTGTTTGGGCCGCTCATTACCACACATTGTGTGTGATGTGAGTGAGTTCTTGTTTTTGTGAATTCCAATTTCATAACACTTACTTAACAATATTAGAGTTAGTTCTGCTGATGGAATATTAAGGCACAGTTCATTAGAGCGATACTGTAGCATCATCCCAGAGTAATGATGATGATGATGATGATGATGATGATGATGATGATGATGATGATGATGATGATGATGATGATGATGATGATGATGATGATGATGATGTTTCTACTACTGCTGCGGTTGCTGTTCAGACTTCTTCGGCCTCAGCGGGCTTTTCTTTATATCTCAGTGTGGGGAATCTCCTTAAACCTGGTCACAGCTTGAATAAAACACGGCTAACTAACTGAAGGTCGATGACCGTCATGCACAATAACCTGATCGACGAGTGATGAAGAAATGAAATCAACAAAATGTCGGGTCCATCCGGATGACCAATCTTTTCAACCACGTTTATAATTTTGACAAAACCGGCACGGATGTAGGCCTACTGCATAAGAGCCTTTTTTTTCTTCTCTGATACTTTCTGTTTTGGCATGTCTTGAAAATATTTGAGACAATTGAGACTGCTCATTGCATTTTATTAGGAGGTGTCTTTCTGTCTGTCTTTCTGCATCTGTCCAGAATCTTGTTCCTAAATCCTACCGACCCGCTCTCTATCTCTGTCTCTCTCTCGCTATCTGTCTGTCTGTCTCTCTCTCTTTCGCTTGATCAGCCAGTTCTTATCATTAACCCTTATCATTTTAAGTATCAATCGCCTCTCTCTCTTTCTGTCTCGGTCTCTCTCGGTGATCAGCCAGTTCTCAGATCATAAATCTAGGTCTACATGTTATTATCACTACTTCTATTATCATTAAACCTTACCATTTTAATTATCAATTGCCTATCTGTCTGCCTGTCTGTCTGCCTGTCTCTCTCTCTCTCTCGCTCTTTCTCTCTAGCAGTAATTGTACCCATTTTTAAGAGTGGCAATAATAACTCAACAGACAATTACAGAGACATCTCATTACTAAATGTGGTCAGTAAATGTTACACTGCTGTTTTAAATAAGCGATTGTATTCGTGGCTTGAGGATAATGATAAAATCCATAGAGCACAGGCAGGCTTTAGGAGAGGGCATTCTACGACAGATCACATATTCACTTTAAATGCTATAATACAGAAGTGTCTTAGCAAAAGGGGTGGTAAATGTTATGTTGCTTTTGTTGATTTTTAAAAAGCCTTTGATCTTGTCCAGCACGCTGATTTGGTTGAAGCTTTGCAGAAAGTTCATTCAAGCAGCAAATTTATTTAATCATTAAAATCTATGTATTCGTGTATGTTTTCTTGTGTGAGATTTAACAGCAAGGAGCTCACAGAAATTTTTGAGTGTCCGCAGGGAGTCAGACAGGGTTGTGTTTTGAGCCCCACACTTTTTTTAGTCTTTATAAACGAATTAGCAAACAGTATTGATGCTTCTGGTCGTCATGGAATCCAGCTTATGCCTGGTCTTATTGAGTTGTACATCTTGCTGTTTGCCGATGATCTTACACTCATGTCTTATAGTGCAGTTGGCCTAAGTTATGTTTGCACTTATGTAGCTCTAGGCTGCATATGACAGTTAGCACTGAGAAAACCAAAGTTATGGTATTTCGCAAAGGTGGATATTTGGCTGCAAATGATATTTGGTTCTTTGAAGGCAAACGATTAGAAGTTGTTAACAATTATAAATACCTAGGATATATTATATGTTAAGTGTGGCAATAGGCACGCAAGATTTAGCGTTAAAAGCTATAGATAAGCCACAAACGGTGTTTTAAGAATGTTAAAACAATACAAAGGTCTCAATAGGAAAATTTTCTTTAAGATTGACAGCAAGTAACTTCTATTTTGTTGTACGCATCTGAGGTATGGGGTATCCATGAAGTTGCAGGCATTGAAAAGGTACACTTAATTGCTCGCAAACGATTTCGGGGTTTACCCAAAGGCACCCCAAACAATATTATATATGGCGAACTAGGAAGGTACCCCTTATATGTTAACTCCCGTTTGCGTTGTATAAAATACTGGTTTAAATTACTCCAGCTAGACGAAAATCGGCTGCCTTCAGTAGCTCACAGGATGCTTGTCTCCCTAGATGAAAGAGGAGAAAGATGTTGGGCGACGAACAGTAAAGAATTGCTTTTTAGTACTGGCTTTGGAATTGTATGGCTTCCTCAAGGAGTTGGTAACTAAACGCGTTTTTGCATCGTTTTAAGGAAAGACTCATTGATATGTTTGTGCAAAACTGGCGCGAATCAATGTGCGAAAGTCACCGTTACGATAACTACACTTCCTTTAAACTCTTATTTGTTCCTCAAACATATCTACACTATTTTTCAGTGCCTACTTTTCGACAAGCTGTTTACAAAATTCAGAGCAGGAATGTTTCCTGTAAATGCAAACCTACACCGATATGATGAGTTGTCCATACAAAAATGCTCATTTTGCCCGGAAAGTATTGATGACTAACGCCATTTTCTGTTCGTCTGTACTATGGCTAACAGAATAATGTTGAATGCCATAAACACAAAGTATTGTCCAGATGTCCATTGTGTATGCAATGAGACTTTTTCATTATATCATTTACTTTTTGGCTGCCGTCTTTTTCGGCCTATACTAACTGTGCATCTGCATGACATAAGAACATTAGATGAGATTAATTTTAATCAAAGTGTATTGTTAGCAAAGCTCTTGATGGATTCTCCTGTGGCTAGATTTGTGTAAATAATAATCCCCCCCCCACCCCCGTCTTATCATCTTTGGTGGAAAAGACGTTAATAAAACAACCAACCAACCAACCATCTGTTCGTCTGTCCGCTGTACAGGTCTCTTAGAAGTAAGTTTATTTTTCCTAATAAGTACAACTTTGAGCAATTGTTTTTGTCCAGCGATATTTGGCTTGATATGACGCTTATAAAAGCGTTGTCTTGCTTCCTGGTTTGTGCAGAGAAAATCAAGAAAAATGAAAATAACCGGTCCGTAATGCGGCTCAAATGTGTATATATTATATGTTCTTCCCTGTATTTTTTTGGTGACAGTTTATTATCCTTTTCTTTCGGGAAATTCTGGGCCGCCTCATCTGGGGAAGGCATAATCGCAGCCTGTGGCGCGCTCAAACCCAACCTACCTAACATTAGTTGTGTCTTTAAAATGTTGCTGGGGGAGCAAACCGGAGTACCCGGAGAAAACTCCAGAGACGTTGCCCGAGTCGAAAGTAAATAATATTCGGAGAAACATAACGCCCAGATGCTGGATCGAACTCACACCTGTCAGGCGCCATTGGTTTCTGGTTTGTGGACAAGGCAAGTTATTCCCGCCTTAGCCCACTTGACCACAAAGCTCAATATTATTATTATTAATGTTGTTGTTGTTGTTGTTGTTGTTGTTTTTATTATTATTATTATTATTATTATTATTATTATTATTATTATTATTATTATTATTATTATTATTATTATTATTATTATTATTATTGGAGTTTTTGTTTGTTGTTTTTTTTAAATTGTTTTTATGACTCTTTTACTTTATTGTTTAATTATTTATTTTCCATTTTCTTCCTTTATATTGTATCAGTTTATTATTGTATGTGTTTTTCTAACTTGCGCGACGCGTCTAAACGTCTGGTTGTTCATTATTTATGTAGTGTGTAAATACGTTATATGTAATTGCGAAAGGGGTGTGGCCTAAAGCAATAAACCAATCAGTCAGTCAGTCAGTCAGTCAGTCAGTCAGTCTCTCTCTCTCTCTCTCTCTCTCTCTCTCTCTCTCTCTCTCTCTCTCTCTCTCTCTCAATCGCGGTTGTGTTCTCGTTTCGGGACATCGCGTTCTTTAGTTAAATACAAATGTCCAGATCTTACATAAACAGACAAATAAACAAAGCATGTTACAAACTCTCCCACTCACGGTCATCGTCACGCAATATTCTCTTCATGTTGACGTAAGAGAATCATGGGAAGTTGTATTCTCATTCAGAGGTTATATTTAAATTTCACAAAAGGTTTTGATTAGTCAGTGAGTTTTGCGAAAATGGGAAAGTGCGTCTTTGTGCTGAATCGGTTTTTGGCTAAGCTCACATTTTACGTAGGTTAGGCATAATTGGATTTTAATTTTTGAACTACATTTCCACTGATTAATAACATCCTTTGTCGCTTAGGTGGAAAGACTTAAGAATAGGAGTTCTTGCTTTTTTATTCAATTAGGCCTAAAATGAAAAACAATAACGTATAAACGTGTAAAAGTGCGTAGTTGTGATGAACTGGAATTTTCTAAGCAAACTTTTTGGATTTAGATTTAGATTTTAGAATAACATTTTTACAGATCAACGAAATTTCTAGCCATTTTTGTGAAACCGAAACAAAACAAGAAAACCTTGTATTCTTAATCAGTTAATAAAAAAAAGCCAGCAACGTGCAAATCTCCCTCGTTGTGCGTGGGTTGAACCGATTTATGGCTAAGCTAGAACATTATTAAATATATTTTGGGTTCAATGTCTCACAGACGAACGGAATCTGTTGTCGCCTTTGCGAACGACAGTCTTGTACTTTGTAGATAACCAATTGTAAACTGAAGGATTATGTACAAAACTGCGTCGTTCATTTAAGTTAACTATGATTAAGTGGATTTGGAATTAGGTTTTACAAATCCGAGTCTGATTTTTTTTTTAAATGAAATGCGTGTTACATTGGAAGCCAGTTTAAACCAGCAGCAGTCAAGATCGTGTAATCATCACGGTCAAAGATACAAAGGGTATGAGGCTCTGAAACAGCCCGTTTGTAAATAATTGTCTTCTTCACGGTCGCGCCCAATGTTGTCTCTCGTCTGCATGAACAATAACGCGAGAACAATGTCTGGTCGATCCGTTTCTGAATGAGAGCAACGATAACACTTCCAGAAGCTGTGACAAAAAGTGCTATTATCGCATCAAACGTTTTACAAAACAGAGCATTAATTGTTCGTGGCAAACGCATGTCAACAAACAAAATTAAATATGGACGTCAAGATGAAAGATTTTGCGAAAAGGAGTGGATAGTGTTGGCTAGTTCAATCCAGATTTCCTCAAAGCCCAAACGCTACACTAAATATAAACGCGTAACGTCCCTTGCACTGAAGACAAAATAAATTTCAAAACGAAATACAAACAAACAAAATTTAAACCAACTAGGAAAAAAAGAAAGATATTATAATTACTCTTATATAGCGCACTTATAAGCTCAGAGAGCTTCTCAAAGCGCTGGCCACTACTATCCAGCAATCACAAAATAGTTTGCTGAAGTCAGGATTCGAACCCACGTCGTCCGAGACGCGCGTAAACAAATCGATCGCTCTAACCACTGAGCTATCCTAACTAGGATACACACTTGGTTCATTTACTTGTGATTGGCTGTCACAAACCTGGGTGTTACTGGGTGATCACTACTGATGAAGGACTTCCTTGACTTTCATGACTTACCCCAGAACATGGTTTTATTTCAATAAAAAAACCTAAGGTACACCATTTCATTCCAACACTTCACAAACACATAACACGTTTTTCCAAGTTCGATTATTTTATTATATTCCGTTCATTTTTCTTCGAAATCGGAACGATAATTTGGCGATACTTTTCGTCGTGGTTACCGAAAATTAAAGTTCACTTTTTTTTTTTAATTTATTAACTTATCTTAGTTCTCGTCCTCGTTGAAATCGTTGACAAATGAAGAAATCCGGAACTAGGTGAGTTGATGGAAAAGTTCGTAAGAGCTGGAACTTGACGTCGATGTCGCCGTTAGATCTAAAGGCTGTCCATGACCCACCAGTGACTTCTGTAGCCCTCGTTAACGTACAGTTCCATCTTAGAATCAGTCACTCCGATCAAGAGCAGGACGTCAGAGAAGAATCCAGTGCCAGTCTCAAAGATGACATCGTCACGGAGATCCAAGACGATTCATACCACAGAATAAAAAAAACACCTGCCGAACAAAACTAGTCTTAGATATTTGCATGAAAATTATTTCCATATAAACTTAAACTCCTCCAGGTCCGGCTCTGCTTGGAAAAACATGTTACGATTAATCAACACATCAGTCCCCTGAAAACCAACTGCATTCAGATGAACCAACTATCTTTCTCTGGAAAAGAAATGCATTCAAACGAACAAACTATTTTTCTCCTCTGGAAAACAAATGCATTCAATGAACAAACTATCTCACTACTCTGGAAAACAAATGCATTCAATGAACAAACTATTTTTCTCCTCTGGAAAATACATATATTCAATGAACAAATCATCGCACTTATCAATCTTCTTGGGAAATTATCTTGAATGAAGAAAAATCTAAATATTTACCCTACGGTGCCAGAATTCAGCTAAAGCTGATCAAACGTCGAGGAACAACTCATTTCCTGGCCCAACCACATCTGACATCATTCAGCCTCCAGCTAAACTGTCGTTGGCACCCCACAGAATAAGTTGCCTCGGAGCTTGGGTAGAATCCTCCCTGTCCAGTCTAGATCTCTTTCCCAACTGATTGACAGTTTTCCTAACCGTTTTCGCCTCAGTTCCATTTTACCAAGGTTACCATACTTTCATCATTATACCAACCAATAAAAACCTCACAGCGCAAAGTAACCTATCACCTCAAATATTATATTTTACAAAATTAATAGTTCACAACCTCTTTGCTTTCCCTAAAATTTTATTATTGGCATTACTCACAAACTTTCACACAAAAGAATCATCAATAAAAATCGTCCATTTTATTCTTTTCCAGGAATACAAAAAATGGCGATTGACACGCAGCAAAATTGACGTCATATTTCTAAATCTTTCCACAGGCACTCTATATAACAATTAGCACTTGGAAAATAAAATACTCGCGAGCGTTTCGTTTCGCGACATTGGCCAATCCGGTGGCATCCGGCAAACAACTGATGACAAATATATTGGAAAGAACAAAAAACTAGCTCAATAGCATGACACATTTGCCGCGACATCTGCGCCATTAACAAATGAGCCAATCTGCGCTGACTTCGGGGCACACCATCGTGAGCCAATGGAATAAAAATAAAGCAAGTAGCCTACAGCATGAAAGATGTGTTCCAAGATAGTCCATTTACTTCTTTTTTTTTAAGACCGGATTTACACGTATAATCGACCTTTGGCGACCTTTCACCTATCAACAGTGAACAGCAACTTCGACGTTGACACATGTAATCTGTTCGCTAATAGGTGAGCGGTCTATTTCTCTTCAACACTCTTCCACAGTGATGAATGTCGTCCATCGTTGCTCATTGTCGATCACTTAATTTCATAACAATTGACAGGTTTTTTTCGTTCATACGTGTCCAGACGGTATAACAATATGATGGTCATTTAGGACATTTGGAAGATTTGAGGTCAATTTGAAACAAAAACATTCTGAGCGCACTGATCATGCTACCATGACATGGAGACTCCGCGCTACACAAGCGTTCAACATCAAACATCAGTTACCTCGAAAACAGCCACTATAATCATCGGTTAGGTTTGAAGAAATGGGGGATACAATGTTGTGGTGGCAGTTCACGACGAAGTAGCAGTCTCAGATCAATAAAGTGTGAAATACTGGGAATTCCTTAATCCATTAATCATGAGAGAGAGAGCGAGAGAGGGAAGAGAGAGAGGAAAGAGAGAGAGAGGGAGAGAGAGATTGATTATTTAGGCATTGCCCCTTAATGAAAGGTGTGTACATCATTATACATATTAAAAAAACATACACTTTTGGGTGTGTGTGTGTGTGTGTGTGTGTGTGTGAGTGTGCGCGCTTGGAGATGAGGTGCTACAGAAGACTTCTGGGCATTTCCTATACCCAACACATCACCAACAACGACCTCGGACAGACCATCACACAAGCCATTGGACAACACGATGACATGCTCAGAGTGGCGAAGAAACTGAATCTCCGATGTATGGCCACGTCACCAGAGCATTAGGCCTTGCAAAGACTATCCCGCAAGGCACGGTGCAAGGAGGCACAAAAAGAGAGAGACAGAAAAAGAGGTGGGAGGACAACATTCGATAAAGGACTGGCTTGACACTGAGCGAAGCCATGAGGGTTGGTGTACGCTGGTTAAACGATCATCTGTGGTGCCCCTTCGAGTTACGGTTTAGGATAGGATAGGATACACTTTTCATTCAGTTTACATCACCATAGAGCAATTACACTTAGTTTAAAGGCTTTGTACAAGTATGTACTTAGTTTCCTAATTATATTCGGATTACTTGATGCCATCAAACTACCAAGTCTAAATGCACACGGATTTCTATAATATTTTTCTGCAATAAATTGCACTCTTAAGTTATGTAAGTTTGGACAGCACAATACAAAGTGAACTTCATCTTCTTCGTTTTCCTTACAAAGAGGGCATTTTACAGCTGCTTTTGTGACATTTCGATATCTGTAATAATTAACACAAATATCTGAGACACCAAAAAAGGAATTTTGTCATTATAAACATTAAATGCCTGTCAAGACCTATTTCCAAATAAGATTTTACACAATGATTAGGCCTACTGCCACCAAATAAACAATACATTGTATACCTGTCACTGTTTTATACATGATTACACCAGTTTTGCCATCTGCAATCTACCAGTCGCTGTTCAAATGTTCTCAAAAAACATTTGATCTCATGCGCATCTTGATTTAACCATACAAAATAATGTCCAAACATAATAACACATCACCGTACATTCGTTGCCCGTGTATCTGCTCTCCTCTCATCTAACGTCGTCTGCAACATTAGATACCCCTTTCTAGGGAGACGATGAGGTTCCATACATGTTAGCTTTAACCAATATCGCATGCAGCTTACAACTGATTAGAAGAAGAAGACGAAATCCTCCCAATTCTCCGAGAAGAAGTTGAGGCAGCAGTGCAATCGCTGAAGTAGATGGAGATGAATAGTGAAATATAATAATAATAATTGATTTCTGTTAAAGAATAATAAAAGTTGATCCATTATCTGAAGAATCTAACACTGGCACATCATAAAAAAATGCTTTTGATTTTAATAATTACTTTCAAACGCTGTTTTACCTCAGTAACTAATAAATTAGCATTATCATTTTTGTTAGTTTGGCTATAGTCAAAATCAAATGTGCTCCCACGGAGAAATAAAATGGTGTCAGGAGATCTGAAATTTATGCAATTTCAATGTCACTCTGATCAAAAAGGTAAATATTTAATCTTGTACCCATTTTGGAAGAGATAAACACCTTACCACGTATATTAAAGTAGTTTTTGATTTAATAGTAATGTTTCAGCTTCTTGGTATGTTCTAAATGTGTTCGCACGAACTAGAACTCCAAATGTAACTTTAATTTAAGAAGCTTTTACAGAATTTAAATAATTTGCTTTTGTTTATAAATATCACTTGGGAAATTTGCTACTGGAATTACTTGTATTATTTTCTGTAACCTTTGGAGATTTGTGTTCAATTTTGTTGGTAAGTATCATTTAATTGCCAATTTACCTAAAAGATTTCATTTTTTAAAACTTTTTTTCGAAATATTTTACTTTTGTTTAGACTCAGAAGTATCGTTTAATTTTGAGTTCATCGAGACGAAATCAAGTACGTTGTTGCATTTTCTGTATTGTTTTGACAATTTTACATTTGTTCTGAATTATAATATCATTAAAATCCTTTCATTGCTTCAGTAAATGTTTCATATTAATGTTAAGACCATTACCTTGAACTGAATTGAAAATCACAGCGGAGTAGGTCCTTTACATTTCATTATTTTACTAGTCTCTGTAAATACACTTGTGAAGAAAATACAAAGACATATATGTCGTAACAGATTGTTCTTATGACACGTATTGTTTTGGTTCTGTTACCGTTAAATCGAGAACAGCTCTTGCTTAATGTTTTTAATTATTGTTTTGTAAATTATTTTAAATTACTTTTTTTAATGTCGGATGTGATGCGCAGTGGTTGGAGCACTCGCTACTGTGTCGCAAGTTAAGCACCGTCCAGTGCGGTTAGCACTTGGATGGGTGACCGCAAAACGTGAATCGACAAATAACAACGCCCCCAGTTGACTCAACTGTGACAGAGTACCTACTCTCTTAAAGGTGGGGAAGGTAAAGCAGCAAGGGAGAGAGATGGGCATCACCCTCATTACGCTGGCCCAAGATAAGTGTGATCTCCAACATCACGCTCCCCTACGGCCACAAGGCTATGGGACTACCTTTACCGGGTTTTTTTGTTGTTTTTTTTTACCTTTTTTTAATGGCCATGATTACAATGAAATTGTATTCAATTAAGAAATTTGTTGATTTGCATCTGTCTTGTTCTCTTCATGCATTGCATTGTGTGTAATATTATATTGCATTGTGTGTAATATTATGTGTGTGTGTTTGTGTTTGTGTGTGGGTGTGTGTGTTTGTGTGTGTGGGTGGGTGGGTATAAGTGTAAAGCAAGCACGTTTTGCACAGCCAAGGATATGAATCCTTAATCCCAGTTTAATCCCATCATGAAAATTTAGTGACACTGGAAAGGTGCATTTAAGTTTACCAGCATGTGCCTTTGCATTCCTCAAATAACGAAATATGTTATAAGACTGTACAAAATATCCGTATACAAGCCATCATTTATGTGTTTGACATAGGCACTTTCATGCAATGAGCTATTTTTTCATCACCACCATATTCTGCAAAATTGCCCTTCTTTATTTAGTGTTGGCACAAGGTGCCCCCCAAGGAATGACACAAGCTATCCCCGGGGTGGGAAAGGTTGTGTCACTTTTACCCTACGTTCGTACTTCTGCAACAGCATGATGAATATGCCTTCAAATGACGTTTGATTGGTTTTTATTTGTAGCTGGATTGGTATTCTTTCATTTGGCGCATCTTTGGATGATTTATGTTAAAAAAAATGAGTGAATGAGAGATGAATTTCATTTTTCTGGCACAAGGTGCCCGGTTTTCCTATCCTCATTTTGTTTTATAGTTAAACTTGTTCTATACTCATTTAAGCATGTCCAATTTTGAAGTAAGAAACAACACAACAACAAAAAAGAATCCTGTTTCACTTTTTAAAATCATAAACAGCTAATTAACAGACATTGAAATATGACCACTAATATAGTTTATGCCCCAAAGCAAATTCCGCGAATGTTAAATCCAAAGAACAAAACCTCACCGACATATTTGTAGGTGGACAAGAGCTACCCAAAACAGGTTAACAAGGACACAAGTCCAGACGATCAATCATTCGGCCGGTCAAAGAGTTAAGCAATAATCTTCATATTGAATGCCAGAGGAAGAAGGATGGGGTGGGTAGATTAATGTGAGAATATGTAGCGGAAAGAGTACTGTAGACTGAGCGATGGGTAAGAAGTAAAAGCAAAATTAGGGTACTCAGTGCATCTACTCTTTCCCATCTGCGTGTATGTGTTTGTGTGTGTGAGAGAATGGGTGTGTGTGTGTATGTGTGTGTGTGGGTGTGTGTGGGTGTGGGTGTGTTTTCCTCCCAAACTGACCGAATTCTACTCTTCCGCTCCAGGCTGGGGAGAAGAAATCCGGTGTATCCGACTCCATCTAAATTAAAATATCTGATTTCGCTAAAAGCTTACCTCTCCCTCCCTCTCTCATTCTCTCTCTCACTCACTCGCTCACATACACAAACACCCACACACACCCAGAATTTTCTTGCGTTCCTTCGCTTTTTAAAGTAGTAATTGTTTAAAACGTATGTGTATTGTCAATTTTATTTCTTACAATCCATTTATCACTATCATTACCCTTACTCATATCATTTATTACCATTACCACTATCGCTGAGATCTTCACACTCAAATTCTCGCACACACACAATAATCCCTACATGCGCGACCTTCACGATCACTACAATTACTACGCATAACGTTTCAAAAGATTAACAGCTTCCTCGGCACCAAAGAAGGACACAATAAACATCATTTTTGTAATGCCTCAACATTCCAAAAATATATAGCTAAGGTCCAAAGTCCCTGGAAAGGAAAGAGGAATTACCTAAAATACACAATTCGGTAAATTCTAAATTAGTACCTGCTATGTGTAGAGGTATTACATTAAATATACAAGTGGGTACATTTGCAAATTGCTAAGGGGTGAATTTAACGTGCGGAAATCCATGTTAGGTCTCAGGATGTCGTGCAATAACAGTAACCAATTATTTCACTGTGTCAGGTCATCAGAAAAACCATTTTGCGACAAGGGAAAGAGAAATGTTTCCAAAATGGATTTTTAAAAACAAAGAAAAAAAGCTGAAGGTGTGGAGGGGGTGGGGGTGGGGGTGGGGTGGGGAGAGGAAGGCGGAAAAAACAGAAGGTGTATAAGACCCTAACCTAAGTAACAAAAGGGCAACAAGTTTAAAAATCGGTTAAACAAAACGCATTGTTCTTTCCGTACAATGCTATTACAAATAATAACGGGGGCGTTTCTTGACAGTTTCATAGACGACCACATCAAAATTGTCAACAAATAAAAAAAAAGCCGTTTCAGCTTCTAAGAAACGTTGGAGACAAAAATGACATCTTTTATTTTGGTTTCTCGACACGAAAGGGAACCTTTAATGAGACGTCAAACTGCAAGAATGATGAGCTCAGTAGATTTGCCGAGGGCGAGTGGGTAAGGACGAGTAGGAGGGACGTCAATTAGGCTTACATAAGAATTCCAGAACATAGCAGAATACAATGAACCAAAGAATAGAATCCAAATAACTGAATCCGCATTTAAATGTAACCATAATCATCATTATCATCATCATCATTATCATCATCATCATCATCATCATCATCATCATCATCATCATCATCATCATCATCATCATCAACATCAACATAATCAATATCATCATCAACATAATTAACATCATCATCATCCAAATTACACGTATTGGAAATAACTCATATTGTGTATATCTGCTCTGACATCACCACTGAAGCCCTATTTCAATATTTTCATCATCACTACCGTCATCATCATCATCATCATCATCATCATCATCATCATCATCATCATCATCATCATCATCACCATCATCATCAACATCATCACCATCATTATCATCATAATCATCATCAACATCATCATCACTAGAAGCACCAGATGCAGCGTCATGCTACTTACGTGTGGTGCAGTCAGAACCACCATATCCACGCCGGCATACGCATATATCTGGTTTAAAACAAGCACCGCCGTTTCTGCATGGAAGGTTGCAGAGTGCTGAAAAGGAACAGGAAATTCGGAGAATTTCAGTTGAGGTTGATTACATAAGAACAACATCGAAGTGGGTAAACAAAACTAGTGAACAAACGTAGCTGTACATGTACAGTTCTTCACTGGTCATCACATGTACTTCACAGGTCATCACATGTGTTTCAGTGGTCATCACGTGTAGGTCTACTTCATGGGTAACCACATGTATTTCACTGGTCATAAAATGTACTTCACTGGTCATCACATGTACACATGTAGACTGGTCACCGCATGTACTTGTAAGCTTCCTTTACTAGTCGAGTCATCACATATACTTCACTGGTCATCACATGTACTTCACTGGTCATCGCATGTACTTCACTGGTCATCACATGTACTTCAATGGTTATCACCTGTACTTCACTTGTCATCAAATGTACTTCATTGGTCATCACGTGTACTTCACTGGTCATCAAATGTACTTCACCGGTCATCACATGTACTATAGAAGTCTACTTCACTGGTCATCACATGTGCTTCATTGGTCATCACATGTGTTTCATTGGTCATGATATATATACTTCATTTGTCATCACATGTACTTCACAGGTCATCACATGTACTTCATTGGTCATCACATGTACTTCACTGGTTATCACATGTACATCATTGTAGTCAAATATACTTCACTTGTCACCCCATATGCCTCATTGATCACCACATGTACTACATGGTCATCAGATGTACTTCGTTGGTCATCACATGTACTTCACTGGTCATCACATATACTTCACTGGTCATCACATATGCTTCACTGGTCATCACATGTACATCACTAGCCATTACATGTACTTCACTGGTCATCACATGTTCTTCACTGGTCATCACATGTAGATCAACTTACCTGGTCCATGTACATCACTGGTCATCACATGTACTTCACTGATCATCACATGTACTTTAGTGGTCATCACACGTACTTCATTGGTCATCACTCAGATACCAATGCTCATGTGTTTTAAAAAGGAATGTAACACAAGCGTGGGTTCATTTATCCATACACACTTATACAGAGCATCAAAGGCCTCCTTGACCGCTACGTGTGGTTTGTGAAAGTGATTGCTTTAATATGTTTTATATATAGGAACTTTTGAATCCACTAAAAATGCTGCACCAAAACCACAACAATCATAAAATCATCAACACTAGGGTAAAAATCATCTTCGCCATCGACTCCATCATCTTCACCATCAATATCATCATCATCACCACCACCACCGCCATCGTCATCATCATCATCATCATCATCATCATCATCACCATCATCACCACGTCCACTATCACCACCACCACCACAATAATAATCATCATCATCAACATCATCCCCATCATCAACATCATCCCCACCATCCCCACCATCATCAATGTCGTTGTGGTGGTCGATCACTCACGCTGGTCACATCGATGACCGTCCCAGCCAGAGGGACAAGAACAGGTATTTGGTGCCACGCATTTGGCGCTGTTTATGCACGCCGGTCGGCATACGGCTGGGCATGGACACACGAAATACATTTAATTATAGTTTAGTAATACTCGATACAAGCACAATACGATAACATGGTTATTCTGGATGTAACTTATAACCCCAAATCATCATCAATATAATTAGTCTAATCTTTAATATTTGTATATACATGTATGCAGTTTGAAATTAAAACACGTAAAGGAAACTTCCCGTTTAGAGGAAAAAGGGCGTTCTAGAACTCCTTTTTTATTTTAATCGGGGGTAGCTTTATGACGGCTGTGGCCATCTAATCTATTCTCCCTCTCTACGTGACCTATCCAGTTCTAAAGAGAGCCATATAACAGCCCAATAACAGCTGGGTGGACGGTGATGTTTGGGGAACAAAGTTTCGTTCCTCGGCAGTGCTGGGCACATTTTAACTAAGGTTTAATAATAACTCAGTATGGTGTCTGGATGTCATTTATATGTGGACATGTTTCACCTCTATATACAGACCTTTATAGAAATGGACCGATTCTACCAAAAATCTTCGACTAACAACACGAAAGTCTTATTTTATGAACTATTCTACCTGTCTGACAGCGTTGTCCAACGTAGCCAGGGAGACACTTGCAGACGTTGAACCTTTTGCACTCGCCTCCATGTTGGCACGGCGGGAAGCACAATGCTATGCAAGGAAATTTTTAAAAATCATGACACATGACTGGTGATTCGGTAAAATTAAAATGCTCAAACCAAACTAGGTCACCTTGATCTATATATGAAAAGGTTCACGACCAGGGCCAGCAAGACGAATTGCTGCACTTACCTATAAAGTCGTACTATAATTATTCTAAAAACAAACTAACTGTCAACTCAAAGATCTGAATGAAGTTGCAGTTCTTTCTTTAATATCTTTATTCTTTGTCAGTACCAACCGGAGGTTTCTACAGACTGTAATTAAGTTAGTTTTTTCTTTTCTAAAATGGAAGTGGAAGAGAAAAAAAAGAAGAGGTATGCTAGCATTCGAAATTTACATTTCTCTAAAATGGCTGACCTCTTTCGCACTGATCGCCTTCGTAACCGGATGGGCAGGAGCATTTGCCTGGCTGGACACAAGATCCTCCATTGAGACAGGGAGGGAAACAGTTGGCCACTTCGCAGTACTGACCCTGGTAGCCAGGCCTGCAGCGACAGCGGTTCGGACCCACGCACTCGCCTCCATTTTGACACGGTGTCTGACAAGCCTCTGAAATGCCGATAAAGGAAAAGGTCAAATGTTACAGGTTTAATTATTGATTTACGATTGTGTTTTTGTGTCGTATGGATTCACTAGGAATCAATATTCTGCACCTGATAACATTCTCATTATTTTGTTCGCACAACAACAACAACGGAGGCTATAGTTATAGGCGACTTATTTCTAAATCAGCGGCGAGTGGCAACCAACGCACTAGCTTGCATGTTACACAAACTTGGAGGTTTTTCTACCAAGTATGGAAGTAAAAACCAAACATTAATTCATTCAGTCTCCTTTCATCCATTCGTTCGTTCCTGATAGCGATTTTGGCCTCCATCCCAATGCTTAACGGTTAATAACATTTCAGGTGGATTTTAAAGTACAGAAATAACAAAGGACTCTGTTTATGGTACCAGGGCGCTTTGGAGGGTTTTGGAAAGGGGAGGGAATAGGGTAATTATAAAGTAGATGCACCAAATTGTCCCTTGTTGGTCCTTCTGATGAGAGTAAAAACCGAGGTCGGTGCACGCACGCCTGCCATTGCTCGGAATTTAAAGATCCTGACGCTCATGTCCTAGACGGGTGAGTGCCGCGGCTACATAAATACACCCAGCAGGTACACTAGGTCCCTTCTCCCCCATCCCCGGGTTGCCCAAGATTGTGTTCAGTCGTCTGGGCGTCAGACTATGCGCCCAAAGGTTTCAAGTGGGGCGTCTCGGGCGGCTTAGGTTAGATCCTTTATCGGCCTGCGCCTTGAGCTGAAGAAACGCTATATAGAAACGATTAAATAAAAATAAATAAATAAATAAATAAGGATGTATTGACTTAGCTTTAGTTACTGGAAGTTTGTTTTTTCCTCACTGATTTTCATCGGCTTTTGAAGAATTTCATCTCGACATTTGTCTTCTGCAGGGATTTATCACCTCTGACTACAGGATCAGATTTGACTTTCACTTCAGTAGGCAATGTGCGTGGCTATATGTTGTTTTGTTGTTGTTGTTGTTTTCAGTCGTCGAGTGCTACACAGCAGATTAACTCGTATGATCCTCTTTTAATCTTAAGACATTCATTTTAAGTAAAGAATATGAAGAATATGTTATATAACATATTCTTTACTTAAAATGAATGTCTTAGATTAAAAGAGGATCATACGATATATATATCTATATATCTATATCTATCTATCTATCTATCTATCTATCTATCTATCTATCTATCTATCTATCTATCTATCTATCTATCTATCTATCTATCTATCTATCTATCTATATATATATATATATATATATTTCAGACATATAACCATTAAATAAATTTATACTCACATCAGCACGCGCACAGAGACAAACTCACACTCACACGTACACACACACACGCGGGCTATCTCTCTCTCTCCTTCCCCCCCCCCCCACACGCACACCCACACACATAGTACTACATGCATTAACACCCACACACGTGCGCATTTTTTTTATATCCACGTTTTGGAAGGACTGGCCGCAAAGAGTGGGTCCGCATGGAAGGTTAATGTAATTTCGCTGTTTTCAAAGTTACTATCATATTACCAAGAGAGTGCGCTTACATTTGTTAAAAATGGTGCTTTCGAATAGGCAGTAGGCGTTAATGAAAAGAGCGTGCTTTCGAATATAACATTAAACATCACATTACATCACAGCGCAAAAAGCAGACTCAACACCCATGATAAAATCTCCTAAAAATGTCCTCAACAGCAATACGAAACTACACTAACAATTAACAATCCCTTGACAATCTGTCTGGGTATGCCAAAAATGCTGCGAGGCTCCTATACTTGGAATATCTTTCAATGTCTGCATTGACTGGTGGGCGATATACTATGCCTAGTCATACAATCAGGGCGCCAAGCAGAGGAAGGCTATTGCATTTTATTTTTAATATCTTATCGTAAGAACCCCTGCGGATTATGTAACGAGCTGCGTAGGTAGTCTATGTAGACTAAAATAACGTTCACATTAGCTGCATGTTTTCATGTAACAGAGCAGACCCGGGTCATATTAAATATAGAAGAATCCCTTAAAACGATTACAATAAACTCAATAACAACAACAACAACAACAACAACAACAACAACAACAACAACAACAACAACATAGGAAGAACAGAGGAGGAGGTGGAAGAAGAGAAGTAATGTTCATCGAAACAGATGAAAAAGCAGAAGGAGTGAAGTAGATACAGGGAAAAGAAAAAGGAGAGGGGGGAAGGGGAAGAGGAAAATGAGGAGGAACGATGTGCAGCAAGAGAAAAAAAAAAAGAGGAGGATGACATGGAAAAAAAAGGCTAAAGAAGAAGAAAGAGAAGGAGGGGGAGCAGAAGAAGGAGGAGCAGAAGGATGAGAAGAAGGATGAGGAAGAAGAAGAAGAAGAAAAAGAAGAAGAAGAAGAAGAAGAAGAAGCAACAACTCCTCTACGATACCTGAAAGCAAGACAATGTGCTTGTCAGTCACAAAAATATACTCATAAATAGCAAACTGCGATTCAAAGCTTCTATCACAGCTTGAGGCTGAATCCGTCCTAGCGTCAGCCCCCATATTGTAATCATGAGCAGTTTTAGCTTAGTTTTCCTTTCAAAGAATCCTGTGGAGATGTTCTATTTGTTTCCCCAATGTTGTCGTGTAACGACACGTCTTTCTCTAGTTTGGGAAACAGTTCTGCGTGTTTCGTTTTGTTGTGGTTTTTCTTCTTTCTTGAATGTCCTGGAATGTTGTCTGCGTTTGGAAGCAATCTTTAGAATTTCCGTTATGTAATCATGACCAATTTTCGCCTTTGATTTCCTGGATAATGAATCGTGTTGTGATGCTCGATTTATTTCACAATTTTGAAAACAGCTTCTTTTCTTTTTTAAACTAATTTTTCGGTTACATACTGGATGGACGTTGGGGTAGAGGAGGGTTGGGGTGGTGGTGGTGGACTGTGTGTGTGTGTGGGGGTGGTGGGTGGGGGGTGGGGGTGTGTGTGTATGTGTGTGTGTGGGTGGGTGGGTGTGGGAGAGAAGGGGGGAGAGATAAGAACCTATTTCAGTGTTGGACTAATTTAGGGTTATTTTCAGAGATGGATTTCTCCTCTGTGCAAAACAGCTGAATGAACAGTGATTAAGCCATTTTTAAGAAATTCTACTGGCTTTTGGATCGCTAACAAGATGGCCGTTCAACGTTTGTTAACAAACTTTACAATTTCCTCTCCCTCTTCTTTCCTTCCCTCCCCCAACACCCTCCATTCCCCCCATCCTCACCCTTCGTGCTTTTTACACTCTCTGTTCCTCTAACGATCGGTATTCGAATAACAGTCACAGAAAATGAGAGAAATTAATACATACAAACCACGGAATTTCATACTGCACAAATCAAAAGGGAGGGAAGCAGAAAGCGATTGAGGCAGAGAGAGAGAGAGAGAGAGAGAGAGAGAGAGAGAGAGAGAGAGAGAGAGAGAGAGAGAGAGAGAGAGAGAGAGAGAGAGAGAGAGAGAGAGAGAGGATGGTAGGGAGTGAGGTTGACGGGGTGGATGGAGAGAGAGAAGACGGGGAACGATCGGAAGAAGAGCGCAGTCAAAACTCAAAGATACCTAGATACATATAGACGAAGGGAGGTAACTGATGGTTTGTCTAATACAATAAAGGGAAGCAACTTACGCAGTTCGCATCGACTTCCTATGTAGCCGAAAGGGCAAAGGCATCGATTCCTTCCTATGCACCGACCTTCGTTGGCACACGGCGGACTGCAGGAAGCTGAAAATGATTTTTCTTAAAATGTTAACTTTAATTTTCACAGATATCTTTATGCGAAGAAAAATTGGAAAAAAGTGTATGTCAAGTTACTTAGAATTGACTAGTAAGCTTAAATCTATATTTATAACATAATGATCATAAACAACAATCAGGATCTTGAATCCATGTTGCGTGCTAAGTCCCATGACACGCGCTTGCAATAAAGAATTGGCAGGATGGCGAGTGCTAGGGCTGACCTCAATACACATGATTTTTTATTAGACTGTTTCGATTAACTGGCTATTTTATGAGAGAAACAACCGGAGGGGAAAAAACAAAAGAAAGGAAGAAAGAAACTATACAAAATTAAAGTGAATGAACATTTAAAAGAAATACAAATAATAATGACAGCCATTTCCTTGTTGTGTGAAATGACAATCAAACCAGCAAAAATATATATACTGGTTTTTATTTTATTTTATTTTAAAAGGGTTATCTGGGAGTGGCAGGGTTGTCAGGTATACAAAGTTCAAAATATTAGTAATCCTGTAACCTCAATATAAGACATGAGGGAAGCAGTGGAGAACAAAAAAAGAAGCAAAAAAATGAAGAAAAGTAGGAAGAGGAGGAGGAGGAGGAGGAGGAAGAGGAATAGGAATACGAATACGATCACTTTATTATCTCAATCACAGAGAAATTCACAGGTTATGCCACATATAAATGTTACAAGACGATAAAGGACAGCATAACAACAGTAGACAGTAAAACATGATAAAAGTATATCAAGACACGCACACTGTCATAATAGAAGCATCATCAGGCATACATTCAGGTTCTTAATCATTTAATAAAGAGATTGCGGTGGGTATAAAACTATATTGAGTGCGTACAGTTTTGAACTTTGATGTCCTGTAGCGCCTACCCGAGAGCAGGAGATTGAAGCGGTGCGCGAGCACGTGACTGCTGTCTTGAAGTATGCGACGGGCCTTTCTCGCCACTCGCCTTTCATACATCGCTATCATACTCATTTGTTGCACTCCCACAACCTTCCCACACACTCTTACCACTCTATCCAACACATTCCTGCTGCCCAAAGACAACCTTCCATACCAACATACACAGGAGAAAGTGAGAAGAGAAGAGATGAACGAGTCATAAAAGGTTTGGAGGATACGGTTTTGAACAAGCAAGCGTCGGAGTTTCTGGAGGCAATAAATTCTTAATTGGCATTTCTCGTGAATAGCATTGACGTTAGAAGAGAACTTCAGCTTCTCGTCAATGATGGTGCCAAGGTACTTGTATTCTGTGACCCTTTCTACTGTAGCACCACCAATGACGAGAGCGGGGATGGGGGCGGGTTTGCGGCGGAAATCAACTATAAGCTCTTTTGTTTTCTTTACGTTTAAGTCAAGGTAGTTTTCCTTGCACCAGGTGCTGAAAACTTCGACAGATGAGAAATACTGAGAATTTGAGTTTCACATGTCCACCAAGGCCGAGTCGTCCGAGTACTTTATGACCGGACAGGTGTCAGAGCCACGGCAGTCGTCGATATACAACGTAAAAAGTACCGGCGAAATCACGGTGCCGTGGGGCGCACCGACAGTGGTTTGCTTGACAGAAGAAAAGAGCAGAGTGAAAGCAGACAGCCTGGGACCTATTGAAAAGAAATTGAACTATCCAAAGGACGAGTCTGGAGGGTACAGAGTAAGGAGCTTCTGGGCCATGAGATGAGGTTGGATAGTATTGAAAGCAGAACTGAAATCGATGAAGAGGACGCGGACAAAGGAGCTGAGGGTCTCTAGGTGGGTGTAGGCATTGTGAAGGAGGTAAGAGTTGCGTCTTCCGTGCTGTGATTGGGTTTGTAGGCAAACTGTAGGGGGTCAGAGAAGGGCTGAGTGTGAAAGAGTAGACGAGAGAGAGCCATTTTTCGAAACATTTCATGGCTATGGATGTGAGGGCTACGGGGCTATAGTCAGCTTGGGTCGGGAGATCTTGGGGATGGGTGAGATGACAGAGTGCTTCCACACACTGGAGAAGAAGAAGAAGAAGAAGAAGAAGAAGAAGAAGAAGAAGAAGAAGAAGAAGAAGAAGAAGAAGAAGAAGAAGAAGAAGAAGAAGAAGAAGAAGAAGAAGAAGAAGAAGAAGAAGAAGAAGAAGAAGAAGAAGAAGAAGAAGAGGAAGAAGAAGAAGAAGAAGAAGAAGAAGAAGAAGAAGAAGAAGAAGAAGAAGAAGAAGAAGAAGAAGAAGAAGAAGAAGAAGAAGAAGAAAGCGCCATCAGAAGAAAGCGCCATCAAAGGACATGGACACACTCAAACAAATGCATTCTTAGAAACACGAACCAAGATAATGAAAGTTACAACAAAATCGACACACGCTCGCGCGCACGACTCTCGCACGCATGACATCACATCACACCACACTCATACGTAAGCGTGCTCACGCACACACGGCCCCAGCATCAGGTCAAGTCAAGTCGTCAAAAAATCTTTATTCACAAACTATGCAGTGAAAATTTGGCGTGTTGCTTATAATGTGCAATAATCTCTCTTTCTCATTTCTCTCTCTCTCTCTCTCTCTCTCTCTCTCTCTCTCTCTCTCTCTCTCTCTCTCTCTCCCTCCCTCTCTCTCTCTCTCTCTCTCACACACACACACACACACACACACACGCACAACGGGCAGACTCACAGCTAAATAACGAACACACATGTACACAATAGAACAGTACAGCTGCATGCGACATAGGACATATTATACACATGCATAATAACATATATGTTTCCGCTTACAAAACAAAGGCTTGAAATTTACCTTTGGAAAATAAAGGTAATATCATAAATTGATGAAGGAATACAAAGAATTGTATAAATAAAAAGAAAATATCTTACATCAACTCATTCACATCCCCCCACCCACCTTCCATACACATATCTCTACACCACCGACCGCACTTCTTACATCAAACGGGTATAAAATAGAACCCTCCCTCTCTTTACCCGCACACACACACGCGCACAAATCACTCACACCATGATGCACTTTTTTGTGGCGACCAAAAATGAAAAATGAATACACGCAAGAAAAAAATTGAACAAAGAAAACAAGATACCGGACACATTAAAACACACACACACACACGTGCACGCACGAATGCACACACACATACACAAACCTACACGCAAACACAAACACCCATACATACATACACACACGCACCCATACACACAAGCTGACGTCTTTCTTTTCTTCAACATTATTGTGTATTTTGTCTGTCAAAGTTAATAATTATTTACTTATGCGTACTGCTCTTCGCGATCAATGGTAAAGTAATTCCAAACACAGAATTCTTTCAACTAGAGCACAGATCTCGCACAAACGAAAACAACAGCCAAAAGAAATAATATCAATGCAATTTCCATTGCGTGACAGACCCACAGGCTGAAAGTTCTCACGAATCTCCCTTTAATAAACAACAAACAAAAAACTACCATAAACCGTTTGATGTGTGCTAGCAGTTTAATATTAAAAGGAAAAATGTCAAATGAAACCCCAAGGACGTAAATCACAGGTTGGTTGCTAGCTATTCTAGTTAGAGAGAGAGAGCGAGAGCTAAAGAGAGAGAGAGGTTGGTAGGGAGGGGGAAAAATGGAAGGAAGGAAGAAGTGAGAGAGAGAAAGAGAGAGAGAGAGGGGGGAGAGGGATGGAGGAAAGAAGAGAGAGACAAACAGAGACAGAGACAGTGTGTGTGTGCGTGTGTGTGTGTAGGTGAGTGTGCGTGTGTGTGTGTGTGTGTGCACTTACACGGTCTTATCTGGACAAAACAGTGAACATCTACATAACTTGTTTTGAAAGACCTACTTGTTTTGACGTCAGAACAATGATCCGTTAGGGTTAGGGCTGGGATAGGGTTGGGATTAGGGTTAGGGTTCGAACACTTAAAAGTACTTAAAAAGGGGGACAAAATATGACCCATTGTCAGCACAACGTATGTGGCGTTTCATGATAGTCATGATAATACCGTGTACCCTCGGCTGTGTGTGTGTGTGTGTGTGTGTGTGTGTGGTAAATGAAGGGTGCGTGTATTTGTTTGTGTATTTGTATGTGCGTGTGCGTGTCCGCGCGCGCTTCTGTGTGTGTGTGTTTGTTTGTTTGTGAGTGTGTGTGTGAGCGCGTGTGGCACATACTTACTTTCTTGACACTGTATGCCCGTGTATCCAGAGAAACAGCGACAAGTATTAGGGGCCGTGCACACTCCTCCATTCCGACACGCTGGTAAGCATACAGCTGTAATAATATTCATTAATCATTTAATCACACAGTCGATTATTCAATCGATCGACCAAATAAATGAATCAAATCAGCCATTTATTAATGTATTGAAGCCTCTTAATCTTATATTTGCATCCTCAAGTATTGGAATATTTCAAAGAGTTCCAACGTTTCATTAACTTTACTACAAGATACTCACGAACGTTGCAGTACTCCCCAATGTAGCCTTCCGGACAGCCACATACATCTGGTTGAAGACACACCCGTCTTGGTGCACAGGGCGTGGTGCATATAGCTGTAAAGAAATTTATAGAGAAATCTTTTCACTGCTCATCCATCCCACCTCCCGCAAAACTAACCAAGGATTGCCAGCAGTCCTCGTCTTTACTTACCTATGGAAAAGAATGGTAATAACATAAAATGATAAAGGAATAAAACGAATTGTATAAATAAAAAAAGGAAATGTTCTACGTCAACTCATTCACATCCCTCCACCCACCTTCCATAAACATATCCCTGCTATCATCGTCGTCATCATCATCACCATCATCATCATCATCATCATTATCACCATCATTATCATTATCATCATCATCATATCCCTGCTATCATCGTCGTCATCATCATCACCATCATCATCACCATCATCATCATTATCACCATCATCATCATTATTATTATTATCATCATCATCATCATCATCATCATCATCATCATCGTCATCAACATCATCATCTTCGTCGTCGTTGTTGTCGTCAACATCATCATCATCATCATCATCACCAACATCATCATCATCATCTTCGTCGTCGTCGTCAACATCATCATCATCATCATCGTCGTCGTTGTTGTCATCGTTATCATCATAATTTTCGTCGTCGTCGTTGTCGGTGCCACCGCCCTTTTCTTGCTTTTTTAACGTCGTCTTAAGTCATCATCATCAACAGCAACAACTGCAGCAGCAACTGCTAAGAAGGCATCGGATATTAATCCCTTGCATAGATATTCCTTTGACGAGGCACGCGCCTTGAGCAACGTTTGAGCAGCACACAGCAAAAAGAGACGTACTGAAGTGATAGTGGGCGATGGCCAACACTAAGACGCCGCGAATGAGCCATCTTCAACCAGACCAACATTGGAACTGTTCCGAAAGCAACTCTAGAAACTCTACTGAAATATGAGTTGGACAAGTGTATGGGCATTACCGAGCGCTAAGAGTACATCTTGAACTGAACTAAATTGATCTGAACTGGCATGTAATAAACTGTTAGTACACATTCACTTCACAAATCAGCATGAATAAACAAAACCACAGGTGCTGGAGCGTAAAGCATATATTGGTGTAAATCGCCTGTGCAAGGTAAATGTAACTCACGTTCACAAGTGAGGCCGTTACCGCTGTAACCTGCCGGACAAGTTCCACAGCGATAGCCCGGATAGACGGTCAGTTCTTCACACGTCGCCTCTTTAGCACATATACCTTTTTTGCAAGCCGAGTCAGCTGAAAATTTCAGATGACGATGAAAGCCAAAAAAGAAGCTAATTTTCTCTCTAATTATTCCACTTCTCCTGCTCCTTATCATCATCATCATCATCATCATCATCATCATCATCATCATCATCATCATCATCATCATCATCATCATCATCATCATCATCATCATCAATTATTTTCAATTTTATATTGCTATCACAATTCAATTTCGTTGTTTTGAATTTTTATATACAAATGGAGAGTGCACGGACACTCTCCTTGTAAATGCATATGGTACAATAAAGAATTCTATATTCTGTATTCAACATCATCTTCATCATCACCGTCATCATCATCCTCACCATCATTCTCATCCTCATCCTTCTCCTTATTATCATCATCATCATCACCAGCATCATCATCATTATCATCCTCATCATTATCACCACCACCATCATCAAAATCATCATTATCATCATCATCATTGTCATGAACTGGCTAGTTTTAACTCTGCTCATTGACTATTCAGCCTTGTGTAGTTTTTGTAACAGTAGAGAGTCAGTATATAACACAGCAGCAATTAACGTACACACCGCGAGCCCGACCCACGCTGCGTAGTTAATCAACACTGTGGGCGAGGGTCGTAAACATTTTACCCAATGAGAGCTTAGGCAAAGCGGTTCGAGCCAGTTTGACTGGGTCCGAGCCTAACACAGCTTTGGTCAGTTGGGAGGAATACATCGAAGTGTTAACAGCTAGAAAGCTGGCAGAGAAATCTCTCCACACTTAGACCAGGAAGCAGGACTTAGAATCTTAGAATTCTATCAAGTCACTACGGGCCTGAACTTGTCAAACAGGTAAATGAACACCCTTCTGTTTCATCGTGATATATTTGTATTATTGTTGAAGTTGTGTTTGAAGAATTTGCTATGCATAAATGTGAATTGTTAATCCGAATTTGCCGTACCACGTGGAAGAGCCTACCCCGAGGCGAAACACGACCGGTTGCGCCGCCATGTTGCATACCATACGGAACCACTGTTGTTTAACTTATCTGTATGTTTGCAGACCAGTGGCTGTACCACTGAATGTTTATAATATTATTAATTCTGTATGTGTATAGTTAGACACGATTGATATTTATGTATGTATAGGAATTTAGAGTTGAGATTCCAGTGGACCCCGGAAGTAGCAGAATGTTCGTCGCTTATGTATAGAGATGTGGAGCTATCACTGAGGGCTACTTTGGCTTTCAGTGAGACGCTCTGCACAAACCGATTATTCAGGGTTGTGCAGAATTTCGTCTCTTATATTACAGACGAGCAGGCGAGCTATCCTGTGAACCCCACTCCACAGAAACGACAAGTTGGCGGAGTATCCTCTACCGCAACAGACGGAAAGAGCTACCCGGAAAAACACCCTGTCAGACCCCACAGCGTGGCAAGGGAACCCAACTACACAACTACACAGGTGCACCTGAAGCTACCTCACAGAAGGACTTCGCACGCACCATCTAGCAGTTAAGTGTAAAACGAAGGTGCACTTAAACTGATCCGAAACGGACCACAGTAGTCCAACTCCAGGGATCAGTTTACTAGCGCGCCCTGCGCCATTGACGCATAAAAATTAAAAATGACCCATCTACAATTCTTGCCAGGGGCCGAATGGTGCTTCGATTTTGGGTACCAGTGCGCCACCACAATAACAGTGCACAGGCGACAAACGTGCTTTTGCTAAGGCAAGTTCAGCGATTGGCTATGAGGGCCCGGATGTTGATCTTTCAGCCAATAAGAAGTGTTGTGCGATTCTTCCAAATCAGAATTTGCTATCGTGTGCGCGTATGTTGTGTCCGTGCAAGGAGGATTTTGTGTTTTTCTTTGTGCCGCTTTGAAAATGACCCCCCTCCCCCCCCCCTCCAAAAAAAAACTAAACTTGAGGTAGGACAGTCTAGACTGTCGTTTGCTGCTGTTAAACCACAGTCTACCGCCGCTAATCCTACGCAAGATGATTGAGTGAGCCCCGAGTCAAGTCAAAATACTGATCCCTGTTCTGGTTAGTGTTTTGTTGGTAAACATGCTTCACAACACATGCACACTCACAATAATCTATTTTGTTTTAATTTCTGTAATATCTCCAGGTTATCTTTTACATGTACGTAAATTACTGCTGAAATCATGGCCCATTGAAATTTGATCTGAGGGGCCCAATGGCCCATAGCTTTTTTGTGTCAGGCTGAACCCTGCAACTCTCCAGAAACTGTAAAACGGACCACAGTAGTCCAAATCTACATGAGATATAATAGCAAGTGCCCGAGGAAGATATAACAGCTGCCTAGACTATCAGCGATCGAACTATTAGCAGTGACTGAGACTTTTTAAGTTAGATTAGTACTTAGAGAATCTTGTATAGAGTAGAAGAAATAAATGTGTGATTTTAACTGTTATCAAGTGGCTGGACTACATATGATTCATAGCCGTGTGAAAGCTAGTGTGACAGTAATCTTTTACCATTTTTCTATCTATTTCTGTACCCCAACCTTAACACAGAACGAGCTAAACAAATAAATTTATTAAAGTAATTCATAGGGTGACTTACTAGCAGTTCCCACCGAATAAACGTGAGGGTCCATCATTCCATTGTGCAGAGCCCATAAACCCCACGTGACACTTTAATTGGCGAGCCTAGCCAGGATCTGTGTATAATAGGAATTGGGTATAACCGGATCTAAGTACAATAAAATTAGATAACAGTAGAAGTAGAATAACTTAGGATAGTTGAAACAAGGACTGATCAGTTTGGTGCACTATTCTTTAGTTAAAAACTTTTTTGCTTCAAATATTTTTGTGCCTATATGTTGCATTGTTCTTTTGCAGGTTTTGCTTAAATAACTGTTGTATGCCATTTGACTCTTGTTTTATTCTATTATTGATTGCGAATTGTATGGTCTTTGCATTGTTTTTATTGAATTGCAATATTGCTAGTGTTTTGGTATTCCACGTGATTCAGAGGTTGTTCATAGACACTTTTGACAATGTCGGACCCAGTGGCCTTGAGATTGCGCTTCAAGGAACTAGGAGAAGCTTTACACTTAGCAGGGGCAGACCTAATTGCGTATATAAATGCAGAGGTAGAGAAACAGGAGGCTAAGGCAGAGAGAGCAGCAGAGAGAGAGGCAAAGAAATTAGCATTAGAAGCAGAGCAAAAGAAAGCAGAGTTAGAAGCAGCAAGAGAACAGAAGAAACTAGAATTAGAAGGAGAACAGAAGAAGGCAGCATTAGCAGCAGAGAGAGAAGCAGAAGTTAGGAAATGGGAGTATGAGCGGGCAGAAAAAGAAAAAGAGAGGGCAGAAAAGGAAAAAGAAAGACAGCATGAGTTAGAGCTGAGGAGATTAGGATCAGGAGCTTCAAGTTCTTCCTCAACCCCTCCCCACTCAGATCAGCTAGAGGTAGCATCCAACCCTGTACAAGGAATGTCATTTCCACTGGGAACATTCAATGAAAGAGAAGAAGGTCTAGATCTCTATCTGACTAGGTTTGAGCGTCTAGCAACAGAGTACAAACTAGATCCCACTCATTGGTCTTTCAAGCTTAGTCAAGGGCTTAGAGGAAAGGCTTATGACATCTACAGTAAGCTACCGACTGACAGAGTGACTGACTATCACAAAGTAAAAGAGGCACTCCTAACGGGATTCGAACTAACAGGAGAATGCTATCGGCAAAAATTCCGCACCAACCGGAGAGTGAAAGGAGAGAGCTATGCGCAGTTCGCGGATCGGTTGTCCACAACGCTGGATAAGTGGATTAGCCAGTCAGCCACGGCTAAGACGTATGATGGACTGACAGAACTGTTAGTATGGGAACAGCTACGGGAAACCATGACCCCCGAGCTGAGAACATTCTCAGTAGAGCAGGGCGCGGAAAGACTGGAAGATCTGGTCAAGGTCGCAGATAGGTACGTGGCCGCACACGGAGAAGCCAAGAGCTTCAGGCGAGACTTAAAGCCTAACGGGAAAGAGGCACAGAAACGAAGCCCTAACCGAGAAGAGCGCACCGCGAATAAGCCGAATAACCCTAGACCTGGGCAAACTAAAGGACCCAACACGGAATTCGGGAAAAGAGGTCCTGCAGAACAGAGACGGTATTGTTCGTTCTGCAACAGAAACAACCACTCCACCGCAGAATGTTTCAAGTTGGCCGCACAACGTAGGGAAGAGCGCGAAAGCCGGCCAGCGCACAGAGTTCTAACTCAAAGCAGCGGTAACAAGCCACACACAATCGGAGATCACCCATCGGTGACAGACACGGTCAAGGTCAACGGAAAAGAAGCGAACTGTCTGTATGACACAGGTCTATCATACGACGCGATAGTTAGCGAATCTCTTGTATCGCGCGCGGACTTGACAGACAAGACAGTCGACTTACAAGGAGCAGACTTGACGAAACCGACGACTACTTGCCCAATAGCTTGGATAGAAGTAGAGAGTAGGTACGTCACAGGACGAATCCAAGCAGCTGTTTTACAGAAACCCCTGTATGATCTAGTGCTAGGTTGTAGGTATGTGTTCTTAGGCACGCCCCCCAAAACTGTAGAGATAGCTGCAGTGCAAACCAGGGCCCAAGCTAAAACCCAACCACCCCAGCCCGAGTTCGCTCCGAATCCAGGACTCGAAGAGATCAAAACAGCACAGAAAGAAGACACCTCGATAGCGAAGTGCTTCCAGAAGCTACCCAAGGCGCACACACCCCCGCACAAGGGAGACTTCTACATGGAAGAGGGAGTTCTACATCGACAAGGAGATGGAGATCACACCCAACTAGTACTACCAGCCACCCTTCGAGCCCAAGTACTAGAATTAGGCCACAGCATGCCACTCAGCGGACACATGGGAATTGGAGCCACAGTGCGGAGAATCAGCGCACACTACTATTGGCCAGGAATCACGGAGGATGTCAAACGCTACGTGAAATCTTGCCACCAATGTCAACGATATTCCCCGCGACATCACACCGTACCAGTTACCTTAGGACCATCGGTAGTAGTCGGCGTGCCATTCCAGCAAGTCTCAGTAGACATAGTAGGACCACTGCCCATGACCAAGAAGCGGAACAGATTTCTACTCACACTCGTCGACGCATGTACGATGTGGTGCGAAGCAGTCCCGTTGCCAGCGATCGACACCAAGAAGATTGCAGATGCACTCATCGCCATCTTTACCAGAGTCGGATTCCCGGACAGCATTAGAACGGACAACGGATCTCAGTTCACCGGCCGCCTGATGCAAGACGTGTTCGAGCTGATACAAGTTCATCACATTCGCATACCACCATACCACCCAGCCAGCAACGGACAAGTAGAAAGACTGAATGGAACCCTTCTCACCATCCTCAGGAAAGTCGCCGACGACAATCCAGAAGCGTGGGACACCTACGTGAATGCGGCACTGTTCGCATACAGAGAAACGCCCCATGCAGCCACAGGCTACACCCCGTCAACATTGCTATTCGGCAGACCTCTAGCAGGACCGCTAGAAGCCCTACGCAGAAGTTGGACGGAAGCCAAGATAGACGACACACCAAGAGGTGCCACCAAGTACGTCGCAGACCTGCAGGAAACCCTCAAAGCAACGTGGAAGAAGGCTGGTGAAGCACTGAAGAAGGCAAGAGCCCGTCAGGCGAAGTACTACAACCGCCACGCGAAGGACAGAGAACTGCAAGTCGGCGATCAAGTGCTACTATTACTTCCAAGTGGAACCAACAAGCTGGACATCGCTTGGAGAGGACCGTACCGGGTGACTGCCAAGAAATCCAAGACAGTCTACCAAGTAGAGGTGAACGGGAGAGCCCGGTACCACCACATCAATCTCCTCAAGAAATACACGGACCGACCAGCGACCCCCAGCACACACACATGGATGGCCATCGCCATCGCGGAAGAAGCTCATCCACAACTACAACAGCATCGCCGTACCACTGACAAATGGAACCCGGAAAATCGCCCCGGACAAAGTAGTTTGGACCGCCGAATGCGAGACAGCATTCCAAACACTCAAGGACAGAATGACATCGGCGCCAGTACTCCACCTACCCGATTTGACTCAGCCATTCGTTCTTCGCACCGACGCAAGCGACTTAGGCCTCGGAGCAGTACTGCTACAGCGCGACCCCAAGAATGCGGAGACGCTATTCCCTGTCGCCTACGCCAGCAGAAAATTGAGACCCGCCGAGACCCACTACGCCACGTCGGAGAAAGAATGTCTTGGACTAGTCTGGGCCATACAGAAATTCCAACTCTACCTGTATGGGACCCACTTCACAGTTCAGGTGGACCATCAACCACTATCGTTCCTGGCAGCCTCCAAGTCTTTGAACTCTCGCCTGATGAGATGGGCACTCACCCTTCAAGCGTACTCATTCCAAATCGAGTACATACCCGGCAAAGAGAACCACGGAGCCGACTACCTCAGTCGCCATCTCGTGGAGGACACAGCAGCTGTCGCCCACCCAACACAACTAAGGGCCACAGCACCAGAATTCGTCCCCGCCCAATAAAACCCTGTCACTAGTGTCCATAGCTACCTGGCATAGCATTGCAGCTCAGGTAGAGCACTTTAATTAGTTTGTAAATAGGACCCTAGGATAGTGCAGCGTTAAACTAGGCTCTGTAGTAGAAAAAGGTCGAATCCAGTAGTCATCGCCTTTTTTCAGTTGAGGGAGCCTGTCATGAACTGGCTAGTTTTAACTCTGCTCATTGACTATTCAGCCTTGTGTAGTTTTTGTAACAGTAGAGAGTCAGTATATAACACAGCAGCAATTAACGTACACACCGCGAGCCCGACCCACGCTGCGTAGTTAATCAACACTGTGGGCGAGGGTCGTAAACATTTTACCCAATGAGAGCTTAGGCAAAGCGGTTCGAGCCAGTTTGACTGGGTCCGAGCCTAACACAGCTTTGGTCAGTTGGGAGGAATACATCGAAGTGTTAACAGCTAGAAAGCTGGCAGAGAAATCTCTCCACACTTAGACCAGGAAGCAGGACTTAGAATCTTAGAATTCTATCAAGTCACTACGGGCCTGAACTTGTCAAACAGGTAAATGAACACCCTTCTGTTTCATCGTGATATATTTGTATTATTGTTGAAGTTGTGTTTGAAGAATTTGCTATGCATAAATGTGAATTGTTAATCCGAATTTGCCGTACCACGTGGAAGAGCCTACCCCGAGGCGAAACACGACCGGTTGCGCCGCCATGTTGCATACCATACGGAACCACTGTTGTTTAACTTATCTGTATGTTTGCAGACCAGTGGCTGTACCACTGAATGTTTATAATATTATTAATTCTGTATGTGTATAGTTAGACACGATTGATATTTATGTATGTATAGGAATTTAGAGTTGAGATTCCAGTGGACCCCGGAAGTAGCAGAATGTTCGTCGCTTATGTATAGAGATGTGGAGCTATCACTGAGGGCTACTTTGGCTTTCAGTGAGACGCTCTGCACAAACCGATTATTCAGGGTTGTGCAGAATTTCGTCTCTTATATTACAGACGAGCAGGCGAGCTATCCTGTGAACCCCACTCCACAGAAACGACAAGTTGGCGGAGTATCCTCTACCGCAACAGACGGAAAGAGCTACCCGGAAAAACACCCTGTCAGACCCCACAGCGTGGCAAGGGAACCCAACTACACAACTACACAGGTGCACCTGAAGCTACCTCACAGAAGGACTTCGCACGCACCATCTAGCAGTTAAGTGTAAAACGAAGGTGCACTTAAACTGATCCGAAACGGACCACAGTAGTCCAACTCTCCAGAAACTGTAAAACGGACCACAGTAGTCCAAATCTACATGAGATATAATAGCAAGTGCCCGAGGAAGATATAACAGCTGCCTAGACTATCAGCGATCGAACTATTAGCAGTGACTGAGACTTTTTAAGTTAGATTAGTACTTAGAGAATCTTGTATAGAGTAGAAGAAATAAATGTGTGATTTTAACTGTTATCAAGTGGCTGGACTACATATGATTCATAGCCGTGTGAAAGCTAGTGTGACAGTAATCTTTTACCATTTTTCTATCTATTTCTGTACCCCAACCTTAACACAGAACGAGCTAAACAAATAAATTTATTAAAGTAATTCATAGGGTGACTTACTAGCAGTTCCCACCGAATAAACGTGAGGGTCCATAATTCCATTGTGCAGAGCCCATAAACCCCACGTGACAATCATCATGCTCACCATCATTCTCATCCTCATCCTCCTCATAATCATCATCATCATAATCATCAAACAACATCATAGAAAATCACCTAATCGAACACACTGTTGTCCGTTGCCATCAAAGAAACGAGGGCAAGGGCCGCAATCGAAACCATCATTAGGAGGCGCTTTGTCTCTGCAGTTAACGCCCGCAAAACAAGGATTGCTTGCACAGGAATCCAACCCTGAAGACAGAAAGGGCACAAAATAAATAAACGAATAACTTTGCTTTATCAAGACTATGACTTGAAGAAAAGAACAAAAGCGCACCAAAACGAAAAGGGAATACAGACATTGTTTTCAAAAAAACAACAACAAACACAAAATAAAACACTTCTGGAAAATCATACCCTGAAGCCATTTAAAAAAATGAAACTGAGATAAATGAAACACAATAGTTTTGGAAGGCCATGCCCTGGTTTAGATGGAGATCCGACGTTTTATGTAGGCCTACAATGACATTCATAATGTGATCGATGAGAACTGCTGTAAAGCAGTATACAAATGTGAGGTTAAGTCTTAACAGAGGCGGATAATGTCACAGTAGGTCTGAAACTACATATCATCAGATAAAATCAATAATTATTGGAAAGAAACGCCAGGATTGTATTATTTATTACAGGTAGGCGAAGGCTAGAAATGGAGATCATTGTGTATAAGCATTTTCTCTTCTACTGTTATACAATTTACCTTATAAACATTTCTTATTAAAACATTTACTTACCTCCACAAGTGGCCCCGTCTCCAGTCAGACCAGGTGGACAGGGTCCACATATAAAAGAGTCGCCAATTGGTTGGCAAAGAACACCTGGATAGCATGGCTCCCCTTCACAGTGATTGGACTGCGCATCGCAGAGCTCTCCTGCAACGACATAATGAAAACTTAATATGCAAACAGCCAGACCGATCTCCAAGAAACTCCCGTACAATCATAATAATAATAAAGTATTTTTTCAACCGCAAAACCAAACTAAAAGCTTGCTCTAAGAGCTCGCACGCAGACACACATTTATACATTCGCAATGATAAATATTTAAACAATGTGATACAACATTATGAGATAAAACACGTTATACGTTAAACATCATAACAAATACTAGTATCACACATCATATCTAAGTATACAAAAGTCATGCTAAAAGAGTACTACACCAACGGGCACACACATAAACACACACACACACGTGCACGCGCCCACATACACCCACACACACCCACACACACACAAACAAACACACACACACAAACACACACACAAAGGAAGATATCAACATTAAGAATACATAATAAAGCAATGAAAAAAATAGTTCAAAGTAAAAGTATTCTTTCTTAGTAACACACAATAATATAGGTAATATGTCAGTAGTAAAATCGATATTCAAAATCCATAATTATATAACATTTCTTGTATAAAACATTTAACCTAAAACTATTTAAAAGCATATACATCATTATCATCATCATCATCATCATCATCATCATACTTGTCGTCGTCGTCGTCGTCGTCGTCGTCGTAGTAGTAGTAGTAGTAGTAGTAGTAGTAGTAGTAGTAGTAGTAGTAGTAGTAGTAGTAGTAGTAGTAGTAGTAGTAGTAGCAGCAGCAGTAGTAGTAGTAGTAGTAATAGTAGTGGAAGGAGGAGGATGAGAAATAGTAGTAGGAGGGGAGGAGGAAGAGGAGAAGGAGTAGGTAATATTTAAATCATCGAAACCCAAAGAAATCAAAAAGCACTTCCCTAAGCTAACTTTGTGAATACGAAAAGAATAGCATACCACCACTCACCTTCAAAACCAGAATCACAGATGCACTCAAAGGAGTCGATGAGGTCGACACAAATGCCGTGAACACAGGGATGGTCTGAACATTCATTTACTTCAAGCTCACATCGTGTTCCTGAAAGAAAAACGCGGGGAATATTGCGGGATATTGTTATATTCATACTTCTCTCTTGTCTCGAAGATGTCGTCGTCGTCATTGTCATCGTAGTCGTCGTCATCGTAGTCGTCATCGTCATTGTCGTCGTCGTCGTTGTAGTGGTCATCATTGCTGTTAGTATCGGTGTCGTCATCACCGTTGCTGTTTCTAATGTTATTGTCGTTGTCTGCAGCAGCATTACAGTAAACCAGCATCACCGCCAAGTTCTCCAAAAGAAATCTCAACCATGTTGTTGTTCCATTATTACCATCCTCCACCGCATTGGTTAGCAAACCCGACTTTAATACAACAACAACAACAACCACAGCAAAAGCAAGAACACAAAACTAGGACAAGCAATACACAAAAGCAATGCAGAAATATACGTGATCACTGATATCCTTCAGCTTCTATGCATTTTACAACTCGTGGAACGTTGGAACTTTGTCCTTTTATTTCATATAACATGATTTAAATAAGCTATACTCTTGACTTCTTGCTTTGCTCCTCTATCATGGTTGCTGTCAGAGGACTATATCTGGAAAGCTTCCCACCAGTGTCCACTTTCATGAACCGGTATAGTGCACGGCTGCTCCAAATCGCCTGGCATGAACGCAAGCCATGACCACATCAAAAAGCTGGTCAAGTCACTGGCAGGCCACTAAGAACCACTCCTTGCTATTGTGAAGAGGAGGACGCTGGCATGGTTTGGCCATGTCACGCGACGCGGCACGGCACCCTTGCAAAATCTATTCTGCAAGGAATAGTGGAAAGAGGCAGGCGCAAAGAGCTGGACAGATGATGTCAAAACATGGACGTCGCTGGACATGACACGCCTCCTGAAGACAGCTGCAGACAGATCGAAGTGGCGAAAACTCTCTACGTCAGCGTTTCTCATGTTTCCCCAACGGCCTGACCGGCTGCGGGACTGATGATGATGATGATGATGATGATGATGATGATGATGATGATGATGATGATGATGATGATGATGATGATGATGCTGATGATGATGATGATGGTGATGATGGTGATGATGATGATGATGATGATGATGATGATGATGATGATGATGATGATGATGATGATACCTAAACTTAAGGTGTAATTCTATTAATCGTACTATATACGTGTTCATAAAACTGATCCAAGGACGGAAGAGACAAATACCTGTATGACCAGTCAGACAGGCGCAGTCATATCGATACACCTGTCCCGAAGCCACCTCGGGATTCACACACGTGCCTCCATTTTCACATTCGCAAGGGACAGTCAAGACCTGTGGGGAAAAATTGAATGCCAAGACCATGTAAATAACGCGTTTTGATGCAGTACAAGGCGAGAACAAGCAATTATGGAAGTGGAAATTTTTTTTGTACGCGTACATAGAGTTATTTTCTCTTTGCAGTTTGCACATTTAAAACTATGACTGAAAAAAATAGAACCCAAACAGTATAGTAGGTGATCTATTTACTAGACTCCTCGAATACAGCTTTAATATCCTAATAATCACGTGTTACATTCGTTCGATCTTGCCAAACTCGTGCGACATTAATTTGACCAACCATCATTATCACATTGTTTTGGCGTGGATACTCTGACTGTTCGAAGAAAAACTTCGCAACTTTGAGGTGCGCACTGCTGGCTCATATTTTAGAAGTCATGATTTAAAGTTTGAGGAGTTACGTTTTAAAATTTAAAACTTTGTACAGATGTTTGAGCATAGATTTTATTTGCCCTCAGACAGCTCAGAACGGACGTTCTGAACTCTGGAAGTGTGTGTGGGGGGGGGGGACCGACTGCATCTTCACTGAGGGAATTCCACATTCTGGCTATTGAGGGAGAAAATTGGTGGAGGTAGGTATGAGTCCTACTGTGAAAAGGTTGGATCTTCTGTTGGTGTCCCTTGGTACGACGCAAGTTGGCTGGCACAAACCAGAGAGGGTTAGAGGGGATGGGTGTGGGGGAGGGAACTAGGTCAATCAGGTCGTGCAGAATTCGGTACAACATGCACGCCTTGTCGACAGTTCTTCTGAGTTGCAACTGGGGCAATCGCTGTACAACACAAAGAATGAAACAAGCGCGCTACGCGCGCCAATCCACCCAGCTGCGAATCATGGGTAACTGGCTTTATTTAGAACCCGGAAAGGTAAGGCAGCGAGAGAGAGAGAGAAGATGAGAATCTCCCTCATTAAGCTGTCCCAGAGAAATGGGGAGGACCTAAACGCATCTTTCCCCAACCACCAAACGTTTACGGTAGCGGATGTTCATTGCTATACCCCATTCTGAAGGACAACTTCAAATGTCCCACCTCAATCTTCGCGGTAGAAGTAGCGTTACACTTGTCTCTGGCTGTAAGCAAAAAGGTCTCCTTTCGGACACCTCTCCGTTCAACGTCATTGTCTATGGCGCGCCACTGAAACAGCCCTGATTGGCTGATGAACGCGTCTTTCCGGTCTAGGTTGAGCATGATCTGAGACCCGTCAGGATCGTTGACATGTATCCAAAGTCGCACGTCCTGGCCGACGAAGACGATCGGACGCTCGTCCATGCTTATCACTGGAGGAATGTTATCTGAAACAAGAAAGATAATGACGTTTTCAGTTCGCAATATTCAATGTACTTAATAATGATGCCCTAACATGTACAATTTTGAAGATAACAGTTGCAGTTTTACTAATTTAATTCTTTAGCAGACGTAAATAGAGATGGTAAAGTATATAAATAAATAAATACATAAATACTTTATTTCCCTATTTTGTTCAAAACTACAAAAAGCTGTTAAGCAGAAAGCAACATTAACAAAATGCAGAATTATCTTAGCTCACTGATGTAAAAGTAAGATTTACTATCTGTCTGACTTCTGAGAAACATGCAAGTCATCAGAAAGTACTATGGATTTTATATTATCCATTATAGGTCAGAATGAAACTACTAAAAATTGACTGGAGGAGTTAATAAACCCGGGAAACAAATACATAGTCCTACATTATAGATATATAAAGATACATAATTATATAGTCTGATCTTGTAAGTCATTGCAGAAAATCTTTGTATGAAAAAGATAAACGATAGTAGCATTTGCGTACAGCTCAGTCTGCATAATAAAATGGTGAATGCAAGGTGAATTCCATTCAGTAAGGATAAAGGATAATTAATTGCTAACCTGCTCTGATGGACCATCCTTCGTTGTCTTGCTCTGGGATACACTGCAAGCAGCTGTCGAAGATTTGTGTCTGGAGGCGAGTGAAACACTTCCCGTCTATGTAGCATGTATCTGACTGTAAGAAACAAATAAATAAACCAACTGTCTTTGCGATAACTGATTCAGTATAAACAACAGCAGTACAAGACATATTAGGGTAGCCGAGTCTGGCACCATCGTCGTTGTAATCCTTATCAGAAGCACCACAGTTATCATCATCATCATCATCATCATCATCATCATCATCATCATCATCATCATCATCATCATCTCATCATCGTCGTCGTCGTCGCCGTCGTCAGCTTCTTTTTCTTATCTTCTTCTTTTTCTTTTTCTTCTTCTCGCTTCATCGTCATCTTCCTTCTTCTCCTCTTCCTCCTCTTCCTCATCATCATCATCATCATCATCATCATCATCATCATCATCATCATCATCACTACCACCACCACCATCATCACCAACCTTATCTCCTATACCTTTGTGATACAGCCATATCGTCCATCCAGCCCACAGGTCCGACACTGGGAGTCGTAGATAGTGAAAATGATGGTGGCTACCACTTTTTCTGTTACGTTGACACGCGAGTTGTCGCCTCGAACATCGGACACTGCCTGAAACAAAGAGCGAAACAACAATGTCAAAGCACATACACTAGTTCTACATTACATATTAAATGTTGGACTAAATGCAGTATAGCAACTTTTAAATATAACAACGCAGGTGTTTGAACTACCCAATCTTCATATAAGTCGAAACGATAAAAGCCCTATAAAATTCGATGGAAGCGTTCCATAATTATGCGGCAACTGTAGACGTTTATCTAGCATCTTATGTAGTGCAGTGGTTAGGATTTCTGACTTTCAGCCAGACAGGTTCGAATCCCGTCTGTCTCTGTGTTGACTCTCTCTCTCTCTCTCTCTCTCTCTCTCTCTCTCTCTCTCTCTCTCTCTCTCTCTCT
This sequence comes from Oncomelania hupensis, assembly GCA_036898135.1. Lineage (NCBI taxonomy): Eukaryota > Metazoa > Mollusca > Gastropoda > Littorinimorpha > Pomatiopsidae > Oncomelania > Oncomelania hupensis. The sequence continues at coordinate 88,834,261 of CM072512.1, forward strand.
CTCTCTCTCTCTCTCTCTCTCTCTCTCTCTCTCTCTCTCTCTCTCTCTCTCTCTCCAAAACTAGTCTAGCTTATTCCGGTTCCATTTTGTGGAATAACTTTCCTGAAGATCTCCGCACTCCAGCATCTAAATTTACATCATTTAGAACACGTCTCCTAAAACACATTACAAAATAAATACACATTAATTGTTAATGTTGTTGATTGAGATTAACAACATTAATTTGATTTCAATTGTTTGAAAAGGATTTTATCTAATGATGACTTTGTTTATTTGTTATTGTTCCATGATGTGAATGTTATAACCTTGAATTGTATTTAATAGTTATTGTTAAAGCCCCAAGGGCAAGATGTAAAAAAGCGCATCCAGCGCTTATTCTTTTACCCTTGCAAAATAAAATTGTTATCTTATCTTATCTCTCTCTTTCTCTCTCTCTTTTTCTCTCTCTCTCTCTCTCTCTCTCTCTCTCTCTCTCTCTCTTTCTCTCTTCTTAGCTCACATCTCCACCTTCTCCGGACTAAGATTATGTTTAAATAAAAAGGGTGTTTGTGTATAGAGATATACCTTTCAAAAAGATCATACATCTTACACCTGACTCTAATAGTATTAACAATTATTTTAGTCAATCGTTATTGTTCAGCGTAATAAATATTACAGTTGTAACGTTAGCTGTTATTTGAAAACAAACTGAATTATGATTGTATTGCTTATGTTTTAGATTTCTCCACACCCCCAAAAGAAGCAAGCAATGGGGGTACATCTTTAATCTTGGCGCGCGGATATGCTGAACCTTAAACCGTAGCTGGCCAAGTTCCAGAGAGGAGCTTGCACGCATAACAGCATACGTGCAAGAAGTGTGACGCTTCATGCCAGGGTTCGTACCTCTACTCGGACGCTGTTGACAGGACCGCGGGTGTTGAAGATCTGTCGTAGGAAGTCTATGTACGGCAAGAGACACGCGAAGCGACCGTCCGGCATATAGGTACTGCCAGTGCTAATAGGCTTGTTCGTGCTCAGTGGGATCACCTCGCCTTCCCCTACCTGCAATAATTTAAATAAAAATTCTGTTGTGTGTGTGTAAATTTTTTTAATAGCCGATGTACTTTTTAATTTAACGCTCTGATAGTAATAACTATGGAATTGATTGATTGATTGATTGATTGTTGCTTTAGGTCCAGCGGACTCCTCCGAGCCAAATCAGGACCGGACAACCCCCGATCCGCATAAAAGATCTGCTGAAACAACCCTAGTGGGAAAATTGAACGCCCTCCACCGGCCAGTCACTTTACAATAAAGACATCCCTCGCGGGGGACGGCTGAGGGTTTACCTCAACTACGCGAACCCCCGGTTACAAAAACAAAATAGAATACAACCATCATTACAAATCATCAACGAAACATATACATATAAAATGCCTATATTGCTAAATACTAACATCATAGGAAGCCCTAGTGACCACCCGACAGAAAGCGTCCAACACTCCCAAGCTGATCCAACAGACCTCATACACAAACAAGGAGTCTTGTCCAGGAAGAGTTTTCAAGAAAAAAGGTAGGTCATTGATCTAGCGAAGAAGAAGATAGTATAGCAGAGTGATAGGACAGAGCAGGAATGGGAAAGAGTATATGAGGAAGATAGCGACAGTGGGAATTTAAAGCACTAAATTTCCATAAAGTGGGGATACTATTTATACTGAAACCCCCGGCACTCCAACGGGGGTACTGTTGCCGCAGTGAATCTGTCATGCCTACAAAGGAACTATGGAATAAATCATCATTGTTTCCGTGGCACATATACATGTTCATATATGGTCTAACCAAATACATGAATAATCTTCATTTACATATTTACACTGGTGGTACAATTATATGTTTTTTATTATAAGGCATTGAATGTTGGGTTAAGTGCAAATTCAAAGTGTGTAACGTGAAATTGAAAGAAAGCTCAATGGATTAGTTTGTACACATATGTGCCATCTTATTATATCTTCCCTGAAAACAATTTTTATTCTCAAACGCAAAACGCAAGTTAAAGGGCTCCAAGATCATACATTTCGGCGTCAAAGGTCCTTGCTAATTCCCTATGAATGTTGCCCCACAAGAACCGATAAGATTAAGCCAAAACAAATTCTTTCAAAAGTGCGGTTTAGATATACAAGACATGAGTTCGTTTAAATGCGCCAATTAATAGCAACAAAGCTGAAGTTAAAAATAGCACAATTCAATTCAATTCAATATTTTAATTTAACGTCTTTTCACAACAATGTGATTTTAGACAACCATAACAAACAAAGAAACAAACAAACAAATAGAAATTGTTAATTTTAGTAACTTAAATAAATCTGTTCCGACAATGATACACGCGATGTCTTGTAACATCGAACTATATAAGATGACTCTAATATCGTCTTGTGCACATAAAATAATTATATTTTCTTTATACAGTGCTGTTAAAACATTTATTTTAACCAACTAAAATATAAAATAAAATAAATTTATTTTAACCACCTAAAATAAATAAAATAGGACCACTGCAAGCAAAATGTATGTATAGTAGGTACGGTTGTTTATTTGCAAATTAAATTGAAGAAGAGACGCCTAACATCAAAGTATAGCGGTCTGTTTGAATAAAATAATAAATCACAATATCATCTTTTATTGTGACAACTATGTAATTTCCCAAGTAAAACTCCATTAAGTCACAAAAATTAAAACAATAAAACATTTATGATACCCTGGCCCTTTAATATAGCGATATTTTGTTCATACTAAATCTAGTATCTGTATACATTTCATAATCATATATTATTTGCATTAACCTACAATCAGCTTCAATACGGTCTTTCTCCACGGTACACACTAAAAGGGGGTAACAAGAAACAGACGCACATGGAAGAGGTTTGCTTATTACAACGGATACAATGTTCCATTTTGGTACACTTCAGTGGGTTTTTTGGGTATTTTTTGTGGGTTTTTTGTGCTGCAGTTTATTATTCCTTTCTATCGGGAAACTCTGGGCCGCCTCCCCCGGGGAAGGCGTAGTCGCAGCCAGTGGCGCGCCCAAACCCTACCTACTTAACATTATTTGTGAATTTTTGAAATGTTTTGCTGGTGGGAGCAAACCGGAGTACCCGAAGAAAACCCCCCTAGGCGCATTTAACAGCAATAAATGGTGGAACCATTTACCAATATAATCAGTAAAAAAAATAAAACAAACTGCGCACTACTCACGCAATTAATATTCCGTGTATTCAATAAACCAACGAGAAATGCCAGCTACGGGAAAGGTCATAACTGTGAACATTATGCTACCTTACTCTTACACCTTCACTCTGAAAGTTACGGTACGTTGGTGTGCTGCTGCAGAAGGTCTACTTTTTATGCTACAGTTGCTCTGCTTCAAACCTTATCCGAGGTTGGGATCTATCGGGTAACACTTAAACACTAGTTGTTCTCCTTCCACACTTAAAAAAAAAAAAAAAAAAAAAAAACGTTCATTTAAAGTCTACCCCTACCTCAACGACAGTGACGCGACATCGCAACGGTCCTTTTTCTGTGGCCATGTCAAATATGACCTCAGTGCAGCGTTCCTGGCTGATGTCACATAGGAGAAACTTGAATCGAGCTTTCTGCAGTCCGTCCGTCTGCCCAATAAATGACGTCACCAATGAGCCTAGGTCATCAGACGATGACGTGGTCGGCGGCGGTGACGCAGATGTTGTAAATGGTTTGTCGGTGGTTGAGGCGTTTGGTGATTTCGTAGTTGTTGACGAGGTCGTTGGCGGAGTTGGGGTGGTTGTGTTTGCAGTTGTCCTTGTTGTGGTTGTGGGCGTAGTTGTCGATGTTGTTGAAGGAGTAGCTGGAGTAGTGGCATTTACTCTAGTTGTCGTTGGTTTTGTAGTGGATTTTCTTGTGGTTGTTGTCCTTTTAGTAATAGTTGGAGTTGGAGTTGAAGTAGTTGTAGTAGTAGTAGTAGTAGAGGTTGTCGTTGTTGTCGCTCTAGGCGTTGTGGTTGTGCTTGGTGTCTTCGTCGTAGTTCTTCGGGCTGAAGAAGTCGTCGCTGTGGTTGTTGTTGTGGTTGGCGTTGTTGTGATAGTAGTAGGAAGAGTGGTTATAGTGGACTCCGTTGTCGATATCGTCGGTGTTGTTGGTAAAATAACTGTTGTATCATCAAGGGTGGCAATAGTAGCTGAAACAATAAGGTCAAAGATAGTCGGGGTCGATGTGGGGAAAATGAATCTAAGAAAAGGTTACAGAACATAGATTTTTTATTGTCAAATCAAACATGCACCTATTTTCATACACTTAAAAATGTTCTCCCAATATGCCGACATAGAATGCATCAGAGGAAAACCACCTAAATATGCAGTATCCAAAGATAACGATAAGGAAACTTTGAGAAAATATCATGGAAAATTAGAAAATCAGAATCTTCAAATAAAACGTCAAACTCTCCATTTTAAAAAAAAATTCACAAGCCGTGATCCGAAATATGTCTATTATTATTGATAGTTTTATAAGAACATGTGTGTCTTTAGACACCTCAAATCTAACATATTAATGTCTTTCAAACAATCAGCAACCTATATGCAGGGTAACGTTAAGTATAGAAACAGGACCAGACCACAGAGGACAGTGATTCCTATTGTAATAACTAAAGTGGAAAAAATCATTACCGTAAGCTTTTTCGCATTCTGGACCTTTGAAACCTAGTTCGCATACACAACCCTGTGGACTGCAGACACCAGTTTTACAACCTCGAGGGCAAGCCACAGCTTCCTCCAAGACTTTTGGCCAATCAGAAATCGCCACCCCAGGTTTCCGGAAGTCTCCTGCCGACTGGAGAAGACCAAGATCACATAGTGTTTCTAAAAGAGGCACGGAGTATGCCGCCCAGCTAGTGTTACCTTTGACCTAGAAGAAAATATAAATGCACAATAAGAAAATATGACATGACATATATAAGCATACATATAGCAGCAACAATTTTGTTTAAATCAGACATATTAGGTATATATCTTCTTGTGGTCTAGTGGTTATGTTTTCTGACTTAGCTCAGGCGACCCGGGTTCGATCCCCTACATGGTGGCATTTATTTCACCTCTCTATTTATAGTTTGTTTGTCTATTACAAATGATTCCCTACTATTCCAGACGATTCTTGTAATGGGACAAAAATAAAAATACCAATTTTGTTTTATTGTGTTCCTTCCTTCTTCCTTCTAGTTCACTGTTAAAAACGGCCATCGCCCTACCGTTTTACATCATGAAGAGATTAGATCAAACTAGCTATCGAACATTTACATTTTAAGTTGTAAGTGGGGTCTGCTTTCAAGATTCTTGAGGCCTTTTTCAATTGCCTGTTCAACGACTTGTTGGAATTTTTTTTTTTAATACGATAGTCACTGACCTGAAGATCAGACTTGCAGAATTCGAAAGCAGTGCTGAGAAGATTACCAAGGTATTCAGCGCAGTTGAGAGCCACGTCAGAACCGAACAGATTCTGCGCGCACACGTCAGTAGCCTCGCTCTCGTCCAAACCGGAAGCTGCCGGCCATTTTGGAATGAAGACCTGGGGTGGCAAGAGGTAGTCTGGTCTGAAGAAGTACGTCGCGCTTCCATTTCTTGGACTGGCGAAGTCCACAGAGCCTGCTGAAGGTGCAGGAGACATTTGGGTATATTTTATTCCTACACTTCCTCTTTCTCCTTTACTTCCTCCTCCTCCTCCTTTTACAGCATGCCTTTTTCTTCGTCTGGCTGGTTGGTCAGTGCCGAAAGAGTCTGAATGTTCTAGGTTGATTTCTGCTAAATCTGGCACGACGTAAGGACCATAGCCTGTGGTCACCGTTTCTGGGAAGTCTTCGTCGCCCTCACTGATGGGAAAGCTGCTCTGGCTGAAGTAGAAGCCTGTCTGATCCTGACAAATACATAGGCATGTAGCCTACATTAGTTAAGAAATAATACTAACGATGTTTATAGTCTACTTGCAATAATCGCGTAGATTTTAAAAAAAAGTATTTTAAAAAAAAAGTAATTTGTACATATGAGACTTCTTTTCAATCAGCTGTAACGAAAGACTACAAACTTGGTATGACGCAACAGAGGGTGTGATGTCATCAACCAGGGACCGGAGCGGACAGACACCCCCGCTGTTAGTGGCTGAGCAGTCACAGCGTGACGTCACGCCCAGAGGCTGCGCATCGGACACTGGAGGCTCATCGAAGAAACTGGTGGCTGGTGAAAGTCTGTTACACACGCACACACGCACATACGCGCCCAAACACGCATGCACACACAAAGAAAGAAACACACACACACATACACACACGTCAACAATCTCGATTAAAAAAAAGCTAGTTTTTGAATTTTGTACTTTGTGGTTCCGAAAAAAACATATAACGGTGTTTAATCACTTTTGTAGTTTAGACTGCACTGGTAAAGCAGGCCAGTGTGGCTTTTTCCGTTCTGGTTTGGTTTGGCGTAAAGATTACTTAATGTAACCCCAAAAGGTTGAAATCTGGATCGCTTTCGCAGCGATAGCCGTACAGCATAGCCACCCATGACAAATGGAAATAAGACATCTTCACCATCGACCCTTAAACCTTCCTAATTTGAACTTTTCCCACACTTCAAACAATGCGAACTGAAGTAAAACGCAACGCAGACTGACGCCAAGACCATTGCTCAAACTCTAGGCCAGTAGCCTATAATATGAAGCGCCTTTTGTAAATTAAATGGTTATTGTCATTATATCTATACAACATACATTTTACCTGTATAAAAGATATGGTATAATTATAAAATGAATTATATACCTATAAAATACACTCTATAGCAATACAACACTTTTTATAGCTATAAAGCAACATTTTTATAGCTACAGACTACATTTTACGATATACAAGAGATCATACACGAATCGTCACGCCGTTTGTAAAATAATATTAAAAACAAAAAAACTATTTTAGTTATAAACAAAACATTTTATAAGTAACCAATTCATTTTATCTATAAACAAAACATTTTATAAGTAACCAATTCATTTTACCTATAAACAAGTCATTGTATCTATAAACAAGTCATTTTATAGCAAAAACGATCTATAAAACTTCCTTTTATCTGTAAACACTTCATTTTATAGCAACAACGAGCATTTATATCTATAGAATACATTTTATAACACGTACAATGAATTGTACCTGTAGCATGCATTCGCGACAATTATTTTCCAGTCGGCGCCTTACAATAATTTTATACTAACTTTCTTATTGTATAACTGCTTCTCTCCCTTCGATTATTTTTATTTTGTAATTTTTTTTTCGTTTAAAAAAAAAATTACGTCCCCGGACTCATTAAGCTATAGGGGACGATTGGTTAATAATAGGTACATTCAACCAATTCAACGAAAAAAGGCCCCCCCCCCCCCCCCTCCTGCACGTATGCGCTGGGCTCTCGCCTTTTCATGTGGAAGTGACGTTGCATAAGCTAAATTTAGATAGCTACGGCGCGTGTAGGGAATTCCCGCTAGGCCTATATCGACTTCCGGCGATGTCAACAATCTCCAAGGTAACAGTTACGATGGAAGCTGGTTTGCCTTCATGCTTATCGATAGTTTTTCAAGACAACCAAAAAATAATTGGAACAGTCCAGACTGACAATGATGTCGCTGATGTTTTATCAGCATTTCACTAGTATGGTCCTCGCCAATTTATATAGTATACTAGTATGGTCCTTGCCATTTTTTGTAGTAGACTTTAATGGTCTTTACCATGTTGAGTCGCTTAGAAGTTTACAAGTAGTCTACACGAGGATGGAGTTGCTTCCCTGGGATCAGCAATTCGAAAGTCAGTATAAAATTAATGTCATGCGCCAAATGTAAAATAATGCTCCGAATGCATTCTACAGGTAAAATGCATTGTATATATTATAACATTTTTTTTATAGATATAAAAGCTCTTTGTTGTTATAAAATGAATTGTTTACCTATAAAATGAATTGTTTATGTATAAAATGTAGTGTTTAGAAATAAAATGAAGTGTTTAGAGATAAAATAGTTTTTCGGAATAATATTTACAAACGGCGTGATGATCGCGTATTATTTCTCTTGTATATTGTAAAATGTAGTCTGTAGTTATAAAAATGTTGTTTTTAGCTATAAAAAGTTTTGTATTGCTATTGAATGTATTTTATAGACATAGAATTCATTTTATAAGTATACAATATCTTTTATACAGGTAAAATGTATGTTCTATAGATATAATGACAATAATGATTAAATTTACAAATGGCGCCTCATACTATAAAGTCTAGATCAAATTCGCTACTTGTGGATTATGCAAGGCTGAGCCCCTGCTATTGTTCTTAGACATTGTGCTGCACGATCGTTATAGAGATCTGTGATGGGTGTTTTTGTATTATTACACCAGTAAAACCACTTACCGGATTCTACAGGTTGCCTTTGGATTAACCTTACCGAAATTTTTAACCATGCACAAACCTCCAAGTCTGAATAAACTCCAGCTCAGTCAGCCTGTCACTGGCGGCCTTGACGGCCTTGCCCTGTGAGTCGTGAAAATCGTTGACCACATCGCCGTCATAGAAGCCACACAGGCCTCTGGAGAAGCCTCTGTCTGTAGCAGGCACCAACAGGCTGAGAGACATCCCCCACGGCTCCAAGAAGGTTTTGATGAGTGTGCCGCTAGCGAAAACAATCTGGAAAGTGTGGTTAGGCCTACACTTGTTATTCTGGTTCCCGTGTACTGGGTATCACAAGCGTTTAGTCATCGGTACAGATTTTTTATTTTCACTCACCTGCAGATCAAAGCTTTAAAGATGGTTCTTGTTTCTGTTGTATGGTCGCTGGCATTATTTCAGGAAACTATTTATTATTACACGTAACAATACTTATTACAGTAAAAATTCCACAATTTATTATGACATTCAAAAATCTATTATGAAATTCCAAACTGTATTATTTATTTTACTATGAAATACTTTAGAAAACTAACCGTTAACACGCGTCCTTCTTTCGACTCGTACACTCTGACGTCATCGCTGATGAAACGGCCAGGGAAGTTGACGTGGGCTTTGCCCGATGGCGTCTGTCGCGAGCACATGTCGACGGAAATGACATCACCTGAGTCACGGGCCACGAACCCGCATGCGCAGAAACCTTCGTTATTTTCGCAGTCAGATACACGAACCTGCATCTGCGAAATGACAGGGCCGGGGAAAGCAGAGATGGTAAAACGGTCAATAGCCCTGACACTGGATGCATTGCAAGATGGATGATGATGATGATGATGATGATGATGATGATGATGATGATGATGATGATGATGATGATGATGATGATAATGATGATGATGACGACGACGATGATGATGATGATGATGATGATGATGATGATGATGATGATGATGATGATGATGATGATGATGATGATGATGATGATGATGATGATGATGATGATGATGGCCACTAATATATCGTTGATACTCCATGGCTTCATATCGCCCAGGGTTCATAATTTTGTTAAAGATAATAAAGATAGCAACATATTGATTACTGGGGGGAAGGGGAAGGAGGAGGGGGGAAAACACTTCAAAGGTAGTATTCATCAGCTTGAGCCATGATAGGGTCAACCAGAGTAAGAGTTGTCTCACTGATCTCCTTTACATACTGTAGGTCTGTAGGTCAATACACCGATTGTTGTTCTGAACCAGTTCCCGATGGCGCTGTTGTGGAGGCTACCAGTGCAGTCCTCCACAACAGCGCCATCGGGAACTGGTTCAGAACAACAATCGATGTGCGTCAAGGATGCCTACTCTCTCCAACACTCTTCAACATCTTCCTAGAGCGCATCATGTCAGATGCTCTTGCAGATCATGAAGGCACAGTCAGCATAGGGGGTAGAGCAATCTCCAATCTTCGTTTTGCGGATGACATTGATGGATTGGCTGGAGAGGAACAAGAACTTGAACAGCTGGTACAGAGGCTTGACACCACCTCCAGAGCTTATGGAATGGAAATAAGTGCAGAGAAGACCAAAAGGATGACCAACAACACCAATGGCATCAACACGGACATCAAAGTCCCTCAACACAGTGCATAGCTTCAAATATTTAGGAGCCATTGTATCAGACAATGGGTCCCGGCAGCGAACTTGTTTTTTCCAACCTAGTTCCAGTCATTCGCCGAAAAAGGCTATTACCGAAGTCGAACGAAGCTCTCCGAGTCGGGCGAAGCTATCCGATGTTTTACGAACGAATGCTTGCTGGACTACGTGAAACCACAGGCTGGGAAGTCTCGTCTTTCGTAGGCCTCAATTACATACTATACTACGTACGTATGTAGGAGGCCCACGAGTTTACAAAGACGAAAGAAAAGACTTCAGAGCCTGTGGTGAAACATCCGTGCATAAAAATAGCCGCTGTTGCTTCTAGATCTAATTCTATTTCGATCTGCACAGCTTCAAGCTGTAAGTCATGTGGAGATTCGCATTTTGAAGCAGTTAGTATTATTATTATTTTATGATGATTAATATACTGACACAATTAGTAATAAAGAGTAAAAGTAATACATAACACATAATGCACACATACAACGATTTCACATCTATATCAACAATAAAACCATGACAAAATTTCAAAGCGCTACGGACACGTTGATGTCCCTTCAGCAGAATAAGGCAAAGCAAGTTTACAATGGTCTCAAAAAACAGTGACATTTTTATTGCAAGCACCAAAGCAATTATTTATTTAACTAATATTATTCTTTTTAACTGATACAGTACTTTAAAAAAATGTATTTCAATGATATGTATTTTAATAAGAAACACGTATTTAAAAAAAAAGTTGCGTGGCAGGCGGAAATTTCCATAAATCATCTAAAAACTTTGGTAAATCTATAAGAAAAAATAACCAGTAACACCATCTGAATATTTGGGGTTACACCCAACTTCAGCAAAAACAAACAAAACGTCACTGACCACATAATTTACATCATTGAGCACGCACAGCAGCACACTATTTTTTTTTTAAAAGTAGGAATAATAATAATAATAATAATAATAATAATAATAATAATAATAATAATAATAATAATAATAATAATAATAATAATAATAATAATAATAACAAACAAAACAAATAAATAAATTAAAGATTTAACTAAATAACTATATTACTACTACTACTACTACTACAACAACAACTACTACTACTAGCCTACTGCTAATAGCGAAGTTGTGGTCTTGATTTTGTGGTCCTGATTCGGCTCTTTGCAGTCCGCTGGACCCTGTAAGCAATGAATAACTAATTAGCTATTAATTTAACTCTGATCTCGAGTTGTCTTGATTTTGTTGTCCTGATTCGGATCTTTGCAGTCCGCTGGACCCTGTAAGCAATGAATAACTAACTATTAATTTAACTCTGATCTCGAGTTATTAAAAAAAAAATTCGCTTAAGCTACTCGTCCTTCTCCGGAAATTTAAAGATTCAAATATTATAAAGTATAGGCCTAAATATTATTAATTAGAATAGATATAGTTTATACATTTATTTACGTATTAAACAAACAATACAGGTCTAATAATTTTATTCAGCTAGTGAGCTTCTTCGCTGCACGAAGCCTGACTTTTAATATATAATGTAGATTAAGCCTACAGGTTGTATGTATACTGTATAACAGTGCCTACTTGGTTCTAGGCAGGACATGGGGAATGCTGTTATTAGCCTACTGCTGAGAACTAACAAAATGCAAATCAAGGAACGCATCTATTAAATATGGTCGATAATAACAAAGTATACCATTGCGAAATTCTAATCTGTGTAAATCGAACAGAATTAGAAGCAACAGCGATCATTTTTAATGTCAACTAGTCGTAGTCATGCAAGCATCATTTCGTAACACATCGGAGAGCTTCGTTCGACTTCGGTGATTGCCTTTTTGGGCGAATGACTGGAACTAGTTGGAAAAAACAAGTTTGCGTCCCGACAGGAAGTCCTCTCCAGGATCGCACAAACAACTGCTGCCCTGACAAGGTTGAAGCCCATGTGGAAAGACAGGGCCATCAGTCTACATTCCAAAGTAAGACTGCTGCGCTCCCTTGTCATCTCCATCTTCCTATATGCTTGCGAAGCGTGGACCCTCACAGCAGATCTCCAACGAAGAATACAAAGCATGGAGATGAGGTGCTACAGAAGACTTCTGGGCATTTCCTATACCCAACATATCACCAACGACGAAGTCCGACAGACCATCACACAAGCCATTGGACAACACGATGACCTGCTCACAGTGGTGAAGAAACGGAAACTCCGATGGTATGGCCACGTCACCAGATCATCAGGCCTTGCAAAGACTATTCTGCAAGGCAAAGTGCAAGGAGGTAGAAGAAGAGGGAGACCGAAAAAGAGGTGGGAGGACAACATTCGAGAATGAACTGGTTTGACACTGAGCGACGCCATCAGGGCTGCTGAGGACAGAGAAAGAAGGAGTATGCTGGTTAAACGATCATCTGTGGTGCCCCTACGACCTCCGGGTTACGGGACAGGATAGGATAGGTCTTTAAGGCTGCCTAAGGTTGGACAGATTATATAAGCCTACTTACTTCAAAATCGCGGGCTAAACTCTTGTGCAGTACAAATGTTCCTGTGCTGTACAGATCGTATATTCTGCAAAAAATAATGCACTGCAAATAATCAACGCTGCACTGAAATAGCCACAACACATGTAAGTATAAGACTCCAAAGTAAGTCAAGAATATCATTGTGGAATACCTGTTTTCTAAATTTCAAGTATGAACTACGTTTTCATGCTTTGCTGAACACTAACATCTTTTTGTCGGTTGTAATAAAGTTTACACATCAATGAAGCTTACTGTGCATGGATGAACATCATACGGTTTCAAAGTAAATTGCTTGTCATAAAAACACACATTATTATCGATAATATATATATAAAGGTATAAAATGTGTGATTATAACATAACATTACAGCATAACATAAGGATGGCTATCACAATGCGTGTAGACCTATAGTATAATGTAAAATAAAATTAAATGATAAGGTAGCACAACTATCATAATAGTTAATATAATCATAAAAGCCTTACTTGCCATCAAAAGTAATGATGTGTGGATCGGAGTAGAGGTGACACTGTACCAAAGGTAATTCCTCCAGTTTCAACTGAAATTTAAACAAAATACATAAATTTTGTACGAAAACCACAAGCTTGAGGTGATAACCATGTATCAAACTACCGTAATAGATCTTGCTATTTCCACGCTAACGTTTGGCCATAAAGGAAAGCGACGTTAGGGACGTCTCTCTTAATTTCAGCTGCTAAATGCACACATTGAACTAGAATTGTCTGCTTCTACACACTACGCTATCGCGCATCAATAGAAAAAGATACCTGAATATCCACGATTTCCTGTCGCCACAAACCACGATTAAAATCGCCAACCGCACCAATCAGGGTGACCACTTCGCTGGGCTCCGCTTTCTTGTATTCTATATTTGGGTATAACGTGACCTGCACCACGTGCTCGCTGCACACAGCACCCAGGCAGTCAGCGGCGGAGAATTCTAGGTAGCAGCTAGAGAACCGAAGGCGCGAGTTAGCTCCACCGCCTGCAAAGTACAGAATAAGAATTTTATAGACTGGAACTAAAATCAGTAAATAAACACACGCACTCACATGTGCACGCACACACACTCACACACATGAACACACACACACGCACACACACACATGCTCTCACACACACACCCACACACACACACACACACACACGCATTACTGCACCGTTCCTTCATGCAAAATCTCATTTAGGTATCATGTATCATGTTCAAGTAACTACTACAAGTGCTCTCTTTTCAAGTTAAAACGTGTGCTTCGATTTTATTTTAAAAAAAATATATCTATATCTATAGATCTATATATCTATATCTATATATCTATCTATATATCTATATATATCTATATCTATATCTATAATTATACACGAGTGCCACTCGGTAAGTCTCTCGTTTTCTAATGAGATGCTGATATCGTCATTGTCTGCTGCCATGTGCAAATACGTGTGTTGTCTGAAACGTTTAGGCAATAGGCGTATTATTGCCCGAATAAACTTGTAACTCATACAGGTAACCATCAGAATATTTGTAATCGATATTTTTCCGTACATTAGTAGTAGTAGTAGTAGTAGTAGTAGTAGTAGTAGTAGTAGTAGTAGTAGTAGTAGTAGTAGTAGTAGTAGTAGTAGTAGTAACCTAGGATTCATTATGACATCTGACGCATCTCTTGACACTCACATCTCAAACACATGTAATCGCAAAATCAGTAGTTCTATTCGCTCTTGTCTTTCACAACAAACCACGATCATTTTGCCTACCTATATGATAACGCTTTACTTTGCCCCAACCAGTCTGCCTACCGACCCTTCCACAGCACTGAGACAGCCCTCCTAAAGGTAACCAATGATCTGTTGCTTGCCTTAGATAATGGTAACGTCTCCGTTCTCACCTTATTAGACCTCTCAGCCGCCTTTGACACAGTCGACCATCACATTCTCTTTAACACTCTTCAACACTACTTTGGAATCTCTGGCTCGGTCCTGGCTTGGTTCCACTCATATCTTTCCGACAGATCACAAGCAGTTACTGTCGATGGCTGTTTCTCCAGCACAGCAGACATGGTGTGCGGCGTGCCTCAGAGTTCCTTTTTAGGGCCGGTGTTATTCACTCTGTACACCAAGCCACTGCTTCTCCTGCTTAGAAAGCATGCTGTTGAGAGTCAGTCATTTGCAGACGACACACAACTGTGTAAATCCACCGCCCCCTCTCTCATTAATTCCACTGTTCAGACTTTGGAGAACTGCATCACAGACATCAAGTCATGGATGACACTCAACAAGCTTAAGCTTAATGACGATAAAACCGAAGCCCTCCTCATTCACAAGCACAACACCTCCTCCTCACTCTCGCCCCTCCCAACATCGCTTACAGTAGGGACAACAAACATTCAGTTCTCATCCTCAGCAAGAAATCTCGGCTACATTCTCTCCGATGACCTGTCCCTCAACAACCACATCTCTAACGTCTGTCGCTCTGCATACACGGCCATACGCCAAATCAGCTCCTTTCGCCACTATCTTACAGTCCCTGCCACCAAAACCCTAGTCTGCGCTCTCGTCCTTTCTCGTCTTGACTATTGCAACTCTCTCCTTGCTGGCTCCCCGAAACACATCATTGACAAACTACAAAAGGTTCAGAACTCAGCAGCTAGACTAGTATTCCGAGCTAAAAAACGCGATCACATCACACCTCTACTACATTCCCTTCACTGGCTTCCTGTACAAGCACGAATAGAGTACAAACTCTCTGTTCTCTGTCACAACCTCTTCACAGATTCTTGTCCTTCCTACCTTGCTGATCTACTGTCTGTCTACTCCCCTTCACGCACTTTAAGATCTTCTGCAGACACTCGCACACTCAAGGTTCCCGTCACCCGCACTAAGACATACGGCCAACGTGCATTCGCTTACTCCGCACCTAAGCAGTGGAATTCCCTTCCCTCCCATATCCGCAACAGCAACATACAATCATAATAATAATAATAGTTACTGTATTTATAATGCGCTTATCTTATAATAATTATAACTCTAAGCGCGCACTCACAACTCACGCACGCATGTGCACGCTTTAGACAATGACACATGTAACAATTACGCAAAAAATACATTCACTCAAATATACTCATACCACAAACAGACCAGACACTATATGCAAGAGACAGCTGGCGATGGGGTGCGTAGTGAGGTCATGGTGTTAGAACTGCTTGAAAAGGTAAGTTTTGAGGGCAGACTGGAAGGAGGTGGGAGAGGGTTTCTGACGGAGAGAGAGTGGAAGGGTATTCCAGATGGATGGGCCGTAGACAGAGAAGGAGCGGGACCCGAACGTGCTGAGTTTGGAGCGAGGAATGCGGAGGCGGAGAGGGTCGGAGGCAGAGCGAAGAGAGCGAGAGGGAATGTATGGGTGAAGTAAGTCAGAGAGATAGAGAGGAGCGGAGTTGTTGAGGGACTTGTAGCAGAGAGACAAGGTCTTGTATTGAATGCGTTGGGAGATGGGAAGCCAGTGTAGGGCTTTGAGCAAGGGAGTGACGTGGTCAGATTTCTTCCAACACAAGCATTCAAAAAGGCCCTCAAAACCCACCTCTTCAAACTGCATTATTCAGATTGACTAGCAGTTATTACCCGTCCAAATAAATTTTTGATGACCCAATTGCTGGGCCTGATGTTATATGCCCGTTTCAAAAATTTTCCTGGAAGTGACTTTTTTGTGCATTCTGCAGCATTTTGTCATTTTATGTTTGTTTTTAATCTGAAGAAGAGCAAAGCACGAAAATTCATTTGTCTTGTATTGTTGTATAATTAAAAGTATCTATTATATTTTTTTGTTGTGTTGCTGATTTTATGCCCGTTATAGGTTATCTTTGGGTGTCCAAGCTGTCAGCCACTGAGTGAAGTCAAATTTATTTGAGACTATAATGTTCCATTGTAGCCTACATAGTGTATAGTTTATGTTGTGGTGTTGGTACAATAACTACATGTAGGAAATATCAATTGCCTGAAAGTGGAAGAAATTGTAAACACAACAGGAACTGCTAAGTATTTTGAAAGTAAAATACAATTATATGTTTATCTTTAATCTATGTCTCTTTTTAGTGATTCACCACTGACAGTGCACTTCAGCCTTCCACTTCCAGAATCATAAACACAACTAAGATATACAGTATATCAAAGATACTTTTAATTAACATTAGCTCGAAAATTAATTCACATTGTATAAAAGTATCTTTGATATAATAATCTTTGTTGTGTTTATGATTCTGGAAGTGGAAGGCTGAAGTACAGTCAGTGGTGAATCACTAAAAAGAGACATAGATTAAAAATAAACTTATAATTGTAATAAAACACAATAATCATTTATTTGAGGAGAACAGCATTACTGATTTATTGCACATGCATGTGATTAAAACAATAAGGCAATGCTATCACTGCATGCACAGAACTTTTTTCCTTATAATACATACCAATGAAATACCAAATTGAGGCAATCATAAAAAAAAGCACCAAGCCATGTAAATGTAAATATGGACCTTTAGTCCCTACAGATATTTATTTGGGAACAATTCAGTTTTAATTTAGATTCTAAATATTTATTTTTAATGTAAAGTTTGCTCTTAATTTAATATTTTTTTTCTGATGAATCGAATGACAATTAATTATGCTATGAAATTTACAATAAAACTATAATGTTATTTTCTAAATGTTTTTTTTTTTAAACAGACCTACCTATACCTAATTTTTTTTTAAAAAGCATAAGATGTTAAGTGTTCTAAGAAGTACACGCATAATGGATAAATGAAAAAAAAAAGAATATGAAGCAGTTATTAATACCCGTGCTATGATTTTATTTTTATTTATATATTTATTTATTTTTTTTTTTTTTAGCATTTTACTTGCACCTCGTTTTGTTTTTCAGTTGCCTCTGTTCCGCTCTTTTTCTTTATTATCTATATCTCTCTTATATCTCTCTCGCTCTGTATTATTAAATTTTATTTAAAAAAAAAAAAAAGAACCAAACGAGATTCGAACCCGGGTTTCCTTATTGACAGTCAAACGCCTTATCCATTGAACCACGGATGCTATAATTCCCTAAACTGATTTTAGGTCCCATATCATAAAACATGTTGAACCCCTCGATTTTATTAGTGTTATAAACTTGAAACTGGATTAAACAACAATATAGCGAACGCCGATTGTTTAAAAGCGATTTGGAATAAAATACGAAATCCTTGGTAGAAATGGTATGCGGAAATGATGGCAGGGCTAAGGACAAAAATGATTGGTTCTAAAAATACCGTCTCACACATGTGTTTTTACAGTGTTTTTGGAGGCAGTAAAATGCAAACTAAAGCCGTTTTGCGATCGAAAAGAATGTTAAGTTTCGTTGTATCGGCAGCGGGTGATCGAGCGCCGAATGGCAAAACTCACGTGGAAGCAATTATATGGACAGTTCAGCTGTAATCTGTAAAACTTGGAGCCAACTGAAGCTCAAAATTAACTTCACAACAAAGCCGCTGGTTGGCTAAAACGGCCCCTCGTGATCTGAAAAGGCTACTCGATTAATATATAGATTTGTATCCCGCTGCCATTCTCTCATCTTTTGTCTATGTCTGATCCGTAAGTGTATAAACGGCTGTAAATATTTATACTGTTTTTCTTCCTGGGCCTAACCGGGCATATAGATAGCTGTGAATAAGTTTTTGCTATTCTATATTCTGTCTGTTTTGTCATTTGTGTACATAGCTGTAAATAGTACATTTTTGTCTTTTTTGTAATTTATGTACATAGTTGTAAATAGTCTGTACCTTTACTGTCCCGTCTTTTGGTGTATTGTAGCAAAAGTGATGTTTCATCGAGTGCATGTATTTAAATGTAATGACTATGTAAAGCGTGGTGAGTCTGGTCATAGGCTGAAGTACCCGCTATATAAAAATCCGTTATTATTATTATTATTATTATTATTATTATTATTATTATTATTATTATTATTATTATTATTATTATTATCTTATTCTGCTGTTTTGTTCTTTCAAAACTGGATTACTGCAATTCTCTTCTTGCAGGCTGCTCCCAAGATCTTCTCTACAAACTTCAAAAAGTACAAAATGCAGCTGCACGCCTTGTTCTCAATGCTTGCAGAAGAGATCATGTCACTCCCCTATTATGTTCCTTGCACTGGTTGCCCATATCTGCACGCATACATTATAATACAAACTTTCCACACTCTGCTTCAACTTTTTACTTCGGCACTTCCCCTGCATACTTTTCTGACATGCTCATTCCCTACGTACCACGCAGACAGCTCCGTTCCTCATCAGACCAACGCACCTTCATCATCCCACTTGTCAAAACAAAAACCTATAGAGAACGCACCCTTTTCTTTCTGTGCATCCACTCAATGGAATTCACTTCCACACAATATCCGCCATGCGCAAACACAACAAGAGTTTAAACGACAACTCTAAAACATATTTTTTTCCAGAAACACCTTCTATAGCTCCTTCTCAATAACAAACATGAATTAATTTCATCATCAGTCTAGTATGCACACATGTCGCGGTGCTCCACGGGCAATGGTGTTCGCTTTTAATAATTCTTATAAGTGTTAGTTTGCCTTTAAAGGTTTTTTTTAATAATAGTTTTAGTTGCATTTTTATGTTTTTAAATGTAATATTTTTATTGAATGTTTTTAAAACTATGTTGTGCATGTTTAGTGAATTTATTCAGATTTTATATACCTATTGTTGTTGTGTAGTATAAATTGTGTATGAGTGTGTCAAGCGCGGAGAGCACAGCCACTTGTGGCTGTGATGCGGCGCTATATAAATCTGCATTTAGTAGTAGTAGTAGTAGTAGTAGTAGTAGTAGTAGTAGTAGTAGTAGTAGTAGTAGTAGTAGTAGTAGTAGTAGCAGTAGTAGCAGTAGTAGTATAATCTAGTAGTAGTAGTAGTAGTAGTAGCAGTAGTAGTATAATCTAGTAGTAGTAGTAGTAGTAGTAGTAGTAGTAGTAGTAGTAGTAGTGTGCGTTTCCAAATTAGCCAATAATCCAATATCCAATTTCTCAGCCCTCTGAATATTTTGTCACAGAATGCGGACGAGAAACAACCGGTTGCACTTCTGGTGGCCGAGGAACAGTCAAATAACTATTTGATTTTAAATCAGAAGATGGGGTTCCAAGTAGTACAACTTCAGTTAATCTGATGAATGGAAGCACAGTTGGTAGGGTGCATGTTTCACATACCTAAGGTCGAGAGTTCCAAGTCGTACAACTTCAGTTAATCTGATGAATGGAAGCACAGTGGATAGGGTGCTGGTTTTACATACCTAAGGTCGAGAGTTTACAAGTCGTACAACTTAAGTTAATCTGATGAATGGAACAACAGTGGATAGGGTGCTGGTTTTATATACCTAAGGTCGAGGGTTCGAACCCCGCACGGAACGAATTTACGTGACAAGACTTTTCAGGAGAACGAGGGGCTTCCCCGGGCTCTCCGGTTTCCTCCCTCCCTTTAATAATGGTAAGCCTATTGGACGCAGTCAATCTAAATTTCTAAAAAATCGATATTTTTCCCCCAATCTTCTAACAGCGATTTCTCTTGCCTGTACACCAAATGTTTGAGTACTAGATTGTGCTGTGGTCGAGCGTATGTGAGAGTGCGTAAAACATTTGAGCGTGTTGGTACAGATCGCCGAGCTTTGAACTGGATGGGTGGTTTGGGGAAAAAGCGCGTATTTAGCATCTATTATTACTAGTAGTAGTAGTAGTAGTAGTAGTAGTAGTAGTAGTAGTAGTAGTAGTAGTAGTAGTGATGATGATGATGATGATGATGATGATGATGATGATGATGATGATGATGATGATGATGATGATGATGATGATGATGATGATGATGATGATGCACCACGATGATGGTGATGATGATGATGATGATGATGATGATGATGATGATGATGATGATGACGATGACGACGATAACAATTTGATACAACAAATAATCCTTTCTGCTTAATGACATATCATGAAATAATGTCTGCCAACTTACTTGCACCGAACATTAGCAAGGAAACGCTCAGAAGACATTCATCAGCCGGCGTGTCATCGCTACAGTAGATTGGAATTGTGGAATAGATGGTCAGATTCACTGCTCTGCCGTCCTCCCGTATTTTAAGGTCAGTTTCTCTCACCTGCGAGTAGAATCAAATGACATGACAATTGATGATGATGATGATGATGATGATGATGATGATGATGATGATGATGATGATGATGATGATGATGATGATGATGATGATGATGATGATGATGATGATGATGATGATGTTTTGGAGGCTGGTGGAGTTGGTGAGCGATGAATATCATGGTGTTTAAAGTTCAGTTCAGTTCAGTTTTTTTAAAATCAAAATGATAAGATAATAAAACTGTAAAAAAAATTAATAAAATAATAATAATAATAATAATAATAATAATAATAATAATAATAATAATAATAATAATAATAATAATAATAATAATAATAATAATAATAATTTAATGTTAAAATAAATAAATACATCATCATCATCACCATCATCATCATCATAATAATATTAATAATAATAAAAACAAATATTAAATCATAACCAGTACTATAAATAATATTACCGACATTTCATTAGGTAACATATACTAATGTTTATCAGATAAAAGAACTAACAGAAAAAACGATAAACGTTTTTGTTAAAATAATGCAACTATCAAAACTAATCCTGCCCACTGATGGTACATTGTTAGGGCAAAAGGCCTCTTAAATCATTACATTCAAAAAGCAAATGTTTATCAGATAAAAGAACTAACAGAAAAAACGATAAACGTTTTTGTTAAAATAATGCAACTATCAAAACTAATCCTGCCCACTGATGGTACATTGTTAGGGCAAAAGGCCTCTTAAATCATTACATTCAAAAAGCAAGTGTTTCAACGAAAACGTCTCGTTGCAAACACATAATAAATATTACTATTTTTGCAATACTTAGTCCTTATAGCATTTAAATATATTCTATACGCCATTGATACTACAGATATAGAAATTCCACAGAGCTAATTACATTTATAATGTTTCTTCATTTCTTTCTCAAATAGACTATTAACCTCCTTAATAGATAGTGAAATATGTAAATATATTGCACTAGTGGTTTTGTACCCTGGCAAGCCAGGGTACACAGGTTGCTGTTTAAAATGTAGACAGAGAGACAACTGTTGTCTGCGAGTTTCATTTGGACGATGATACCTTCCCATATCCCCCTTGATACCTCACCATACCCCCCTCCCCCTGATATCTCCCCGTCCCCCCCCCCACCATGATGCCTCACCAAACCCCTTGATACCTCCCCGAACCCACTTCATACCTCCACATACCCACTTGATACCTTCCGTACCCTTGTAACCTACCTGTACCCTCCCTGATACTTCCCCGTTGATCGTTTCGCAGGTATGGATGAAAGGAATCGACCATGTTTGTTGTTGTTTGTTAAGTAGATTTGTGTCCCAAGACACCGTGGCGTATATGGGACAACAGGAATCGACCATCACCATACCCCCATATATATACCCGTATCCCCGTTATGCCTACCCATACCCCTTTAAACCTACCCGTAGCCTCCTTTTACCTACACGTACCACCCCATCCCGATCCTTGGTAATAATAATAATAATAATAATAATAATAATAATAATAATAATAATAATAATAATAATAATAATAATAATAACAATAATAATATTGAGTATAGAATAATGCAAATAGAAATCGAAAACACCAAAGTTTTAAAATAAAATTTGATATAAGATATTATAATTATAATAATAATAATAATAATTATTATTATTATTAGTTTATAAATAATAATAATAATAATAATAATAATAATAATAATAATAATAATAATAATAATAATAATAATAATAATAATAATAATAATAATAATAATAAATAAGTTGAAAGTAAAAAGCCTAAATTAAAAAGAAAAATATCCATATTGTAGTGTAAAAAAGAAAAATAACATTTAAAAAAAATATGTCCCGCTTGTGATTTGAACTTGGGTCGCCTTCACGGTAGGCAAACGTCATACTAAGTGAGCTACCAAGGCTTCATATTAAGATCATCAATTTTTTGGTCTATATGGGAAAACATGCTGAAACCTCGATTCGATTTTTAATTAATCAAATTTAATTAGTTAAACACAAATTTAGTGTGTAAGATTGGTGACATGAGTGCAAAAGTGTTTTGAATGGAAATAAAACAAAATTTGCGGTATTACAGAACGGCACGTTCTTGACACGGGTTGAATCGGAAGCGCTGCGGAATGAGGGTATTGCAGTTTGTGGATATTTTGTTTATTTATCTCAGAAACGGTTAAACGTTTGGTAAGAAAATGTCGGCTATATTTCCCGGGTTTTGAGCGCACAGCAGGCCGATCCGCAGCGCCCAGCACCTGCCCAGATCAGCGTCCATACCGGACAAACTTTACAGTAGAGGCGAAGAAGGGCTTTCGGCTAAGCAATCTATATATAAGATGAACATTCGCAGCCCCGTTTCTGGCAGCTCGATCAGCCCACTCATGAGAAAGAAAACCACAATGTGAAGGAATCCAACAAAAATTTACCTGTGTACCATTAATTATAAGATTACGAACCAAGGTTTTGATTTCTAATATAATCTCTTTTCTATCTTTATTATTAATTGAGTCCAGTGCCTCTAAAACAGATTTGGAATCAACACATATTACAATACTAAATAAAGTTAAGTGCATACTAGAAATTTAATTTATAGCTAATAGTACTGCTATCAGTTCTGTAGTGAAAATCCAAAATTCCTTTTCCTAAATAGTATGATTGTGTAAATTTAAAATTGGGGAATAACAAAAACTGCACCACTATAATCATTTTCTAGGACAGAGCCATCAGTATATATTTTTAATTGACCCAAGTAATTTTTATTTAAATGATCGCGAATGTCGGATATTATTAACCCTGTATTGTGATTCTTCTTTTATGCTGTGATATAAATATCATAATTCGCTTTCTCAAGTTCCCATAGAGGAATAGGAGACATTTTCTTGTTATTCATAAAATCTGTATTTTCAATGTATTTCTGAACTAATTCTTTCATATATGTAGCTATAGTTTGAAAATATTAATTGATTTCCATTTAATATAATTTAATTATGTGTTTTATTTTATAGATTGACGTCTTTTTTTTCAAAGATGCATTCATCCAGATGGCAAGATCATCTGTATATTGAAAAAGATAAACTCTTTTACTTATAAAATTAGGTAAATCATAAATTAAAATATGAAAAGGAATCGCAGACACTATCGAACCTTGTAAAATTCCCATTTCTGTTGTATGATGTGAAGAATATGAATTACCAAATTTCAAGCTTATTTTTCACCCTGTAAGAAACGTTTTAATATAATTGTATACACGACCAAACAACCCCATTCGTTTCAACTTATATAACAATCTCGCATGCCATACTCTATCTTAAGCTTTGTATACATTAAAAAAAAACGTGGCTAATGTACATTTTCTCCTTGCACATTGTCTTTTAACATGGGTAGTTAATTTTTCTAGATGATCTGCTGTACATCGGCTTTGCTGAAAACCCTGCCTGACCCATCCTATACTTATCCTATCCTATCTGCCTGACCTACAGGAATTATATGTTGTTTAGTACAATAGTATGTTAGTCTCTCTAGTATGGTCTTTCCATTAACTTACAAAGGTGTTATGTTAAGAAAATGGGTCTATAACTAGATACTTATGCTCTAGATTTACATGCTTTTAAAATTGGTATTAATAGAGAAGACTTCCACATATTTGGCAAAACGCCTTTTATCCAACATTTTTGTATAATATCATTTAGACTCTATGTCCACTTATCAGGAAGATTATTCAATAAAATATAAGATATGCCATCAAGACTGTTTATATGCTAAAACATACAATGCATATTTAAGTTCTTTAACATAAATATTCGAATTTCTAAACCACCGGAACCGGAACTCCATAATCATTTAACTCCTTCATTTTTCTTTCATTTAGCGTATGTTTTGGTAAAGTATTCGAGTTACTAACGCTAGCCAAAACGTTTACAAATCCTCCAGCATTTTCTTTCGGTGAGGGGAAATTATTATTATTTTATTTAATAGCACATTAAGGTAACTGATATTCCTTTTTTAATATCCGCTACTTTCTTTCAAGTCTTCACCAATCTTGAGAACTAGATATTTCATTAAGACAAAAATCTTACCAATATTTCTTATTTTCAGCAGGAATAGTTTTGTTGCATGCTATCTTAGCTCTTTTCATTTCATCAAAAGACTGATCTGATTTTGATTGTAACCTTTGAAGATTGTAACCAATGGTTGTTTTTTTTAGTTTTACCGCGGTTTCACATTCTTCTATCCACCATATGTTTCCATTTCAAGTTTGAAAGTGTTTGAAGTTGTGATGTTCAAGATGTTTCTCCTTCTAAAGCTCAAGAACACGAAAATAAAACAAGGACAACGCCGTAATAATAGATAATAATAGACATATTTCGAAGGTTGTGTGTACAATGAAGGCGGGAAAAAGCACAAGAAACAGATGGACTAATGGATAGATAAATGGATGGATGAATAGATGATCGAAAGATTCATTGATTAACTGATTGATTTAATTTATTGATCGATTGATTGAATAGGTACCTTGATCCCCAAAAAGTAGGGCTCACTCAACACCTCTTCGCCATCTTCAAAACCTAGAATATCGCTGCTAGGTTTGATGCCACAAATAACCTGCAATAAGGAACAAGATAAAAACAAAATAAAACAAGACGACCAAACGTTAAGAGAGACAGAAAGAGAGAGAGAGAGAGAGAGAGAGAGAGAGAGAGAGAGAGAGAGAGAGAGAGAGAGAGAGAGAGAGAGAGAGAGAGAGAGAGAGAGAGAGAGAGAGAGAGAGAGAGAGAGAGAGAGAGAGAGATAGATAGATAGATAGATAGATAGATAGATAGATAGATAGATAGATAGATAGATAGATAGATAGATAGATAGATAGATAGATAGATAGATAGATAGATAGATAGATAGATAGATAGATAGATAGATAGATAGATAGATAGATAGATAGATAGATAGATAGATAGATAGATAGATAGATAGATAGATAGATAGATAGATAGATAGATAGATAGATAGATAGATAGATAGATAGATAGATAGATAGATAGATAGATAGATAGATAGATAGATAGATAGATAGATAGATAGATAGATAGATAGATAGATAGATAGATAGATAGATAGATAGATAGATAGATAGATAGATAGATAGATAGATAGATAGATAGATAGATAGATAGATAGATAGATAGATAGATAGATAGATAGATAGATAGATAGATAGATAGATAGATAGATAGATAGATAGATAGATAGATAGATAGATAGATAGATAGATAGATAGATAGATAGATAGATAGATAGATAGATAGATAGATAGATAGATAGATAGATAGATAGATAGATAGATAGATAGATAGATAGATAGATAGATAGATAGATAGATAGATAGATAGATAGATAGATAGATAGATAGATAGATAGATAGATAGATAGATAGATAGATAGATATTGAAATCCACATGTTGGTTCTTTAGAGTGGTATGAAGTGGTTTACATTAGGGGAAGATGTAAAAACATATCATATTGTTTAATCGATAGTTCTGATGTCCAGTAATAAAGAACGCTGTAGTCAGTGGGGGGTTTGTATTTCCAGACTTACTTTGAAATAGTAGGCAATGAGAACGAGCCAAATGTCGGTCTGTCAGTCGGTCTGTTGGTCGGTCCGTTGGAAGTCCTATCTCAAGAACCACTGAACGCATTTTGATCAAACCTCAATAGGAACATTACCTAGGTTAGTGGCCAGACTCTCCCGTCCCATCAGGTTTGCTGTTCCGCAAAGGTCAAGGTCACTTGATTTATTTTATTGCTAAACACGCTTCGCTTAATATCTATAAAAATGAAACAAAACAAAACAAAACAAAAAAAACACTCACACACATACACACACACACACACACACACAAACAAAACGGCTAAAGCGATTTTGCTGAGCGATGATATACAGGTGATTCAAATCACGGGCCATTCTTCAGTAACAAAGCGATTATCGGTCAGTCGGTCTGTGGGTCGCTTCGAATGTTACTTTTTTTGTTCAAAAACACAATTTTCGTTTTATCTCAAGAATCACTGAACCAAAATGTATCACTTATCCTTTGCGGTTACTTTAACCACTGATCAGCATGTTAGATCATGTTAGATCATGCGTATTTGTACTTTCTCCAAGGTTAAAGTCTCGGTGCTCCACCATAGCCTACACACGTTTTGCTCTGCATCGAAAAACTGGTTGAGACGATTTTGATAAAATAAGCATGTTAAGCCATTCGCATCTGTACAAAATCGAAGGTCAAGGTCAAGGTCATTGCGCGTGCTTCATTATTTTCTAAACGCGTTTTGCGCTGCATGTAAAAATTAGCACAGCCGATTTTTATTATTTTTTTTAAAACAAGTGTGCAGTTAGTAGGGATTTTAGCCTATCGTTGTATGTTTTTGGTTTTGTTTCTTCAGAACAATGCCGAATGACAACACCGCCAAAAAAAAAGTAAACACTTTTGAAAAATACTTATTTTTCGGTTATTTGTTTGAGGGTGGGTAAATACATTTGAATGACTTGCTATCTTGTTTCTTTCTTAGACTTACCTGCGCTCCAGCAAAGACGTCCTCTCCCAGTTTCAGAAAAGGTGCCACCAGAAGCAGCTGCTTGTCACCCAAAGCGTTTAGGTCATACCAGGTGACGTCATAATCTATGTCATCGCCAAAGAAGTTGGTGTGATGTGTCCAGGTGCAGTTGACATAAGCGCCAGTGTCGCCAACGTGAGTGGTCACAATCGGTTTGTCCGGTTTTACTCGTTCAACCACTGTGTAGGAAACCCGGGGCAAAAAAGAAGGTTTCTAGGCACAGTCGTCACACCAGTTTACATCATCATCGTCATCATCATCATCATCATCATCATCATCATCATCATCATCATCATCATCATCATCATCATCATCATCATCATGTCATAAAAGTTTTCCTCTTGATTATGATGAAGATCATCAACGACGTCGTCGTCATTATTATCATTGTCAAATATATGGTGTTTTATAGGTCTACATCATCATCTGTGGTGCCCCTACGACCTCCGAGTTATGGGATAGGATAGGATAGGATAGGTCTACATGTATATTGCTTAGGGCTGCAGATGTGATAGTATCTTACTCTAGAACTGAGCCAAACAAGTTCTAACCGACAATTCCTTTGTATTAGGACCACATTTTCATCTCTGACGAAAGTGGCCGCACGTAAAAAAAAAAAACAGGCACAATATGAACCATAAGTTGAATCGATTAGTTTGGCTGGTTGCTAAGGCTGCATAGAACTTGCCATAATTATAAACAAGGTGCAAGGGAAGAAACTCACGCACGCACTGCCCTAAAATTTCGTTGTATTGCTCCCCTTGTTCGCAGGCTGCCGTCGTAGAAACCAATGGAGTTGTTATTTCTGAAATTCAGCATTATAAGAACAAAACTAAAAACAAACAAAAAAAAACTATATGTCAGCAAAGCTCGTTATCTTTTTTAAAGTTTGTAGTTATACAATTATTTTTTGTTGCTTCTATCTGGAATACTGATTAAAACCTTTAAAAAGACACGGAAAAATCAGCAATTTCCCAAACACAATTTAATAATAATAATAATAATACAGGATGCTATATACGCGCCTTTCCCCAAATCAATCAGGCTCAAAGCGCGGCGATCTATACCAACATACACGCTCACCTGTCTCATCCAACCTCACACACACCAAATACACACCAATCACTCAAACAGGTGGTGTAAAGGCAAGGAGATCGCTATTGGAAGACGGAAAGAAACTCGATTTTTAATTTTTGAAATTTGTATATTGACTGCGTCCTGTACCATTATTGAAGGGAGGGAGGAAACCGGAGTGCCCGGAGAAAACCCTCGGTGACCTCAATAGTCTCGTACCTAAGTCACATACGTTCGCCCCTTGCGGGAATCGAACCCGCGACCTTCGGCATAGGAGACCGGCGACTTATCCACTGCGGCACGAGGCGCCATGTGGACTTGCCCAAAATGAATTCTTAAATTTTAAAGTTACTAATCCTAATGTTTTTCTAAAAATCTTTGTAGGCTTAAAGATCCCAGTATGGATGGAATAATAATAATAATAATAATAATAATAATAATAATAATAATAATAATAATAATAATAATAATAATAATAATAATAATAATTATTATTATTATTATTATTATAATAATAATAATAATTATTATTATTATTATTATTATTATTATTATTATTATTATTATTATTATTATTATTATTATTAATTATATTTCTGATGTTAATGAGATTATGTAGTAAATGTTATGTGGAAAGAAAAGCCTGCTAGTAGGGCTACTTGTCAAACTTACCGACGCATTCTTTCATAATGGTATCAAAGAGCTGACCTTCCGGACATTCGATTATGGCCCCTGAAACGGATAAAATCAACAATGCAGTGAAGCAAAGATGAACGAATGTCATTTAAACTGCTACGGCTTCAAAGCTCGGGTATGATAAATGAATTTGTGGTCGTGCTGATGATATATAGTTATGTTTCGTTTACTATGAACGAATCGCACTACGGTCGATAACTCACACTTTCGAACATTCAAACTCTGAATGTTATTTTGTTCATTTCAGTCAGTGTGGAATGCTTGTTTGCTGTGTTGATCTTGACTTCATCCACAGTCACGCCCCCATCACAGACTAGCTCAAAAGAGCTGTAAAGGTGTTCAAATCTGGTTTTTCCTTATTGTTGTACGAAACTGTGACTCACTTTCTACGCAGAAAGCGATGTTGCAGGCTTGCGTAGAACCGAGCCTATAAACGTAAAAGTCGCCACAGTTTCGAATTATGGCCTGGTACGGAAAGAAGCAGCAGTTGGTTCTTCCCCCTGGCGATCTCCAGCTGGAACATGCGCGTGTGATTTTTTCCTGCCCAGCTTCCGGCGGATCACCTTGGAGGTCTAGCCACACTGGCGCTTGGGTTCCGCAACTGTTTGGCTGTAAAATGAAGCAGTGCGTACATTCATTACGTCCAGTACAAACGATGGCTCCTGTTGACTTACTTCCCCTGAAAAAAAAAAGATTCAGTACCAGAAACAAGAATAAAATCTGACAAGACATTGAGTAATCTTTAATAAACTTACAAATTCAAAATATTATTTTATTTCGAACGCCAATCTTCCTATTTTTCTATACGCTTGTGAAACATGGACCCTCACAGCAGATATACAACGAAGAATACAAAGCATGGAGATTAGGTGCTACAGAAGACTTATGGGCATTTCCTATACCCAGAAAATCAACAACAACGAAGTTTGAGAGACCAACACACAAGCCATTGGACAATACGATGACATGCTCACAGTGGTGAAGAAACGGAAACTTCGATGGTATGGCCACATCACCAGATCATCAGGTCTTGCAAAGACCATCCTGCAAGGCACGGTGCCAGGGAGCAGAAGAAGAGGGAGCCAGAAAAAGAGGTGGGAGGACAACATTCGAGAATGGACTGGTTTGACACTTAGAGAAGCCATGAGGGTTGCTGAGGACAGAGAAACATCGAGTACGCTGGTTGAACGATCATCTGTGTTGTCCCTACGACCTTCGAGTTACGGGATAGGACAGGATAGGATAGGATAGGATAGGCCAATATGCCTGTTGCGCGAGTTTAGAAAAGTCAATGAGAACAGAAAATACTTATTGTCTGGTTAATTTTTGTTAATCAGCCAATTAATCAAGTATCCAATGTCTTTCACCTGTACACAATGTGTAGGCATGTAGGCATTAGTACCATTGACCAGGAAACGGTACCAGCCTGATTCCAGGTAAGCGTCACACAGGTGTTGTTGTCCCTCTGGTGTTGAGTAGCTCACTTGCCTCTTGAAGTTATCCAGAACTATGTGCTCGCCGCTATCACATGAGTCTGTCAGAGATCAATACATCTGTCGTCATCATCATCATCATCATCATCATCATCATCATCATCATCATCATCATCATCAGAGGTAATGCGCATGGCTACCAGCGCTTTCAAGATACAGTTGAAAGTACCGCTGAGTAGCGCTTCAGAATAGTATCCTAACATCCTCAAGATAATAACTTGAGTCCGCTATGAGCGGACGAGGCTACCTGCGAAATCACGGAAAAAGCGCAATTTGACTGCAGTGAACTCATGAAAATAGAAAAATGTAAGTTTCGTCTCCTCTAGGGGA
This sequence comes from Oncomelania hupensis, assembly GCA_036898135.1. NCBI lineage: Eukaryota > Metazoa > Mollusca > Gastropoda > Littorinimorpha > Pomatiopsidae > Oncomelania > Oncomelania hupensis. The sequence goes on from CM072512.1 coordinate 88,865,312, forward strand.
CGAATTAGGTCAAACTGTATTAGTTTCTAGGTCAACTGTCTTTTACGAACCGTTTGAGAATGTTTTTGAACCGTTTGTTGACGCCGGATAGTGTCCTCACTTGGTTTCATGCAATTTATGAATCCAACAAGGCAATTGGGTTTTTGAGACGGAAAGAGCGGATTGTTGTAGAGCAACATTCTGTATATATTTACAGTGAAATTGCGCTTTTTCCGTCACTATAGCGCTTTGAAGCGGGTAGAATGCGTATCTTGGCGATTACCCCTTGGGGTCATGAGCAATCTTGCCACTGTAGATTGTTCTAACCTATAAAGGGAAAAGTGAAAGCCCCAGTTGAAAACCTGTCTTGCCTTTGTAGGCATGACTGATACACTGCGGCAACAGTACCCCCGTTGGAGTGCCGGGGGTTTCAGTATAAATAGTATCCCCACTTTCTGGAAATTTAGTGCTTTAAATTCCCACTGTCGCTGTCTTCCTCATTTGCTCTATCCCATTTCTGATCTGTCCTATCACTCTGCTATACTATCTTCTTCTTCGCTAGATCAGTGACCTACCTTTTTTCTTGAAAACTCTTCCTGGACAAGACTCCTTGTTTGTGTATGAGGTCTGTTGGATCAGCTTGGGAGTGTTGGACGCTTTCTGCCGGGTGGTCACTAGGGCTTCCTATGATGTTATTATTTAGCACTATAGGCATTTTATATGTATGTGTTTTGTTGATGATTTATAATGATGTTTGTATTCTATTTTGTTTTTGTAACCGGGGGTTCGAGTAGTTGGGGTAAAGCCTCAGCCGTCCCCTGCGTGGGATGTCTTTATTGTAAAGTGACTGGCCAGTGGAGGGCATTCAATTTTCCCACTAGGGTTGTTTCGGCAGATCTTTTATGCGGATTGGGGGTTGTCCGGTCCTGATTTGGCTCGGAAGAGTCCGCTGGACCTAAAGCAACAATCAATCAATCAATCAATCAATCAATCTTGGCGATATTACGATATATCCTGTTCACGCTACGCAGCGAAGATTAGAGGTGTATCTTGAGTGCGCTGGTACCTTGGTGCAATGGGTGATCATCATCATCATCATCATCATCATTATCATCATCATCATCATCATCATCATCATCATCATCATCATCAGAATGGGATTGGTAACACAATTCGAAATTTCAACACAAAATATGTTACATTATGTTCTTATTTACTATTGCTGATTGCTGAACTCCTATTGCTGCTCTTCGTGCGCATTGCGCATCACGATTTTGTAAGGGAAAAAAACCCGCAATTATCATCATTATCAGCAGCAGCATCGCCTTTAAGATCATTATCATCATCGTCAATATCATACTCGGTAACACAGGCCCTCGTGGGGAGGCGCGTCATAGGCGCTAGCTTGTCCAGCTACGAGCGCGCCTGTGGTCGGTAACCACAGTCATAGGATGATTCGTTTAAAACCCTAACCATCGTCGATAAAAATCTGATTTTTCGTTGCTTTCATCATTAGTACCATCAGCAGCGGCTGCAAAAGCATCGTCTTCATATGAATAGCAAATTATCATCATCACTATCATCATCATCATTACCATCATCATCATCATCATCATCATCATCATCATCATCATCACTAGCAGCAGCAGCTGCTGCATTAAAGTCCACATCAGCAAAACTCTTTACTTTCAAATATCAGCAACTTTGTCTTCAACGTTGGCTGTAGACAAATGCTCTCCATATCGGATTTATTTTTAAACACACACACACCCCCACACACCCACACACACACACACACACACACACACACACACACACACACACACACACAAAAATTCTGCTTCTTAAAAATAGGCGTTTAAAGCTCCTTTATTATTTATTACGAAATGTATATATATTCTATATCTATAGTTCTTTGTTTGTTTTAAATAATCCAACTCATTATTACACTACGTTTTCATACAAAGTTTCTTATTCTCAATATACTTTTTACAATGAGCACAAGGTTTTGAAACTTCCGCATTGAGCAAGAGAGAACATAATCAGCGGAGAAGAGATGTAGGAAGTCTGTAATAAGGGCCAATCCTCCACAACCCAACGCTTACATTGGCAGAGCGAGTACGGCATGTTGTTTGCTGCGAGTATCTATATCAAATGGCACACCAGCTGGCATCACCCTACACCCTGCGTGACAACATCCATTCATCGTTTCCATTATCGTCCATGCTATCGCCGGGGCCCTGACATTTAGTGTTAGTATTGTAATAAAAGATAATGCGTACCGCTCACAAGCACGCAGACCCACATAGACACACAAACACACACACACACACACACACACACACACACACACACACACACACACGCACATGCATGCAATAATCCAGAATGCTCACGTACATACCTACAGGCATTGAATCACAGGGATAGGGGTGGAGAAAAGAGGCCAATTACTTATTTTCGCAAAAATAATAATAATAAAAGTAAATTAACGAATTTATATTTACTCAAAACTAATAAACAGTTTAGCGAATCAAATCATTCGGAATAATAGAGATTGATTGCCAGGTAACCCTACGTCCAGTAGATCAAGATCAAATTAATTAAAAGCAAAGGCATAAGCCAATGAGGAATTTAGCGGAAGTTTGCATCCGGTTTATGCAGACCAAAATAGACATTCCAAAACAATAGGGAAAACCGACTGACTCACGAACGTAGTCCTCCTACGTGATGGTAGGTAAAGGTAAGGTAAAGGTGGTCCCATAGCCTTGTGGCCGTAGGGGAGCGTGATGTTGAAGACCACACTTATCTTGGGCCAGCATAATGAGGGTGATGCCCATCTCTCTCCCTCGCTGCTTTACCTTCCCCACCCTTAACAGAGTAGGTACTCAGTCACAGTTGAGTCAACTGGGGGCGTTGTTATTTGTCGCTTCACCCATCCAAGTGCTAACCGCACTGGACGGTGCTTAACTTGCGAAACAGTAGCGAGTGCTCCAACCACTGCGCTATCCGACACCCCACGTGATGAGAGAAAATAATAATTCTTGCTTTATTCGCACCTGTACTGCCTATCCCTAGTGAGGAGTTTGAGCAACGCGAAGACATTTCATGGTTCGAAGCAGCTCACAAGCTAAAAACAAACAGGTTAACGCTTCTTTTAATATGAAATTGCGTAAAAGCTCGATCAGGCAAAAACTGATAAAATAAAATAAAAATATTCAAACTGAATAACTAAAGAAGTAAAATTAAAATAAAATTGAAAAAACCGAGTGCGATTGCTCATATTTATTGTTTGTTTTTTTTAACCAAACCAAATGCATCTAACATTCTCAACAATGACGAATAGATACTGCAAGCTCTATCTAAATCGGAATTCAAAATTCAAATTAAAGCAATGCAATGTATATTAAATGGATGGCTGTGAAACATCTTTGAGTATAAATGGTCTTCAAACCTTCAGTTCAATTCTGGAAGCAAGAAGGTGGGGAGAGGAAGGGTGTGCAATCGGCCATAAAAAAAACATGTGCTGCCAAAATGTTGGCATGAAAGCATAAAGAGGCAGCTTAACTTGCTATGAAAGCATGAAGAGGCAGCTTAAATTGCTATAAAAGCATAAAGAGGCAGCTTAACTTGCTATGAAAGCATGAAGAGCAGCTTAAATTGCTATGAAAGCATGAAGAGGCAGCTTAAATTGCTATGAAAGCATGAAGAGGCAGCTTACATTGCTATGAAAGCATGAAGAGGCTGCTTAAATTGCTATGAAAGCATAAAGAGACAGCTTAACTTGCTATGAAAGCATGAAGAGGCAGCTTAAATTGCTAAGAAAGCATGAAGATGCTGCTTAAATTGCTATGAAAGCATAAAGAGGCAGCTTAACTTGCTATGAAAGCATGAAGAGGCAGCTTATGAAAGCATAATTATACCCGCATTCTGCCATAAAAGCATCATAAGAGACACATTCTGCCATGAAAGCATGGGAACTTTGCAATCCAAGCGTGACCTTGTAGCTTTCATCTGTCGTGAAAGCATAATCATAGCCAAATGCTTCCATAAAATCGTTATAATAGCCAAAAATCTGCAACAAAAGCATAGGATATTTGCGTAAATCTACCATAAAAGCATATAGCCAAAATCGACCATAATGACATGCTCATACATACCGTACTCTCCCGAACCTTCATCTGATATTCAAAAGGAATTAAACATTTTATTTTGTAACAAACCTACATTGAAACAGCTATAGGGGGAAAAAGGGGGGAGGGGAAGGAGGGGAGGCGGGTACATAAATAATGTAGTTACATGCGACAAAGAATCATACATCTTCGCTTCTTTCGTTATTTCGCACGCAAGCACGCTGAGGTTGATGATGATGATGATGATGATGATGATGATGATGATGATGATGATGATGATGATGATGATGATGATGATGATGATGATGATGATGATGATGATGATGATGATAATGATGATGATGATATTTTTTTCATATTTTTCAGCTCCGAAGAGTTATTTAAATAAGTTGAAAAGTCTAGATAGCAAGGCTATAAAATTAGCCCTAGGTGTTCCCGTGCATACAAATACATCTAAAGCTTATATGTTAGCAGGAATTATGCCCCTGGATGAACAGAGAAAGTTGGCTTGTGTTAAATATATCGTAAGAGCACATACTATTTGCAATAGTACTAATGAAGAGTTGTTGTTTAGGTCTGATTTAGAATACCCAAAACGAGCACAAAATGTTAGATTCTTAGAAACGATTTCTACATATACTAAAGACTTAATTGATTCTACGGTAGAGGACATAAAAAGACTTAAGACAGATATTTCTTCACCAATGCCTCCTTGGGAGATGATGAAGGGTAATTTTGATATTCATTATTGTAACACATTCAAAAGTGTTAATAGTAACTTAGTTACAACTGAGGCTCGTGAACACATAGATTCTGTTTATTCTCAACATTAAAAGTGTATACTGACGGTTCTGTTTTATCATCAGGTGAAACAGGTGCAGCATATGTTATTCCTGATTTAAAAATGAACGGATCATTTTACTTGGGCAAGAATATATCTATATTTACAGCCGAACTGATAGCAATCTTAATGGCACTAAGAAACATATCCAGTCTTCAGATCAGTATTTTTCAAATAGTTATATGTGTTGATTCAATGTCAGTGCTAGAAGCGTTACAATCTCAAAATAATAAAAATAGAAGAGATTTAATAATAGAAATTAGACATATTTTTCACAGCTTAATCATTAATGGCACAAACATCTCTTTCTGCTGGTTACCATCACATTGTGGTTTTTTTCTATAATGAATTAGCAGATAAAGGGGCTAAACAAGGTGCTTTACAATTAAATTCTCGATACATTGAAGTTATGAAATCTTCAAAAGAAATTCAAAATGAAATTGAAAGTATAATGAAAAGTACTCTTGACTTTAAGAAACAAGACAATCCATTAAATGGTTACTCAAGAGCTGTGCTTACGATGACTAACAGAATTTTGCTCAATGCCATTAAAACTAAGCACTGTAAAGATGTAAAATGTGTTTGTGATGCATCCATCTCATTACAGCATGTTTTATTTGAATGTGATCAAATTAAGCCCTTACTGCCATATGAATTGCAAGGAAGGTCAGTTTCACTTTCAGTGATGTAGATTTTCAACTCGGAATCAAACTGTCCAAAGTATTGCTGGACTCTCCTGTTGGTAATCTAATCTAACATTTTTTTTTTTAATTTTATTTATTTATTTATTTATTTATTTTTTAAATGTCTTATCAGCTTGCTGGAAAAGACAATAAACAAACAGAACAGAACAGAACAGATGATGATGAGGATGAGGATGAGGAGTAGGCTGAAGAGGTGGAGAAGGAGGATGACGGTGAAGAGGTGGAGAAGGAGGATGACGACGACCATTATGACCGGCCCTAATTGATTCCTACAGAGTTTCACACAGCATCTGATGTTGATTCCTACGTTTACTATTATGTTAACAATGAAATGACGGGTTAATTATACCGGGAAAATAAAAATGAGAAAATGACACAAACCACACACAGACACACACAAAACAACAAAAAAACACTCATACACACGCACACACATTTATCATATTTACATGTATTATACAGGCTCACGTCTTACCTGTCTGCTCTGCAGAAAATGTAAAGAGATGCACAACAATTGTGAACACAGGAAAGCACTTCCAATGCATAGTTGTTGGGTGTTCGTATTTGTTTGTTTTTCCCTGCCGCTCGGTACCCCCGCCAGAAGCCTCGCTGGCAATGCAGAAATGCAGGAAATCTTCCAAAGTGCTAGAGATCGAGAGTGCTGTTTTAACAGTTTGTTAACATTTGTTATATTCGTTTTGTAGTGCTAGATGAGAGCAGTGACGAGTCTTTCAATGTGACTGATAATAATTCATGTCCTAGTTTCAATGTGATGTTCTTTTAAATCAGACTGAAATGGAAACGACCAATTCTGTACAGACAGAAACACACTTTAAGGAGGGGGGTGGCCGGGGGACTATTTTATACAGTTCAGACTCAAATAGTTGATCGCAATGGCAATGATATGAATGTTTGTGCTGAGATTATAATTCAAGAATTACTACTTTCAAGCAAACCTTCATACAGTTTTAAAGCAGACAGCAACGCACACGAAACTACATTTACTACATTTGCTGAAATATAATTTTTACACAAGATTCCCGATTTTGTTTTCAATATCACCCTGATTTAAATTACATCCCCAAACTTGAAATAGCTAGAAGTGGTGATAGGTGGGTGCACTTGTGTTCAATAAAGAAAAAACTGTTCGTAAATAGGGTTAAAAAACGGTGACGTAATATGTACCATGTAGTGATGAACGAGCTTTTCTACTTAAGAGTAGCACGTCCTAAAACGAATTCTACTTCTAGTGTTTAAATATTCATATTATCAGGTTGCTTATAGAAGCAGAATAATGATAATAATAATAATAATAATAATAATAATAATAATAATAATATAATAATAATAATAATAATAATAATAATAATAATAATAATAATAATAATAATAATAATAATAATAATAATAAATAATAAAGAACAGCAGGAATAAAACCAATCAAATGACTTACCAACAAGTTTAAATTACCGCATGACTTATTCACAACATTTAAATAATGTAAGATTTGCACCAAGTAAATGACTTATCAAACAAGTTTAAATTATCACATGACACGGAATAGCACACCAAAAAATTAACTGACATAATAGTGATTAAATATTCATCAGTTTGCTTAACAAAGTAGAAGAATAACTGTTTAAATTACCACACGACTTATTCACACAAAGTTTAAATAATCACATTTTAGGTTTAAGCAACTGTATTACTTTATACTCATCATACACGCATAAAACAAATGTCTAGATAATGTAGCGAGTAGCCGAGACGAACCCAGCACAGGGTCAAAAGTTTGGTAATTTGCCGAATTACTTGCCACATCCTCCAACATCTGGAGAACTCGCGTACATACGCTAGAGTATTGTTTATTGATTTTAGTTCTGCTTTTAATACAATCATCCCTCATAAACTGTTTGATAAACTGGCGCTGTTGAACGTCCATCTCTCCATTTGTCATTGGGTCCTTGATTTTCTGTTGGACCGACCACAGGTCGTGAGAGTCAATAAAGCCACATCATGCTCTCGAGTCCTAAATACTGGGGCTCCGCAAGGTTGTGTTTTGTCACCGCTTTTATTTACCCTTTTCACAAACGATTGTGGGTCGTCAGATCCGTCGGTGCTAGTGGTCAAGTTCTCTGATGACACTACAATCGAGGGTCTCATTTCGGGTGAAGATGAAAGTGCATATCGCGAGGAGGTCGGGCGGCTGGTTGGCTGGTGCTCCGATAACAACCTTGAGCTCAATGTATCTAAAACAAAAGAAATGGTCATCGACTTTCGCAGGAATAAAAGCACAATCTCACCTCTTATGATTAACAGTGAATGCGTAGAACAGGTTGATTCATTTAAATTTCTTGGAACGGTCATTTCCAGCAACCTGTCTTGGGACAATAACAGCATGTCCATTATCAAGAAGTGTCAGCAGCGCCTCCACTTCTTGAGACAGCTCAAGAGGCTCGGACTTAACCAGACAATACTCACGCTTTTCTATCGCGCCGTGATTGAGAGTATCCTGTGCTTCAGTATCACAGTCTGGTTTGGAGGCGCCACTTCGGGCGAGAAGTTTCAACTCGAAAGAATCGTGAAACGCGCGGCAAAAATCATAGGTTGCGATTTATTATCCCTCGCGTCCTCATACAGCACGCGTTTGGCAAGAAGGGCCAGCAACATTACTGGCGACCCATCCCATCCAGCCAACCATCTGTTCGAGCTCCTCCCGTCAGGTAAACGCTTCAGAGCACTAAAAGTTAGAACTAGCCGGTTTAGACGCAGCTTCTTCCCCGAGGCTGCCCTCTCGGTACCAGTGTCCTCTGTTATCCACATAGCATGAGGTGTTATACTTAAACGCCAATTTATTAGTTGCGATAATGTGTTAGTGGTGCAATTTTGTTTCCTTAATGTATTTTATCTCATTACGTTTTAATTTACATACCCATGCGGGTATGCGTGAGTATGCGTGTGCGTGTGGAGGTTGCGAGTGGCCGTGCGCTGGTGCTTTACTCCTTAGAATATCTTTCTCTATTAGAGTATTTTAATGTTTTAATGTCCAGTGGAAGGTTGTTTGTTGTTGCAGAGGGACTGAATGTTTTACCGCTTCACCAAAACGAAATCCTATGTATTTTGAATTCATTGGGTAATAAAGTTGACTTGACTTGACTTGACTTGACTTGACACGTGCGGTACTAGCCAGACCAGACAGCACAGTGTCTCTTTACTAATGCCAGGTACCCGCCCATCTTGAAGTCGTTATTCTACGTCGTTACGTAGCCATTACTTGCATAATATAAGGCTGAAGATGTAGGTTGTGTTATAGGTAGCTAACGGCGTAGAATCTTGTCTTTTCTTCCAATAAAATAGGTCTCGGTATTCCATTCAAAGTATTCGTTGACATTCAAAGTGCTAATGGGCATTCGTTGGCATTCAATGTATTCATTGTAATAATGAGAAACAAACGGATAAATTACCTAACAGAATCCTATCCTTTACTGTCCCGTAACTCGGAGGTCGTAGGGGCACCACAGATTATCGTTTAACCAGCATACTCCATCTTTCTCTGTCCTCAGCAGCCCTGATGGCTTCGCTCAGCTCAGTGTCAAACCAGTCCATTCTCGAATGTTGTCCTCCCACCTCTTTTTTGGTCTGCCTCTTCTTCTACCTCCTTGCACTGTGCCTTGTAGAATGGTCTTTGCAAGGCCTGGTGATCTGGTGACGTGGCCATACCATCGGAGTTTCCGTTTCTTCACCACTGTGAGCAGGTCATCGTGTTGTCCAATGGCTTGTGTGATGGTCTGTCGGACTTCGTCGTTGGTGATGTGTTGGGTATAGGAAATGCCCAGAAGTCTTCTGTAGCACCTTATCTCCATGCTTTGTATTCTTCGTTGTAGATCTGCTGTGAGGGTCCATGCTTCGCAAGCATATAGGAAGATGGAGATGACAAGGGAGCGCAGCAGTCTTACTTTGGAATGTAGACTGATTGTCCTCTTTCCAAATGGGCTTCAACCTTGTCATGGCAGCAGTTGTTTGTGCGATCCTGGAGAGGACTTCCTGTCGGGACCCATTGTCTAATACAATGGCTCCTAAATATGCAGTGTGTTGAGGTATTGGCCTTGGACTTTGATGTCAGTGTTGATGCCATTAGTGTTGTTGGTCATCATTTTGGTCTACTCTGCACTTATTTCCATTCCATAAGCTCTGGAGGTGGTGTCAAGCCTCTGTACCAGCTGTTCAAGTTCTTGTTCCTCTCCAGCCAATCCATCAATGTCATCCGCAAAACGAAGATTGGAGGTTGCTCTACCCCCTATGCTGACTGTGCCTTCGTGATCTGCAAGGGCATCTGACATGATGCGCTCTAGGAAGATGTTGAAGAGTGTTGGAGAGAGTAGGCATCCTTGACGCACACCGATTGTTGTTCTGAACCAGTTCCCGATGACGCTGTAACGGAATGCTACTTTAGAATTATTTAAAGTTTCATTTAAACATTTGTTTTTTGTTGTTGTTTTTTTTTTAGTTTGAATGCTAGCACTTTTCTATACTATTTAAAAGTATTCTTTGCCATTCAACCATTGACATTGTTCAATGTTTGTGTCATTTAAGATTCCGTCTGCTTTGATCAAATGATTGTCAACGTGTTTTCTTTAAAGCAAAAATAGTTTCAGACTTCATTTTGCATAGGTAACCCTATGTCACGAGGAGAGAAAAAGGTGGTTAACGGACTGTTAATTAACAGCATACTAGCTTGATCGTAATTTTGACGGAGGTTATGCCGGACACATTTAAATTTCATATCGGACACAAAGACAGGTTCCATTGTACCATTTTTATTTTACCATTGTAAGCCTAAATGGTGACAGTTTAACACTTAACACATTGTTTTCACGGGTAACGCTAACAAATGGCGACATAGGTTCCTATCCTATCCTGTCCCGTAACCCGAAGGTCGTAGGGGCACCACAGATGATCGTTTAACCAGCATACTCCATCTTTCTCTGTCCTCAGCAGCCCTGATGGCTTCGCTCAGTGTCAAACCAGTCCATTCTCGAATGTTGTCCTCCCACCTCTTTTTCGGTCTCCCTCTTCTTCTACCTCCTTGCACTGTGCCTTGCAGAATAGTCTTTGCAAGGCCTGATGATCTGGTGACGTGTTAAAGTTAAAGAGCACACAAGAAAACTAAAAAAAAAGTTCGCTTTCAGCCGAGGCTGTACGTGAATGAATTGGACAACGCAACTATGACATACACATTCTTTACCAATCATTCTCAATACTGCAAGGTTGATGCTTTGGTTTAAAACATCTTACAAGATATTCCACAGTCAGTCAATTACGGGTACTTGTTTACCAATCAATCTTCTGGCACGTCTTTTCCTTTTTATTTATTTTATTTTATGTATTTCCTTATTATTTTTTTAATTGTTTCTACAAAGGGGTGTCTTTTCTTCTTGAAGTGCATTCAGAATGTATGGCACTCAGCTTCGCGTTTGTTTTATTACTTGTTCTTATCCGCGAACTTCACCTGCCGGATTATTACAAAAGCATCTCTCTCTTTCTTTCTTTTTTGAAAAAATGAATATGTTTAACCCCTTTGATTGACTGTTCAGTCATTTAGAAGTACACATTTCAAAACGCGAAACACAATTCTTTTCGCGAGAGCTAGGTTGCCTTCTTGAAGAGCAAAACAATATGTTAGTACTCAGCATTATTCGTC